>OY992893.1:42104886-42532386 GCA_963921405.1 Cepaea hortensis
GAGAAGGAGGAGGAGGAGGAGGTAGTAGGATGGAGAAGTAAGAGGGAGGAGGTAGGAGGAGGAGGGAGGGAGAGGAGGCAGGAGGAGGAAGAGGGTAGGAGGAGGAAAGGGGAGAGGAGGAGAAGGAATGGAGAAGGAGGGAGGAGGAGAAGGGAGTGAGGAGGAGAAGGAGGAGGCAGAGGAGAAGAAGGAAGGAGGAGGAGGAAGGAGGGAGAGAAGAGGGAGAATGAGGAGGGGAGGAAGGAAAGGGAGGTGGAGGAGGAGGAGGTAGAGGGAGGAGGAGGAGGAGGAGAGGGAGGAAAGGGAGGAGGAGGGAGGAGAAGGAAGAAGGAAGGAGGAGGAAGAGGGAGGAGGAGGGATGGAAGAAGGAGGAGGAAGAGGGAGGAGGAGGGAGGAGGAGGATGGAAGAAGGAGGAGGAAGAGGGAGGAGGAGGATGGAGGAGGGAGAGGGAGGAAGAGGGAGGAGGAGAAGGAGGAGGAAGAGGGAGAGGTAGGAGGAGGAGGAAAGAGGGAGAGGAGAGGAAGGGAGGAGGAGGGTAGGAGGAGGAGGGGGGAAAGAGGAAGAGGAGGAGGAGGGAGAAGAAGGAAGAAGGAGGGAGGGAGGAGGAAGGAGGAGAAAGAGGAGGAGGAGGGAAGAGGAAGAGGGAGGAGGAGGAAGGAGGAGGGGAGGGAAGAGGAGGAGAGAGGAGGAGAGGGAGAGGGAGGAGGAGGGAGGGAGGGAAGAAGGAGGAGGAGGGGAGTGAGAAGCAGGAGGAGGAGGGAGGAGGAGGAAGAGGGAAGAGGAGGGAGGAGGAGGATGGAAGAAGGAGGAGGAAGAGGGAGGAGGAGGGGGGAGGAGGGAGAGGGAGGAAGAGGGAGGAGGTAGGAGGAGGAGGAAGAGGGAGGAAGAGGAAGAGGAAGAGAAGAGGGAGGAGGAGGAAAGAGGGAGGAGGAGGGATTAGGAGGAGGGGGAGGGAAGAGGAAGAGGGTAGGAGGATTAGGAGGGGAGAGGAGGAGGAGGGATGTGGAGAGGAGGAGAAAGAGGGAGGAGGAGGGAGGAAGAGGGAGGGGAGGAAGGAGGAAGAAGAAAAAAAAACTACGACAGTTGGCATCTCTGGATTGAAAGGAAGGCGTGTAGAAAATTTCATTCTAATCGGATGGGCCGTTCGCGAGCGTATAAAGGTCAGCTGTTATCGCGGACCTCAGAGGAGAAGTGTCTATGTAGAAGACCATTTCCTGGACGTACGTATTTTGGGAGGGGGAGGAGGGGAGGAGGGAAGGAGGAGGAAGAAGAAAAAAAACTACGACAGTTGGCATCTCTGGAATGAAAGGAAGGCGTGTAGAAAATTTCATCTCAATCGGATGGCCCGTTCGCGAGCGTATAAAGGACATACATACATACATACAGAGATACAGACAGACAGAGATACGGACATCCTAATTTATATATAAGATTACATTGTGATACTTCCTTCTTCCTAGTGACAACGATAATTTGTATCTTCTTACAATTTAATTCTAACTCCAGTTGTTCACTGCATGCAACAAACGCATCTACTAAATGTTGAAGATCCTGACTATTGCCTACAATCGATACTGTATCATCCGCACATCTAATTATTACGTCCTCCAATAATGAATCTTTTAATAACTTTTACATGTCTGAAAATATTTTCACTGTAAAGGGTAAAACGGTCTGGAGAAATTACACATCCCTGTCTCACACCTCTCTTAATAGGCTGATGTGATATTGACCTACTTCATTATAAATCCGTGTGGCAGCTTGTTGTTTCCAATATACGTTTTTACAAGTCTAAGGTCTTTCACATCGATTTGTAGATCTGCACGCATCTTTATCATATTGACATGTATTACTTTATCGAAAGCCTTTGAGTGGTCAATAAGGCATAGATGTGGGTTTTTGTTTACTTCTATATAACGTTCAATTAATCTTCTCAGCGTATATACAGATTTACTGAACCTTTGCCTTCTATAAACTCACATTGTTCTTCTTAGATTTCTATATCTATTATAATTGCTATCTCTAGCTGTTTTTTTTTCTCTCCACCAGAATTGATTGTGCTATATATTCCTCGGAAGTTATAATGCCCTCTGATCTCACATATAGTAGTAGTAGGCCTCTTTCAGTCTTGTAGGACTATAGAGTTGTGCCGCTGGGCAGGCTTCTCTCAGCGCCGCTGGTGACTGCAGAGTCAAATGCGAGAGTGACAATCTCTGTTACAGTTTCCGCATCTGTAAGACGAGGCAGGTAACGAAGCACGTGACAAGGCATATTATGCCTGTGCCCCCTGTCCTGAGTTTTTTGGATATGATTGCACTCAAAGAGAGTCTGTCCGTTTCGTACTTCTCTTCTCTAGGAGCATCTGTCTGTTGCAACTCTCTCCCACGTGTCTGGATCTATGCCGTGGGTTTTCATATAGTGTTTACACATATCCTTGTATCGCATTTGGGGTCTTCCGGTTGGCCTCTTCCCTGTGGCTAGTTCTCCGTACAGGAGATCTTTGGGAATACGTTCATCCTCCATTCTAGATACGTGGCCCAGCCACCTGAGGCGTCTCTGCTAGAGGAGGGAGTGCACTGTGGTAATAACCGCACTTTCAAGCACGTGTTTGTTTGTTATATGGTCTTTCCACGATATGCCCAGGATACGCCTCAGACATCTCATGTGGAACAATTCAACTTTCTTTCTTGTCGTGTGTACAAGGTCCAGGATTCAGACCAAATCAAGACAGCTTGCTTGATGCCCTCGTACATTCCTCTTATATTTCCAGTGTCTGCACAAGTTTGTGTAGCCAGTATTTGTTGGCACATTTTCTTGCGGTCTGTTGTACTCTATTTCTGGCCGATCTCAGTACCTGCAATGTTTTCTCTGATGGTGATGTTTTATACACTGAGAATGAGTGTCTCTTCATCTCCAGGACTGGGAGCATCTCTTCAGAGTGTGCTTCAAACCAGTCGGCTGACTTTGGTTGATACTTGCCAAATGTTGATAGTGCTGTGGTATAGATGGTGTCGCGCAAATTACTCCATCTCTCGGTGGCAGTTCCATTTGTGGAGCCAGGCAGAGCCTCCGCCATAGCCTGGGTGAATTTATTGACCTCTTTGTTTCGGATGCCGCTGGTGTCGATGCGTGGTCTTCTTTCTGTTCTGTAGATTCTCTTATGCTTTATCTTCACCTTGCTGGAAACTAGTGAATGATCGGCGTCGTGGTCAGCACTATGATAGCTGCCAGTCAGCCGTGCATTACGGAGATTGTTGCATTTAGTGAGCACCAGGTCGAGTTGGTGCCACTTCTTTGATCTGCGGTACCTCCATGACATCTAACATGTTAATATTCAGTCTTCTCATTTCTTTCTTAATGTTATTAAAGTTTGGGATCTCATCTCATCTCATCATGTTCCTCTTGTACCTTGCGGTGTCGAGGTGAAGTATAAATTGAAGGAGAGTGCCCGCTGTGGCATAACGCAGCCAACATTATTCATTTTATCAACACATGCCGCAAAAAGAGGAAACAACATTAAAAGAAATTGACTTCACAAACGCAATTGGAGATTGGGACTTAAAACTTAACATCAAAACTGGAACTGAACAAGTGACAAATGACGTGGATTCTTGGAAAGATTTCATCAGACCAAGCTCAGAAAACCATTGGATAGGAAAACCACGTGACCCGCCTTCGCGCCAGTGCATAATTAACATATATTACTATTTCATCAGAAATGTTAATAAGCCCGCACTTTTGTCTGAACTCGCTCCATGGACGGATGTGAGAAGATTGTGTGACCAAAAATTCAATGGGCAAGGCAAAAGTCTGGATCCGAGGTACGTTTGTTAGCCCTTGATTAGACTAAGAACCCGATGTATCAAGTATCAAGTAATGTAAACCCATGTTTGTGATGTCAATTGAAATGTATGATTATTAATTAAAACCTCTGAAATGTAAAAATGCTCGACTGTAGATTCTAACGACGCAAAGCCATTCCCGGGCAGAATATTCTCTTCGATGAAACTACAATCTCTGATATTCTTAAAGATAATTATTAACTTTAAGAAGTGCATTCCACTACTACATTCTATTCTAAACAACTGTGAGAAGTGATGATTCTAAAGCAATCTTGTGCATTTCACCAGAAACACTGATAAAAGATGCTATCACTATCTACAGCTGAAATGACAGTTCGTGTACTAGAACAAGTGCCTTGTTCTAAAACAGACTTATCTATGCCTATTTACAATCTATAAAGCTGAAAGTGAAATCAATCTTTCCTTTCTCCTTTATCTATAGAATTAATAGGGTTTGGCGAAATAAATATTTATATTTATGTCAAATGTAATTAGATAAGGGCACACATGAATTGCATTACATGAGAAAGTTGTGCTTCGCGGAACACCATCACGCGCAGTGTGAACTTAACTCATTACTCAACATAACTTAAAACACAACACCACTCCACACCACTCATCACCACACAACCCAACACTCAACATCACAACAACAACAGGTAATGGAAGAGAGTTATTAGACACAAGAAGAAGAAGTAGTTAATTGGGAAAACACAGAGAATTATTTATACACATTGTAAACACCATTTAGTGGAAGAAATGTTCTAAATGTATGTCATTTATTTACATGCATCTTGACATATTCTCACTCTTGTCAATGTCTTACTGTACACGTTCACTGACCCCGGTCAAATGAGAACTTACATACAGCAGGAACAAGTTGATACAAGGCGTACACCGTGTGATAAACTCTGACCACCCCAACTTAACCCAACACTAGCTCAGAGAGAAAAGGAGGGGAGGGGAACTAGTTCCTACTTCAGGAATTTAGATTTCTTCCGACCTACTTCTTATTATTGTATTGGTAGGAATGTATATATTTATGCGAATATTCATCAGTGATCTTGGTGGCTACATACCAACAACCACCCAACACATCAGCAAATTAACCACCTAAATCAGACCTGAGGGAGGGAAGCCGAGAGAAAGAGATGAACCACAAGTGAGAGGGAGGATGACTTCGCTATGAGCAGAGCATGGGGAGGCCTTCAGAGGAGCTATACGGGCAGACCTGAAGTGGATCCATCAGTCAATGGACCCTGGCTTACCTAATCCTCCAGTCACCAGGTTACTTTTCTCATAGGTAGAACCACACCCAGTTACAGGAACACTGATATGTTTATGGTTGAGACACCACTATCATACTTAATATGTACAACATCAAAATGTTTACTAGGTTTTCACACTTGTTGACATCTCATATATTGATGCTTGTTATTGATTGTCTGGGACAATGGTCCAACGTGCAACTGTTCTATTACTTTGTGTAAATCACAATAGAGATGTATGTACTGACCAGAAGGCTCAGGCCAGTCAATAAATGATTAACATGAATTGACCTTCTGTTAATTTGTCAAGTTCAAACCTATCTGTGTCCACAACTTCTTTGTACATCATGTTGTCGGAATCTGATGTGATTGTTTATGTGTTTGATTGTTTAAAGATAAATTAACTCATAATGACTTACTGAATGGGGAAATAAAAATACTCTAGATCTATCAACTGCTCAACATCCATGTTTTCTTCATCTAAATCAGGCTGAGAAACTTCTCCAGACTTTCCTCAGATTTGATAAACAATAAGGGGGCTCCAGAGCTATCAGAATCATTGGAGAAGGGGCAGATTCCCAGTTAGTAAATTACCATTCTTACCAGGGCCATAATCTATATCTCCTAGACAATACTTAATAGAACGAGGCCTGCAGATAACTCAAGGTTCATATTCTGGGGTTATTGAAGATAGAAGAGGATGGGGCTCTACATCTTTTGTTAGAGATGGGGCATGCACTACAGTGATCTCCCACTCCCTTCAAAAATATATGACATATTGTGGGCTAAGTCCTGGATGGTTCCCATATATTAACCTTTAAACAATCACCTAAAAATACATGAACACCGTTATCTTTAGATTATTAACACAGTTATTTTCTAGAATGTTTAACAGATACCATGTGGGGTATTGATTGACAGCCACATGATATGAATGACATTTATAGATAAATAAGAGTAGGTGACTGATTTTACTCCTGGAGAAGGGGGCCTTGTTCAAATAGGCTTATACTTCAGAGAGAGTTGCCCCAGGTGAAATATATAGTGTGTATCTACTCTACCAACACTACTTCTCTTTCAGAGAAGGTGTTCCTTTACTGTGGAGTCTGAACTTAACAGCATTTCATCAACCACCGGAAAATCTTATCCGGTGGGAAAACTGTCTAATTTCAGATTCTTTTCTTTACTAGGAATTAATTGTGGTTACTTCAGTGCCTGCTGCCTTTGGCTTTTCCAGCATTGACAGACAGACATAACATAGAGTGTTTTTAATATTGCACATGCTCTGTTGTATCTTTGCAGATCAGGGACTGACAAACTTACGCGGATCAGACTAACTGCAATTATATTGATAGGCAGAGCAAAGCAATAAATTATAGACATGGCGGAAACTGCAAAGTTTAGAGCCCAAATAACAGAAACAGGTAGAGAATGCGGGTTAGATGGCCTTGAGCTAGCTAACTATGTTTCGGATGCATTTGACAAAAGGGAAAGATTGCAGGCTGAATTGGCTCTCAAAGAAAAACAACTTCAGGCTGAATTGGCTGAGAAAGAAAAACAGCTTCAGGCTGAATTGGCTGAGAGGGAAAAACAGTTTCAAGCAGAATTGGAGGAGAAAGAGAAACGATTTCAAGCAGAATTGGAGGAGAAAGAGAAACGACTACAGGCTGAAATGGAAGATAAGGAGAGTGAGCGTCAACACCAATTGGAGTTGAGGAGAATGGAGATTGAAGTGGAGATCCGGAGAATAGAGAAAGGGAGTGGTCCTACACCCTCAACCTCATCAGGATCGCCAGTGACAGAACCACCTCACGTCTCTCAACTTAATTCAGGAGCTATGTCGTTTCCTCTGGACCCGTTTAATGAACAGACTGACCACATCGAAGGATTTTTATCACGCTTCGAGGCAATGGCTGTCAGCTGTGGGCTTGAAGAAAGTAGATGGGCGACGAAGTTGGCGCAGGCCTTAAGATTCACGGCGTATGAAGTGTTCTCAAGACTCACTAGAGAGGAACAACAGAACTACACAACACTCAATACGGCACTCTTGAGCCGATTCGAAGTGGACGCCGAATCTTATAAACTCAGGTTCAAAGCCGCAAGGAAGGAACCGGGTGAGAGCTACGCACAACTAGTGGAAAGACTGAAGTCATACATACAAAGATGGACTTGCTTGGGAGGATTTGAGGAAAATTATGAAGGACTCCGTGAAATGATTATCATTGATCAGATCAAGGGGAAAATGCAGAACGAAATGAAGGCATTCCTAACCCAAAACGGGGCTGACCGCCTGGAAACTATAATCATCCTGGCAGAGAGATTTGAGAAATCTCAAAAGGAGATGGGAGGAAAGGGACGTTTGAACAACACCCCCTCTCAAAACAAAACTCCACAGCCAAAAGAGGGTGAAAACACTGTAGCCACCGGGAAAAAGGGGAAATCCCAGAAAAACACTCAAAATTCAGTCCAAACAGCGCCGAGGGAGGACAAACCATTCTGTACCCATTGCAAGATTAGAGGTCACACATTTCAGAATTGCAGGAAGAAGCCACCTCCACACACAGCGGCATGTTTGGCCAACCGAAAAGAGAAAAAAGTGAGCACTGGTGAAACGTCCAAACAGACACCTCATCAAGACACCTCATCTCGTATTCCGGTTGTGGAATCCATCTTACTAAATGGATTCAAAACGACCTGTTTATATGATACTGGATTATCATATGACTGTGTTGTTTCATCATCCTTAGTTCACCCTGAACAGGTGACAGAGGAAATAGTGGAATTGCAGGGACCACTGAAGAGTTCAACAAATATGTCTCTTCCAGTGGCAAAAGTGAACATAGCCTCGCGGTATGTCACTGGGACGATCAAGGCAGCAATCTTGGACGATCCGATATATCCTGTAATCCTCGGCTGTAGATTTATCGTTCTAGGAGAACCTGTTCAACCTGTGGCGATGGCGACCATGACCACTCGATCCCAGGCAACAAAAACTCCAGAAACAACTACGCCAATCCCTCGAACGGAGGAACTGAAGAGGGCACAAGAAGCCGACAGCACCTTGGAACCCTGCTTCAGAAAACTGCCAAAATCACATTTACCTCTACGTAAAGGTGATCTGTTCATGAAGTCAGCACTTCTTTACAGAAAAGCAGGACGAGCTGGACAAGAGTTTAATCAACTTGTTGTACCAACTCAATACAGGACTCAGATCTTAGAGATGGGTCACAGTCTACCATTCAGTGGGCACATGGGTATCAACGCCACTACACAGCGGATTACCACTCACTACTTTTGGCCAGGGATGAATTCAGACATACAACGGTTTGTAAAATCATGCCCACAGTGTCAGAAAGTATCACCAAAACACCGGACACCACCGGCAATGTTGGGTGAATCGCCAATCACTGGAATTCCATTTGAGAAAGTGGCAGTAGACATAATCGGACCTCTCTCAGCAACGAAGAGGCGAAACCGATTCATATTAACGCTTGTGGACACAACAACCATGTGGGCCGAAGCAGTTCCTATGCCCAGCTGTGACTCCAAACACGTCGCTGATGCATTATTAGGAATATTCACACGTCTAGGATTCCCACAAAGGATCTTGACGGACAACGGTTCACAGTTTCGTGGTAAGCTCATGGAAGAGACCTTCAGACTTTTTCATGCACGCCATATCTTCAGTTCACCATATCACCCTCAGTCAAATGGACTTGTGGAAAGGTGGAACGGGACATTGATTAGTATCCTGCGCAAAATTGCCCAGGAGAAGACAGAGGATTGGGACTTGTATTTACCCGCAGCTTTATTCGCTTACAGGGAAGTACCCCATCACTCAACAGGTTTTTCTCCAGCCACACTGTTGTTTGGACGACCAATCAAAGGACCCCTTGAGGCGTTACTGCGAACATGGACTGATAATACTACAGATGATACAGTCGTGACTGCATCTACATATGTTGCCGAGTTGAAAAATCGTTTACAACACAGTTGGAAACAAGCGAATGTCAATCTACGTCAAGCCAGACGAAGAATTGCTCGTAACTTCAACCGCAAGGCAAAGGATAGAGAGTTAGAGGTAGGAGAGAAGGTGATGTTGCTGCTTCCAACCAGTCAGAATAAGCTGCAAATAGGATGGAGAGGACCTTATGTAGTGACGGAGAAGATCTCACGTACCAACTACAGAATTTCAGTCAAAGGCAAGATGAAAGTATTTCACATAAACCTCTTGAAGAAATATCATGAAAGACCCTCAACCACCGAACCTGCACATCTGATGGCCATGAGTGTGGCTACTGAAGTCGAAGAAGGATCAACAATGGGAGTCGAGTGCCAACTGCAAGCCAAAGAGACCTTTAAGGATGTGGAGATCAATCCCAACTTAACAAAGGATCAGCAAAAGCAGATTAGGGAACTTATGGCAGAATATGCAGAAGTACTTACTGATAAGCCAGGAAGAACTGATTTGGAGGAATTTGACATGAAGTTGAATGACACAGTGCCTGTGCGAGTCAAGACTTACCCAGTTCCTTATGCAAAGCAAAAGACTTTAGAGGAAGAAATACAACAGCTGCTCACCGCAGGAATAATCTCACCATCTGAATCACCTTACAGTGCTAGCGTCGTATTATTGAGAAAGCCAAGCGGAGAACATAGATTGTGCATCGATTATCGACAGCTCAATGCTATAACTGAATTCCAAGCAGAACCTCTGCCTGATCAGAATAAACTCTTCACAGCACTCAACCGAGCTAAGTACTTTACTAGGATTGATCTCAGTAAGGGATATTACCAGACTCCTGTAAAACCGGAAGTTAGACCATGGTTAGCTTTCAGCACGCCTGGAGGACACTATGAGTTCAACGTTCTTCCATTCGGATTAAGTAATGCTCCCAGCGTCTTTACACGTATGATGAGAAAATTACTTGACCCACTACAGCATCCAGACATCAGTCACTTCATGGATGACATCCTGATCGCAACTGAAACATTTGAAGAGCATGTAGAAACCCTGCATCTTTTGTTCAGGCGCCTCAGAGAAACTGGATTGACGGCTAGACCAAAGAAGTGTCAGATAGGATTCCAAGAATTGGACTTTCTAGGTCATAAGATATCTCATGGACTGATAACTCCACAAGAGGGAAATGTGGACAAACTCCAGAGAGCACCTCGTCCAAAAACAAAGAAGGATGTAAGATCATTTGTATCCTTATGTGGATTCTATCAAAAATACATCAAGGACTTCAATACTCTGTCAGCACCTTTAACGGATCTCACCAAAAAGGGGAAACCAGAGAAAGTCACTTGGTCAGCTGACTGTGAGAGAGCTTTCACAGCATTAAAGCAGGCATTAACTGCTCATCCAGTCTTACATCTACCAGACCTCGACCAACCATTCGTGCTGCGCACCGATGCCAGTAACATAGGAATTGGGGCAACACTGTTGCAGAGAAAGGGAGATGTACCATCAGAGCTATTCCCTGTAGCCTATGCTAGCAGGAAATTGAATGCAGCAGAGAGAAATTACAGTACTATCGAGAGAGAATGTCTTGCGCTCGTATGGAGTGTACAGAAATTTCAAGCATACCTATATGGCAGACACTTCACAGTGCAATGTGACCATCAACCACTCATGTTTCTCGCAGCATCTAAGACTCTGAATGCCCGACTTATGAGGTGGTCGCTGCTTCTTCAACCTTACTCGTTCCAGGTTGAGTATGTTCCTGGGAAAATGAATGTGGGAGCGGACTTCCTGAGTCGACACCCAGTGCCTGATGAACCAGGTCAATCAGATGCAGAAGAGAATACAAGGGAGGAAAAATGGGAACAACTTGATAACTGAAAATGTTGGAAACATAGTTCCATACCATAGAACAATCTGGAGTGGGGCCATGTGGCATAACGCAGCCAACATTATTCATTTTATCAACACATGCCGCAAAAAGAGGAAACAACATTAAAAGAAATTGACTTCACAAACGCAATTGGAGATTGGGACTTAAAACTTAACATCAAAACTGGAACTGAACAAGTGACAAATGACGTGGATTCTTGGAAAGATTTCATCAGACCAAGCTCAGAAAACCATTGGATAGGAAAACCACGTGACCCGCCTTCGCGCCAGTGCATAATTAACATATATTACTATTTCATCAGAAATGTTAATAAGCCCGCACTTTTGTCTGAACTCGCTCCATGGACGGATGTGAGAAGATTGTGTGACCAAAAATTCAATGGGCAAGGCAAAAGTCTGGATCCGAGGTACGTTTGTTAGCCCTTGATTAGACTAAGAACCCGATGTATCAAGTATCAAGTAATGTAAACCCATGTTTGTGATGTCAATTGAAATGTATGATTATTAATTAAAACCTCTGAAATGTAAAAATGCTCGACTGTAGATTCTAACGACGCAAAGCCATTCCCGGGCAGAATATTCTCTTCGATGAAACTACAATCTCTGATATTCTTAAAGATAATTATTAACTTTAAGAAGTGCATTCCACTACTACATTCTATTCTAAACAACTGTGAGAAGTGATGATTCTAAAGCAATCTTGTGCATTTCACCAGAAACACTGATAAAAGATGCTATCACTATCTACTGCTGAAATGACAGTTCGTGTACTAGAACAAGTGCCTTGTTCTAAAACAGACTTATCTATGCCTATTTACAATCTATAAAGCTGAAAGTGAAATCAATCTTTCCTTTCTCCTTTATCTATAGAATTAATAGGGTTTGGCGAAATAAATATTTATATTTATGTCAAATGTAATTAGATAAGGGCACACATGAATTGCATTACATGAGAAAGTTGTGCTTCGCGGAACACCATCACGCGCAGTGTGAACTTAACTCATTACTCAACATAACTTAAAACACAACACCACTCCACACCACTCATCACCACACAACCCAACACTCAACATCACAACAACAACAGGTAATGGAAGAGAGTTATTAGACACAAGAAGAAGAAGTAGTTAATTGGGAAAACACAGAGAATTATTTATACACATTGTAAACACCATTTAGTGGAAGAAATGTTCTAAATGTATGTCATTTATTTACATGCATCTTGACATATTCTCACTCTTGTCAATGTCTTACTGTACACGTTCACTGACCCCGGTCAAATGAGAACTTACATACAGCAGGAACAAGTTGATACACGGCGTACACCGTGTGATAAACTCTGACCACCCCAACTTAACCCAACACTAGCTCAGAGAGAAAAGGAGGGGAGGGGAACTAGTTCCTACTTCAGGAATTTAGATTTCTTCCGACCTACTTCTTATTATTGTATTGGTAGGAATGTATATATTTATGCGAATATTCATCAGTGATCTTGGTGGCTACATACCAACAACCACCCAACACATCAGCAAATTAACCACCTAAATCAGACCTGAGGGAGGGAAGCCGAGAGAAAGAGATGAACCACAAGTGAGAGGGAGGATGACTTCGCTATGAGCAGAGCATGGGGAGGCCTTCAGAGGAGCTATACGGGCAGACCTGAAGTGGATCCATCAGTCAATGGACCCTGGCTTACCTAATCCTCCAGTCACCAGGTTACTTTTCTCATAGGTAGAACCACACCCAATTACAGGAACACTGATATGTTTATGGTTGAGACACCACTATCATACTTAATATGTACAACATCAAAATGTTTATTAGGTTTTCACACTTGTTGACATCTCATATATTGATGCTTGTTATTGATTGTCTGGGACAATGGTCCAACGTGCAACTGTTCTATTACTTTGTGTAAATCACAATAGAGATGTATGTACTGACCAGAAGGCTCAGGCCAGTCAATAAATGATTAACATAAATTGACCTTCTGTTAATTTGTCAAGTTCAAACCTATCTGTGTCCACAACTTCTTTGTACATCATGTTGTCGGAATCTGATGTGATTGTTTATGTGTTTGATTGTTTAAAGATAAATTAACTCATAATGACTTACTGAATGGGGAAATAAAAATACTCTAGATCTATCAACTGCTCAACATCCATGTTTTCTTCATCTAAATCAGGCTGAGAAACTTCTCCAGACTTTCCTCAGATTTGATAAACAATAAGGGGGCTCCAGAGCTATCAGAATCATTGGAGAAGGGGCAGATTCCCAGTTAGTAAATTACCATTCTTACCAGGGCCATAATCTATATCTCCTAGACAATACTTAATAGAACGAGGCCTGCAGATAACTCAAGGTTCATTTTCTGGGGTTATTGAAGATAGAAGAGGATGGGGCTCTACATCTTTTGTTAGAGATGGGGCATGCACTACAATGATCTCCCACTCCCTTCAAAAATATATGACACCCGCTTATGTGCTTCACGTATCGATATTCCCACGGACTCTGTTATTCACTGCGTCCATCGTTATGCGTGGTCGGTCTCTTCCTCTGCTTTCATCTGGTCTATACATCATTGCTTGTTGTGGTACACTGTTAGTTGGTAACCTACTTGCATGGCCAAACCATTTGACTTGTTGCCTTCTAATAAAATCTAGCGCATCTATAACCCTTACGTTAACCCTGATTTCTTCATTTCTGATCTTATCTCTTCTTGATACATTGAGTATTCTTCTCAGGAATCTCATTTCTGTTGTGATTTTCTTTTCTCTTTTTCTGTCATTGTCCAGGTTTGGCACTGGTAACATAGAGTTGGTGGGAAGATCGTGTTGTAAAGTGCTTTCTTAGTAGTTATTGATACATGTTTGTTCTTTAGTATTGGTGCCATTTGTCCAGTGGATTGGTTTGCCTTATTGCATCTTTTCTTTGATCTCGTCTTCTGATTTGCCATTTGATGATATAACACTTCCTAGGTACGTGAATCTCTTTACTTGTCTCAAGGGGTGTTCGTTTAGGTGAATTGTTGTTGTTGTTTTTATTTTTTCTTCTTTAGTTATAGTTATTACCTCTGTTTTATTTATACTAATTTTCATGTTATGTTCTCTATACCAGTGCTTCCCAAAGTGGTCTTTGCCGGTCCACAACATGAGTTGAAAAAAGTAAGATTTGGTATCGTTTTCCAAGATATATTTTATTTTTATTTTATATCGGTGTTCATTACTGTCGGTGTATACGAGTATATACACCTTTACAAGAAGACCTAAATGTAGTGTTGACATTTGAAACATTGGGGGGGGGGGGTAAATCTCTACAAATTTTTACTCATGAAAACGGACCACCATTAAATAAATTACCGTCTTCCAATAACATTATGGAGCAGTATTTAGCGCACCGGGACAATACCCACAATTACGTTAAATCTTATATTTATATTAAAATGTATATTGAGGTCATATAAAATTCCAGAATACAAGGAGAACGGCACGGGTCCCTGGTGCAAAAGGAAAATTGTATGTCGGTCCGCGAAATTGAAAAGTTTGGGAAGCACTGCAATATACATTTCGTTTAGACTATTCATGTAGTCTTGTAATTCAGCTTCTGATTTTACTAAGAGTGCTTGGTCGTCCGCAAACAGGAGTTCTCTTGTGGTGTAATTTGCAGATAGTTCTTCTTCTGTGTTCTCGTCATACGGTGTTCTTGCGGTAACTGTTTGGCTTGACATTGCTTTGACACACGTTGTCTATATATGTTATGAACAAGAGAAGAGACAGGAGAGGGATGTGTGTGGTTAAATTACTGTATACTTTATGTGGCCTTAGGAGACCAGTAAAAAAAAGTTCTTCCCCCATATAGGGGGAAATAAAATCATTGATAAGACTCAGTACATTGAAAGTATTCAAATTGCATTTGAGAAATAAAATTATAACACCACACTTGATTCTAAAATTTAAGTATGTAAAAATTAAAAATATTTTCTACAAGATATATAAATAAGTTATATTTGTTATTAACATATTTTACTAAGAAATTCATAGTTTAATTTATTCGGCCAAAGGATAGACGTATAAAGTTGATTTTATTATAAACTCTTTAATATAATTTATTTTTTATATAATTTAAGTAGTCTCCCTTGGAACAATATTTGATGTTTATGTCCCCTATTCATAGACTAGAGATTGTTTAATAGTCGATAGGCTCAACTTCATTGCGCTGGGTTTATATCGCATATGGCTCGGTCTCTTTCGACAGCGCGGAAAGCGTGGCACAAAGCACGATCTCCGTAACTTTAGCGACGACCCACAGGATTCTCTTAAAGCATTCACTCGTGAACCTTCGGTTCACGGCCCGGAATCGAACCCACAACCTTCGGAGCCCGAGTCAAATGTCTTGACCTCTTCGCCACGTATTCTCACGAAGTGTACCCTATTTTTTGCTTATCTAAGTGTTTTTCTTTTAGATATTTTGTAATTCCTCAGAATGCTTGAACATAATTATCAATCAAGGCATTACTGTCATGTTATTACTATCTTTTAACTAATTTATGTAAGTTCTAAACAACTAGGGAAATGCATGCGCAGTTGAATTGCATGATTTATTATTATATGTTGGAAGATATCAACATTAATGGGAAAGATTTAAGTATAATAAAGAATATTTACTGGAACCAAGTAGCAGCAATTAAAATGGGAAATAAGGAGGGAAGTTACGAACAGATAAAGCTAGGAGTACGACAGGGGTGTGTCTTGTCATCGGATCTCTTCTACCTATATATATAGCGAAGTAATAATGAGAGAGATAATAGAGAAGCCAGGAATACTAATCGAAGATTATAATATAAATAATATACGCTATGCAGCTGATAAAGTATTGGTGGCGGATAATTCAACAGACCTACAGCAATGGTTAGACATTGTGATAACAGAGAGTGCAAAGAAAGGACTCTCCTTGAATATCAAGAAAACAGTAACAACGGTGATATGACAAAATGTTGACACCAAATTGTGACATAGAAATAGAAGGGAAAATTCTTAACCAAGTGGATAATTTTAAATACTTAGGGGCATTTATAACATCAGGTGGAAGATGTACAACAGAGATTAAGAGCAGAATAGGGCAAACAAAAGCCGCATTTCAGAAAATGAAGGCAATAAATCACTATCACTGAATATAAGAAAGAGAGCGCTGAAATGTTATATAGAACCAGTTTTGCTGTGTGGCAGTGAATCTTGGAATGTAAATGGACAAATTAAGAAGAAATTAGAAGCAACAGAGATGTGGTTCCTGAGACGAATGTTGCGAATTCCTTGGACAGCCAGAGTAACTAACAACAACTGCCTGAAAGAGGCTAATGAAACTAGAACATTATATACAACGATAAGAAAGAGACAAACAGCTTTCTTCGGCCATGTGACGAAAAGAGAGGGATTGGAGAACATCGTGATAACTGGAAAGATCGAGGGGAAGAGAGGCAGAGGCAGGCCAAGAGAAATTATGCTGGATGGATTGAGACGGTGGCATGGAGGAATATCATCCGCAGAGTTGATCCAGAACACCAATGACCAAGATTTGTGGAGAGCCATGAACGCCTACGCCAGATGGCAGGGCACTTGATGCTGATTATTATTATCTGAAATATTTATGTTAAAGAAATAGGGGATGGGGCGGTTAGAAAGCAATGCACCATTTGGCAGGCAGGCAGTCAGGTAGGTAGGAGGCAGGCAGGCAGGCAAGCAAGCAGGCAGGTAGGCAGACAGACAGACAGACAGACAGACAGACAGACAGACAGACAGACAGACAGAATGGTAGAGGAGGGTGTGAGAACTATTTGTTCAAAATGAATGAAATTTTAAAATCTTGTAATGACTGTGCAGTGTTTGAAAATATTGCCGGTCCAAGTATTGTATTTACCAATTATGTTGCACGAACTTTATAGCGTGTGAATATAGAACTTGGACCGGCAATATTCTTAATCACAGCACAGTCATTAAAAATACACCCTATATAAATGACATTTCCTCTAATTATAACATTTGTCAATATAAACCCAATAAACTTGCACGATCTTTCGCCAGGGCGAAAAAGAAAATAAAACAGTGCATGCAGGTCTCGACTGTACCAGGCCAGTATTTGTCCTGCTCACTTCGCCTATTAATCTGTCACCTCTCTAATTCCTATCACCTAAGCCATAGCCATAGCCACCAGTCAAACCACTCACCTTTTCGTTGCCTACTTTGGCATTGAAATCCCAGAGGATGACAGTCATTTCACAATTTGTACACTTTTTCTCGGCCATGTCTGTTTCGTTATAAAATATATCTAAATATTTTTCTCTATTCTGCTGTTGACGCATATACTAGTATTATGTTAATATTCAGAGGTTTGCCATGGAGTTAACCAATAATACTCTATTTGAGATTGTCCAAATTCCTGTAACTGTCTTAGCACTCATTTGTTCCAAAATTATGCCAACTCGCCTTTTGTAGTCCTTCCCTGCTAAGTAAATAATTCTATACTTATCTAAACATTTTCCCGCAGCACCTGGCCATCGCTTTTCACTAATCTTTAATATATTTATCTTCATTCTTTTCATTCCTTTCTTGATATTATCTAATTATCCAATCAATCTATGTGTTCTGGCTTTCCATGTACCAACATTTAGTGTGTTTGTTACCTTTAATTTGCATACAGTTGCTTGACGACGATCGGGTATCACCTGTAGCACATGATGCTCTCTACCGGACGAAGACACTCCAGTTTGTGTATGGTTGACTCCAATAGCCTTATTCTAAAAGACACTCTGCAAGGCAGCAGAGTGGGGGGGGGGGGAGGAGAGAGAGAGATTATATATGGTGCCTCTTACCAGCCGATGGTCACGTCATAGAGTTTTGAGGTATTCTATAGAGATAGCTGTCCCTCCAACTAACTCGTCTCTCCTCAGTGACCACCGCTTGTGTTGGTACACGGCTGCTTATTCAACATATTCATAGCTAATCCCCAGACAAAATGTCTAGAGGCCACTTCATAATCGGCCACCCGGTGGACGTGCCTAGTAGTAGGACAGATTTGTCACGAAACGGAAGTGGGCCTCAGACTGTACAACACATTTCCCACTTTTGTCCCACCCCGTTCATGCGGTTTGGCCACATTTGAAGGCAGGTGAGTGTAACAAGACCCCCGGGGCTTGGACAGGTATGTTACTAATAGTTAATATCCCCAGCCTTTAGTCCGACCACCCCAATAGGACTTCTCAATCTACAGGGCCCCACACAAGCCGGGACAACTGACCTTCCCTTCCCACCTATGGATTTCTACCCACTAGGGGCTCGGACAAGACATCAGTCATACTTATACTCAAAGCCATGGTAAACAACGCAAAATTTAATTTCTTAATACGTCAACCTAACCTCAGAGAGGGATGGCTGAAAAGCCTGGATAGAAGACAATATATACACCACGCTGAATGAGAGCAGCGAGAAGATCTACAGATGATCGGTATTCATCAGACAGCATAGGAGTTCTGTTCGTGCCGTCGTCCAGTCGTGGCTAACCACTCACCGTAGACCTCTCTAGAGTTCTCTCCTTCCACTGTGAGGATGATTTCGGACTAGTCAGGCGTATGTCTGATACCTGACTGGCACTTCAACGATGTTCGCTGGTCATCTCTCGATGACGGAATCATTCGCAACAGATTTCGCACTACTGATGATTTCTAGAAGTCCCCATCTGATGATAAGTACTGCTGCACAATACAATTTAAGATAAGCGTCTTGTTGCTCTTTGGCTTCCAAAAGTCAATTGGATGAACTTTTCTGCAACATAAGAATGGAGCATTGGCTCCATTCACTAACACTGTCACTGTTTAATAACTCCAGCGTATGAATGTAATGACTCAGCACATTAGCAATGTCACAGTTCGACAACCCTATTTAAGGAGTCTAAGGACTCAGCAGATTAGCAATGTCACATTCTTCAACAGCATCTAGAAATGTGGTAGCTCCCTACAATAACATGTGTGTTTCTTAGATGTTCATGAAAATAGCAGACTACTATTGTGGTTCGCTGACCCAGTTCAAGGTTTCTGAGATGATCACAAATGTAGATCCACATGGCAATTAGATGAATCACTATACATTGGACATCGCTAAGACCTAGCTGGGTCTGAAACATATTTAAACTGTTCCATACAAGTCATAACAACCAATTCAAATTGACCTTAGATCATCAAGAAAACACCTTCATAGAAGTATTAATAAGAGTTCTCATAGGACCACCTGTTACCTTACAGGAGTGAATCAGGAGACGCATCAGTCCTAGACCCCATCTGGATCTGTTGACCAAATCTTCGTCGGACTCGTAGCGGTTGTCTTAGCTTAGACACACCGTGAACTTCCTAAAACTCATGTTTCTCATATGTGTTGACTCTGACAGAATCTTGTGACCGCTCCCAGTATTGCCCCAAAACATCACATTGACTGGCACTGGAACGAGTTCATGAATGAGTTCTAGAATCTCCATCGTATAAACAGATCCTGTAGTCTAGAGTCACTGCAATTATAGACTGCATCGGTGTCACGCCCTGGCAAGCGTTGCAGACATCAATTCTCCACAGCCATGAAATTGCGACCGTATTCGTTGACAGATGGCTGGCGACTCAAATCCAGTGTGCTACTGCGCGCAGTTTCGAATCCCACTCGACCCCTGAGAATCTCCTGTTCCACGGTGAATTCCAGATCCCCGTGAAACTAATGTGGATGGATGTCCTATGTGACTGCCAACATCACGTAGACACTCTGAATCTTTCGCTCTAGAATATACGCGAAATCTCTAGAAACGACAAAGATAGCTGGGGTTTCCCCTATCTATTTTAAGATCTGACGGGAGACAACTCGCCTATTTCCGACAGCTAGGATTCTCCGCCGAGTAAAGACATCCGGGTGGTTTCGTCACAGTGAATGGGGAATTTCCGAGGAACAAGTGTTTAGGGCCGTCTTCTGAGTTCATACGCAGTTATGTATCGGGGTTGTCATGAACTTCATTGCCCGAGAAACATACCTCAACTCTTCGAGTGTGCGTAGATACTGGATTTTGTAAATCGCACATTCTGGTAAATCTCGGGGAATCGTGAGTAGCCATCCCTTTCGTGTGGTAATACTCGGAAATATTCGGCGGGTTCCGTGAGTGTGTCCTTCCAAACCCGAAGAAGAGGCCATTCGGTAGTCGATCATGTCTGTCTGTTGCATAGTTGTTCCGAAGTTTAAAGGTAACACATTTATACTTGGCATCGCTTAACTAAGTTTGTATTTCACTTGTGGGTCACTTATTGACCAGGCCGGGCAGTTGCAGCCGTAGGCCTGTGCTCTGACCGAGATGTACGAGTTGACCTCGGGTCAGGGGACATCAGTGTAAGTTAAGTTTTGACCAGCCACGGCAGCTGTGTGGTAAGCCTGGGTGTTTACTATAATTTAGATTAACGCGTGGGCTGGTCAACAGACATGACGGAATGTATTTCGCGAGGCAGCTCACTGGAGCAGTCTGATTGAAGCAAATTATCAATACATTCGACGCCCTATCTCAATAATGGGGTACATTAGTGAATTATTGTTCGGACATGTAGCATAACGCAACCACCATTATTCATTTACCACACTTCACAACCGCAAACGGAGACTAGGACTTAAAACTTAACATCGAAACTGGAACTGAACAAGTGACAAATGACGTGGATTCTTAGAAAGATTTCATCAGATCAAGCTCGGAACCCCATTGGTTGGGAGAGACATGTGACACCGCTTTCGCGCCAACGCCGGTATAGATTATGATAAGCAGCGCACTCCTGCGAAAACATGCCTGGCGAACAGACATCAGAAATTGTGTGACCAAATTTTCAAATAGAGGAGGCAGAATGTCTGAATTTCGGGTGAGCTTGTTAGTCCCGAGATTAGACTAAGAACCCGATGTATCAGGTATCAGGTAATGGTAAACCGTGTTTGTAATGTCAATTGAAATGTATTATTATTAATTAAAACCTCTGAAATATAAAAATGCTCGACTGTAGATTCTAACGACGCAGAGCCGTTCCCGGGCAAAATGACTCTCCAATACTCTCTTCGATTGCAATCTCTGATATTCTTAGAGATAATTATTAACTTTAAGAAGTGCATTATACTACTACATTCTATTCTAAACAACTGTGAGGAGTGATGATTCTAAAGCAATCTTGTGCATTTCACCAGAAACACTGATAAAAGATGCTATCACTACCTACAGCTGAAATGACAGTTCGTGTACTAGAATAAGTGCCTTGTTCTAAAACAGACTTATCTATGCCTATTTACAATCTAGAAAGCTGAAAGAGAAATCAATCTTTCCTTTCTCCTTCATCTATTGAATCAATGACGGAATAAATATTTATATTTATGTCAAATTTTAATTAGATAAGGGCAGACATGAACTGCATTGCATGAGAAAGTTGTGCTTCGCGGAACACCATCACGCGCAGTGAACTTAACTCATTACTCAACATAACTTAAAACTCAACACCACTCATCACCACACAACCCAACACTCAACATCACAACAACAGAAAATGGGAGAGTGTTATTAGACACAAGAAGAAGAAGTTGGTTAATTGGGAAAACACAGATAATTATTTATACATATTATAAACACCATTTAGTGGCAGAAATGTTATAAATGTATGTCATTTATTTACATGCATCTTGACATATTCTCACTCTTGTCAATGTCTTACTGTACACGTTCACTGACCCCAGGTCAAATGAGAACTTACATACAGCAGGAACAAGTTGATACAAGGCGTACACCGTGTGATAAACTCTGACCACCCCAAATTAACCCAACACTAGCTTAGAGAGAAAAGGAGGGGAGGGGGACTAGTTCCTACTTCAGGAATTTAGATTCTTCCGACCTACTTCTTATTATTGTATTGGGAAGTTGGTATATATTTATGTGAATATTCATCAGTGATCTTGGTGGCTACATACCAACAACCACCCAACACATCAGCAAACTAACCACCTAAATCAGACCTGAAAGAGGGAGGCCGAGAGAAAGAGATGAACCACAAGTGAGATGGAGGATGACTTGGCCATGAGCAGAGCATGGGGAGGCCTTCAGTGGAGCTATACGGGCATACCTGAAGTGGATCCATCAGTCAATGGACCCTGGCTTACCTAATCTTCCAGTCACCAGGTTACTTTTCTCATTGGTACACACCACACCCAATTTCAGGAAACTGATAGTTAATTGTGATTCATCACCATCACACTTAATATGTACAACATCAAAATGTTTACTATGTTTCACACTTGTTGACATCTCATATGTTGATGCTTGATTGATTGTCTGGGACAATGGTCCAATGTGCAACTTTTCTATTATCTTGTGTAAATCACAATAGAGATGTATGTACTGGCCAGAAGGCTCAGGCCCAGTCAATAAATGATTAACATGAATTGACCTTCTGTTAATTTATCAGTTCAAACCTATCTGTGAGTCACCAACTTCTTTGTACATCATGTTGTCAGAATCTAATGTGATTGATTATGTGTTTGATTGTTTACAATATATCCACTCATAATGACTTATACAAATGGGGATAGAAGACTCTAGATCTATCAACTGCTCAACATCCATGTTTTCTTCATCTAAATCAGGCTGAGAAAATTCTCCAGACTTTCCTCAGATTTGATAACCAATAAGGGGGCTCCAGAGCTATCAGAATCATTGGAGAAGGGGCAGATTCCGGTTAGTAATTACCATTCTCACCAGGGCCATAATCTATATCTCCTAGACATACTTAATAGAACGAGGCCTGCAGATAACTCAAGGTTCATATTCTGGGGTTATTGAAGATAGAAGAGGGTGGGGCTCTACTGCTTTTGTTAGAGATGGGGCATGCACTACAGTGATCTCCCACTCCCTTCAAAAATATATGACATATTGGTGGCTCGTCCGGGATGGTTCCCATATATTAACATTTAAACAATTACATAAAACATTAACACAATTATCTTTGGATTTTGAACATTGTCATTTTCTTATATTAATTGACAGCCACATGATATGAAGGACATTTACAGATAAATAAGTGTAGGTGACTGATTATTACTCCTGGAGAAGGGGGCCATGTTCCAATAGGCTTATTCTTCAGAAAGAGGTGCTCCAGGTGAAATATATAGAGTGTGTCTACTATACCAACACTACTTCTCTTCCAGAGAAGGTGTTCTTTTCCTGTGGAGTCTGAACTTAACAGCATTTCATCAACCACCGGAAAATCTTATCCGGTGGGAAAACTCTGTCTAATTTCAGATTCTTTTCTTTACTAGGAATTAAATCTGGTTATTTCAGTGCCTGCTGCCTTTGGCTTTTCCAGCATTGACAGACAGACATAACATAGGGTGTTTTTAATATTGCATATGCTCTGTTGTATATTTGCAGATCAGGGACTGACAAGCTTACGCGGATCAGACTAACTGCAATTATATTTTTGGCAGAACAAAGCAATAAATTATAGACATGGCGGAAACTGCAAAGTTTAGAGCCCAAATAACAGAAACAGGTAGGGAATGCGGGTTAGATGGCCTTGAGCTGGCTAACTATGTTTCAGATGCATTCGACAAAAGAGAAAGACTGCAAGCGAAATTGGCTCTCAAAGAAATACAGCTTCAGGCTGAATTGGCTGAGAGGGGAAAACGACTTCAGGCAGAATTGGAGGAGAAAGAGAAACGACTACAGGCTGAAATGGAGGATAAGGAGAGAGATCGTCAACACCAACTAGAGTTGAGGAGAATGGAGATTGAAGTGGAGATCCGGAGAATAGAGAAAGGGAGTGGTCCTACACCCTCAACCTCATCAGGATCGCCAGTGACAGAACCACCTCACGTCTCTCAACTTAATTCAGGAGCTATGTCATTTCCTCTGGAACCCTTTAATGAACAGACTGACCACATCGAAGGATTTTTATCACGCTTCGAGGCAATGGCTGTCAGCTGTGGGCTTGAAGAAAGTAGATGGGCGACGAAGTTAGCGCAGGCCTTAAGATCCACGGCGTATGATGTGTTCTCAAGACTCACTAGAGAGGAACAACAGAACTACACAACACTTAAGACGGCACTCTTGAGCCGATTCGAAGTGGACGCCGAATCTTATAAACTCAGGTTCAAAGCCGCAAGGAAGGAACCGGGTGAGAGTTACGCACAACTAGTCGAAAGACTGAAGTCATACATACAAAGATGGACTTGCTTGGGAGGATTTGAGGAAAATTTTGAAGGACTCCGTGAAATGATCATCATTGATCAGATCAAGGGGAAAATGCAGAACGAAATGAAGGCATTCTTAACCCAAAACGGGGCTGACCGCCTGGAAACTATAATCATCCTGGCAGAGAGATTTGAGAAATCTCAGAAGGAGATGGGAGGAAAGGGACGTTCGAACAACACCCCCTCTCAAAACAAAACTCCACAGCCAAAAGAGGGTGAAAACACTGTAGCCACCGGGAAAAAGGGGAAATCCCAGAAAAACACTCAAAACACAGTCCAAACAGCGCCGAAGGAGGACAAACCATTCTGTACCCATTGCAAAATTAGAGGTCACACATTTCAGAATTGCAGGAAGAAGCCACCTCCACACACAGCGGCATGTTTGGCCAACCGAAAAGAGAGAAAAGTGAGCACTGGTGAAACGTCCAAACAGACACCTCATCAAGACACATCATCTCGTATTCCGGTTGTAGAATCCATCTTGCTAAATGGATTCAAAACGACCTGTTTATATGATACTGGATTATCATATGACTGTGTTGTCTCATCATCCTTAGTTCACCCTGAACAGGTGACAGAGGAAATAGTGGAATTACAGGGACCACTGAAGAGTTCAACAAATATGTCTCTTCCAGTGGCAAAAGTGAACATAGCCTCGCGGTATGTCACTGGGACGATCAAGGCAGCAGTCTTGGACGATCCGATATATCCTGTAATCCTCGGCCGTAGATTTATCGTTCTAGGAGAACCTGTTCAACCTGTGGCGATGGCGACCATGACCACTCGATCCCAGGCAACAAAAACTCCAGAAACAACTACGCCAATCCCTCGAACGGAGGAACTGAAGAGGGCACAAGAGGCCGACAGCACCTTGGAACCCTGCTTCAGAAAACTGCCAAAATGACATTTACCTCTACGTAAAGGTGATCTGTTCATGAAGTCAGCACTTCTTTACAGAAAAGCAGGACGAGCTGGACAAGAGTTTAATCAACTTGTTGTACCAACTCAATACAGGACTCAGATCTTAGAGATGGGTCATAGTCTACCATTCAGTGGGCACATGGGCATCAACGCTACTACACAGCGGATTACCACTCACTACTTTTGGCCAGGGATGAATTCAGACATACAACGGTTTGTAAAATCATGCCCACAGTGTCAGAAAGTATCACCAAAACACCGGACACCACCGGCAATGTTGGGTGAATCGCCAATCACTGGAATTCCATTTGAGAAAGTGGCTGTAGACATAATCGAACCTCTCTCAGCAACGAAGAGGCGAAACCGAATCATATTAACGCTTGTGGACACAACAACCATGTGGGCCGAAGCAGTTCCTATGCCCAGCTGTGACTCCAAACACGTCGTTGATGCATTATTAGGAATATTCACACGTCTAGGATTTCCACAAAGGATCTTGACGGACAACGGTTCACAGTTTCGTGGTAAGCTCATGGAAGAGACCTTCAGACTTTTTCATGCACGCCATATCTTCAGTTCACCATATCACCCTCAGTCAAATGGACTTGTGGAAAGGTGGAACGGGACATTGATTAGTATCCTGCGCAAAATTGCCCAGGAGAAGACAGAGGATTGGGACTTGTATTTACCCGCAGCTTTATTCGCTTACAGGGAAGTACCCCATCACTCAACAGGTTTTGCTCCAGCCACATTGTTGTTTGGACGAAGGGACCACTGGAGGCGTTACTTCGAACGTGGACTGATAATACTACAGATGATACAGTCGTGACTGCATCTACATATGTTGCCGAGTTGAAAAATCGTTTACAACACAGTTGGAAACAAGCGAATGTCAAGAGTTTCGCTCTCGTTTGAGCTCGTCAGTAGTGCATATCCCTGAACGGATCCGGAAACAAGCCCCGGATCACTGGCGTGTGAAGCGGGTGTATAACCACGCGGCACACGCTGGACACGCCAAATTATCATAACAGAATATTACAACCTTACCCATCGTAGGCTATGCTCAAGATTGCGCAATCGCCGCGACTGACGACCGTCAATCGATGTGGACCCGAACGATCAGGACTTCTCACTGGCAAGGAACACCAGGCCTAATAATATCCAGTGAGCAATAATCAAATTGACTATTTGGTTGTTTCGGGATTTGAAATTTAAATATTGAGCACAACCCACTACTGGCAACACTGATCATATTCTGGTATGAACCTAAGGCCTATCCACGTCAATATGGAAGCACTATACTCGAGTTTCACTCTCGTTTGAGCTCGTCAGTAGTGCATATCCCTGACCGGATCCGGAAACAAGCCCCGGATCACTGGCGTGTGAAGCGGGAGTGTAACCACGGGGTACACCGTGAACACGCCAAATTATCAAAACAGAATATTACAACCTTACCCATCGTAGGCTATGCTCAAGATTGCCCAATCGCCGCGACTGACGTCCGTCAATCGATGTGGACCCGAACGATCAGGACTTCTCACTGGCAAGGAACACCAGGCCTCCTAAAATCCAGTGAGCAATAATCAAATTGACTGTTTGGTTGTTTCGGGATTTGAAATTTAAATATTGAGCACAAACCACTACTGGCAACACTGATCATATTCTGGTATGAACCTAAGGCCTATCCACGTCAATATTGAAGCACTATACTCGAGTTTCGCTCTCGTTTGAGCTCGTCAGTAGTGCATATCCCTGACCGGATCCGGAAACAAGCCCCGGATCACTGGCGTGTGAAGCGGATGTATAACCACGCGGCACACGCTGGACACGCCAAATTATCATAACAGAATATTACAACCTTACCCATCGTAGGCATTGCTCAAGATTGCCCAATCGCCGCGACTGACGTCCGTCAATCGATGTGGACCCGAACGATCAGGACTTCTCACTGGCAAGGAACACCAGGCCTCCTAAAATCCAGTGAGCAATAATCAAATTGACTATTTGGTTGTTTCGGGATTTGAAATTTAAATATTGAGCACAATCCACTACTGGCAACACTGATCATATTCTGGTATGAACCTAAGGCCTATCCACGTCAATATGGAAGCACTATACTCGAGTTTCGCTCTCGTTTGATCTCGTCAGTAGTGCATATCCCTGACCGGATCCGGAAACAAGACCAGGATCACTGGCGTGTGAAGCGGGTGTGTAACCACGCGGCACACGCTGAACACGCCAAATTATCAAAACAGAATATTACAACGTTACCCATCGCAGGCTATGCTCAAAATTGCCTAATCGCCGCGACTGACGTCCTTCAATCGATGTGGACCCGAACGATCAGGACTTCTCACTGGCAAGGAACACCAGTAACTTCCAATAACATTATGGAGCAGTATTTAGCGCACCGGGACAATACCCACAATTACGTTAAATCTTATATTTATATTAAAATGTATATTGAGGTCATATAAAATTCCAGAATACAAGGAGCATTTTTTATTAACGGCACGTTTCCCTGGTGCAAAAGGAAAATTGTATGTCGGTCCACGAAAGTTATAAGTTTGGGAAGCACTGCAATATACATTTCGTTTAGACTATTCATGTGGTCTTGTAATTCAACTTCTGATTTTACTAGGAGTGCTTGGTCGTCCGCAAACAGGAGTTCTCTAATGGTGTAATTTGCAGATAGTTCTTCTTCTGTGTTCTCGTCATGCGGTGTTCTTGCGGTAACTGTTTGGCTTGACATTGCTTTTGACATAGGTTGTCTATATATGTTATGAACAAGAGAAGAGACAGGAGAGGGATGTGTGTGGTTAAATTCCTGTACACTTTATGTGGCCTTAGGAGACCAGTAAAAAAATGTTCTTCCCCCATATAGGGGGAAGTAAGTTGTTTCGGAATAAGAAAGTACATTGAAAGAATACAAATTAAATTTGAGAAATAAATTTATAACTCCAAAGTTACTTCTAAAATTTAAGTATCTAGAAATTAGAAATATTTTCTACAAGAAATATAAATGGATTATATTTGACGTTAACAGATTTTACTTCTACTTTGATTATTTAATTTATACGGGAAAAATGTAAACGTTTTTTGTTGACTGTTATTATTATCGCTATAATATAATTTTTTTTTTATAATTCAAGTAGTCTCCCTTGGAACAATATTAGATGTTTATGTCCCCTACTCAAAGAGTCATCATCATCAAGTGTCCTGCCACCTGGCGTAGGCGTTCATGGCTCTCCGCAGATCTCGGTCTTTGGTTTTCTGGATCAACTCTGCTGCTGACATTTCTGCGTGCCACCGTCTCAATCCATCCAGCATAATTTCTCTTGGTCTGCCTCTGCCTCTCTTCCCCTCGATCTTTCCAGTTGTCACGGTGTTCTCCAATGCCTCTCTTCTCATTACATGACCAAAGAAAGTTGTTTGTCTCTTTCTTACTCAAAGAGTAGGGAACGTTTAAAAGTCGACAGGCTCGACTTCCGTCCGTCCGTCCAATTTGGAAAAAAAACAAAACTTTCCACCTTGTTTAAACCAGCCCAACTTCATTGCGCTGGGTTTATATCGCATATGGCTCGGTCTCTTTCGGCAGCGCGGAAAACGTGGCACAAAGCGCGATCTTAACTTTAGCGACAACCCACAGAATTCTCTTGAAACATTCACTCGTGAACCGAAGGTTCGCGGCCCGGAATCGAACCCACAACCTTCGGAGCCCGAGTCAAATGGCTTGACCATTTCGCCACGTAGACTCCCGAAATGTACCCTACTTTTTGCTTATCTAAGTGTTCTTCTTTTAGATACTTTGTAATAACTTAGAATGCTTGAACATAATTATCAATCAAGGCATTACTATCATGTTATTACGATCTTTTAACTAATTAACCTAAGCTCTAAGCAACTAGGGAAATGCATGCGCAGTTGAATTGCATGATTTATTATTATATTTTGGAAGATATCAACATTAATGGGAAAGATTTAAGTATAATAAAGAATATTTACTGGAACCACGTAGAAGCAATTAAAATGGAAAATAAGGAGGGAAGTTACGAACAGATTGACATAAGCCTGGGTCATTGACAGTGAGTTGAGTGACCGGGCAGGAGAAAGAATGGATGAAAGTTGGAGACAGTAAAGTGACTGACCTGGCTATGAGAAAAACAGCCAGTCCTGAGGAATAATAGGGAGGGTGAGTGTAGACCCCAGGGGGATGTGGCGAAAGACAGTTGAGTGTTGTGTGAAGGCAGGAGACTGGAAAGTCAGTGAGAGCAGAGACCGACTTCGGGTCAGGTCGTTTTAAGACAAGGGAGTTGAGTTTTAGACACCGAACGAGTCGGTAGTCCACGGAGAACTGTGTTGTTCCGAGCTGTGAAGGCAGGGCTAAAAACCCAGAGTGGGTTGCATAGTGAGCAGAGGCTCCGACCCAGTGGGTGGGTCGTATTGTGTGAGATCCAGCCGTGGATAGTAGCTGGACTAAATGTCTTGTGAATTTGAGATTCAGCAGGCCGTGAGAAGACAGTGATGTGTGCTGATTAACGTGTGAGGAGAATACATATATATTTGCGGATGTTACATTGATTTCTGGAGAAACCAATATGTTATGTGTCCGTGTTCTTTCTGTATTAAAGGATTATGTGCGCCAACTCAATCTTGTTTAATGACTAGTGAATGTGCACGGCGGGGGTGAGTTGCATTGTGAGACAGTTAGATAGCTCAATTGACACACCAGGAGCATCGTTACCTAGACAACGACCATCTCACGACCTATCATAAAGAACGTCGTGTGATACAGATAAAGCTAGGAGTACGACAAGGGTGTGTCTTGTCATCGGATCTTTTCTACCTATATATAGCGAAGTAATAATGAGAGAGATAAAAGAGATGCCAGGAATAATAATCTATTTATAAAAATTTATAGTATAAGAATATAAGAATTTATAATATAAATAATATACGCTATGCAGCTGATAAAGTATTTAAGGCGGATAATTCAACAGACCTACAATAATTGTTAGACATTGTGATAACAGAGAGTGCAAAGAAAGGACTCTCCTTGAATATCAAGAAAACAGTAACAATGGTGATATGACAGAAAATGTTGACACCAAATTGTGACATAGAAGTAGAAGGGAAAATTCTTAACCAAGTGGATAATTTTAAATACTTAGGGGCATTTATAACATCAGATGGAAGATGTACAACAGAGTTTAAGAGCAGAATAGGAAAAACAAAAGCCGCATTTCAGAAAATGAAGAGTGTCTTTTGCAATAAGTCACTATCACTGAATATAAGAAAGAGAGTGCTGAAATGCTATATAGAACCAGCTTTGCTATGCGGCAGTAAATCTTGGAATGTAAATGGACAAATTGAGAAGAAATTAGAAGCAACAGAGATGTGGTTCCTGAGACGAATGTTGAGAATTCCTTGGACTACCAGAGTAACTAACAACGACTGCCTGAAACAGGCTAATGAAACTAGAACATTATATACAAAGATAGAAAGAGGCAAACAGCTTTTTTCGGCCATGTGACGAAAAGAGAGGCATTGGAGAGCATCGTGATAACTGGAAAGATCGAGGGGAAGAGAGGCAGAGGCAGAGGCAGGCCAAGGGAAATGGTGCTGGATGGATTGAGACGGTGGCATGAAGGAATATCATCCGCAGAGTTGATCCAGAACACCAAAGACCGAGATTTGTGGAGAGTCAAGAACGCCTGCGCCAGCTTGCAGGGCACTTGATGCTGATTATTATTCTCTGAGATATTTTTGTTAAAGAAATAGGGGATGGAGCGGTTAGAAAGCAATGCACCATTTGGCAATCAGGCAGGCAGGCAGGCAGACAGACAGACAGACAGACAGACAGACAGACAGACAGACAGACAGACAGACAGACAGACAGACAGACAGACAGAAGGATAGAGGAGGGTGAGAGAACTATTTGTTCAAAATTAATGAAATTTTAAAATCTTGTAATGACTGTGTAGTGTTTGAAAATATTGCCGGTCCAAGTTTTGTATTTACCAAAGCCATAGCCACCAGTCAAACCACTCACCTTTTCGTTGCCTACTTTGGCATTGAAATCCCAGAGGATGACAGTCATTTCACAATTTTTACATTTTTTCTCGGCCATGCCTATTTCGTTATAAAATATATCTAAATCTTTTTCTCTATTCTGCTGTTGACACATATACTTGTATTATGTTAATATTCAGATGTTTGCCATGGAGTTAACCAATAATACTCTATTTGAGATCGTCCAAATTACTGTAACTGTCTTAGCACTCATTTGTTCCAAAATTATGCCAACTCTCCTTTTGTAGTCCTTCCCTGCTAAGTAAATAATTCTATACTTATCTAAACATTTTCCCCCTGCACCTGGCCATCCCTTTTCACTAATCTTTAATATATTTATCTTCATTCTTTCCATTTCTGTCTTGATATTATCTAATTTTCCATTCAATCTATGTGTTCTGGCTTTCCATGTACCAACATGTTGTGTTTTTGTTACCTTTAATTTGCATATAGCTGCTTGACGACGATCGGGTATCACCTTGTCGGATAAATAGTTGATGGCTCAACCCAAAACAGATCAAGGATCCAGAGTTCCTCTTTCTCAATATGATCCTGCCCGTTAAAATTAATTTAGCTGTTACTGGCTCAATGATTTGAGACCATTAAATAGAGTTTTGGAGAACCAAGGAATACTTCCAGGAAAACAATGAAATTTTTACTGAGTATCCCAAATGTCCTTAAGGGTGGTTCCTTGCCTCTCCTCTACCAACTAAATAATTAATCTAGGGTAATTGCTTACAGTCACTACAACATCTACTAAAATCAAAGGCGCTATCTCGTAATACCAAAATCACAATATACAAAACACTGATCAGACCAGTTGTGCTGTATGGCTCTGAAACCTGGAGTACAACGAAAGGAGACGAAGCCTTGTTACAAACCTTTGAGAACAAAATTTTAAGACGCATCTTTGGACCCATTAGGGATACACAAAGTGGAGAGTGGAAAAGAAGAAGTAACAAAGACATTTATGATCTGTTTAAGTCCCCGCTAATCACTGGTATGATGAAGGCTAATAGACTACAATGGCTGGGGCATATAGAAAGAATGGAAGATAATAGGGAAACAAAACTCGCTTACACTCATGAAATAAATGACCGTAGACCCCGAGGTAGACCAAGAAGGCGGTGGAGAGATAATACATGTACAGACCTACAAGCACTTGGAATCAACGACTGGCAAGAGAAGGTCCACCAGAGAGACGAATGGAGACGGATTGTATTTGCAGCAAAGAACCTCAATGGCTCGGAACGCTGAAGAAGAAGAAGAAGAATTGCTTACAGTCGGTCTCTCTGGCTGTGGGGTTACAACACTTTCTCTCTGTAATCCCGTTTATCACGCAGAGTCTCGTAGCGGAGTGAGAGCTGAGGCGGTTCGACCCCCGCTCGTGACTTGCGGGATACTGAGCCGGCCGCTCAGAAAGCAATGACAAACTACTGAGCGTAATCTTGCCAAGAGATCAACATACAGCTGAAAGATGCTGGTGTTGACAGCTAAGTCCTGTAAAGGATATGCTAAAAAAAAAAAAAAAAATTGCTTACAACAATTTTACTATGACAAGAGAACTCTCAAAGAGAAAATAACCCGTAATTTTCATCATTTAATATAAATGGAGTTGTTGCTTATACGTATAATAGCATACAACAATCAATACAGTACAATTACAAGATTATGGGCATATTCATCTTTAACTAATTATCTATCTCCTGGCTGTGCCACTGTATCATACATTGTCCTCAGTGTTGTATCCGGTTTCAATTATATTTATTGGGCCTCTTCTGCTGGCCTAATTCTAATCTGTGGAAAGAAACTGGGTACACCCTGGTTGGTCTCCCATCCAGTTCTTGGATCTCGGTAGCATTCAGTCAGTGTAGACTATCTTCTTGAGTGTTCTTTATTTTTTTTCCCCGGTTTGACTTATTTGGGCTCACTGGGTTTCCTCCACACTACCTAGACAAAAGGATATGTGATACCTGTCCTGGAAAGGTGGTGAAAACTGGCAGGAAGTTGCAGTGGAATAGTATTTGGCCTCACTATCTCAACTGCCTCACTCAGTTAAGTGGCTACTGCATTCAGTCAAGCTGCTACTACTACTTTCACAAAGTGCTGCATTCACAAAGTCAGGTATGGATAATGTCCACTACCTGAAATTTTAACATCCATCATAAATCTAAAATTTTCAGCAATATGAACATCAGAACAAAAAATGTTCTATATTTTTCTCAAGAACATCACAAAGAAAATACCTAAAAGATTTGTGATCCTAGGAAAATAAAAAGTGGAAGGTAAAGAGTCTTGGTGCTCTCAAATAGTTATCCACAACATAATTGGTTGCTCTCCATTCCATCTTCCATTATATGGTGTTCAAGTTTTAGACTAGCAGATGTGCAATTGCATCTTCACCTATGCCTGTCCTCATGTCTACCGGTTAAGACATACCTTGATTGATTTGGAATTGAAAACTATGTTTCCCATCCCATTCTGTACCTAGTTAATTCTCTTCTTCATCTTTTTCTATTCAAGAAAAAGGGTCCCATACATTAAGGGCTTTTAAAAATCAGTTCCCATTTCAATGAGTATTTGCTTATAAACAATATAAGCACATTATGATATCATTCTTGTATAGCATTCAGGTGTATTCTTCTTCATTAAATGCTTCAAGTGAGAAGTTTTCTTCCACTCTCATGGATGTAATATTTATTATCATCATCATCAACATCATCATGGTTTCCTTATATCATTGTAATTACAATCATTTTAGGGGGCTGAGTGGTCTAGAGGTATGGTGTCCGCCTCGAGTGCTGGAGGTCCCGGGTTCAACCCCCGGTGAGGACCGGGATTTATTTAAAAAATCCACGTGGACTTCCAGTAATAAAATTTTCCCTGGTCTCTGGGTAGTGAGATCGGATGCCCGTGTGTATTGTTGCGCACGTAAAAAATCCCTTGGCAGTTGGAAATCGAAAAAGAGTAGCCTAACGGCGCTGCCCGGGCAAAATTTCGAGTTAAAAATCTACCCAAAGTATTTCAGGATCCTCGCTGATGCAACGGAGTTCGTGCATTGAGCTGAGTTTCTCCAGACTCACGTTTGAGTTAGGAGGAAAACGGAGCACTTATGGGTTAAACCGTGTGCCGTGATGTTGATCCAACGACTAAACTAAACTAATTACAATCATTATCATGCTTATGACATTATAAATAAGTACATCATTCTAACATTATCATCATAATCTCTATTACATCATTATCCTTATCCTTACATTACAGTCATCATATGTGTTAGCCGGAGTGACATGAACTACAAAGTGGGATTTTGCTTAAGTTACAAACATAGATGCTGGTAGTATGCGTAATGTATGATATTGGTTGTGTCGTGCTTAGCGCACAAAACTAGATGATTGTAGCATGAATGATATTTTATACAAAGTGTTGTTATGCGCGGGAGTGTAATAAATTATTATTTATTTATGGGTTACGCTGAACCAGTTCTCTGGTGATAGTCATGGCATTACACATCAAATTTGCCGGCTATCCTAAGATTGACTGTTGGCCTATACTCCCTCTCTCTCAGCCTGTAACTTCACTCACCCACTCAAACTCCTCATGCATCAGTCAACATATCCATCTGTTCGTGTGGGGTTAATTCGCTCATCTCAGACATCATTCATATGTATGGATGATCATTTCACTCAGTCTATAGACGCATTCATATTGGTATGGGTGATCATATAGAAATCATTCATCACACATCCTTCATACTGGCATGTAAGTTGGGTAATTATACTTATGTGATGTCCCAATGGTAACTTACAATGTTTACCAACATTGATATCACAATGAAATATCTCCTTTCACAATCACTCATCATACACATCATATCTGTAGGAATGACAATCATGCCTATGTAGGTGCTTTACACAGAATACATTCACAGATGTTTAACAATGATGACATCACACATGACACAAGCATGCTATTCAATGACATAGACATGTGATCATTAGGCACACTTATGAAATTCACCCAGGATTTAGCAACATGAAATCCATGAGTCACCACATGCTCTCATCAAATACATACAATTTATGTGATATATCCAATTCACATTTAGGCATTATGAATTATAATAATTCTTGCATGGCGGTTGATTACGCACTATTATGTAGCACAAATATTATTATTCCCCATGGTTGACAGCCATGTCTATATATTTGCCTTTCCCACGTGTGCTATACCATCACACAAATTATGATACCTATAGAACTCTTTTTGGTTCCCATGTGTTCAGGAAATATAAGAAATTATTTGTTTGCCTATGTGATCATGTCCAAAAAAAAAATCTACTGACTATACACATTACACTAATTTCTCTATCAGTGCTGGCACATTTAAATGAGTTTCCTCTGACCAGTGTGGGTACATGCACCATATGTACTTACCACTGTACTAAGAATTCTGAGTTTCCTTAAGTCTTAAGTTACTCTAATTCATTGTAGATTGAGTTTCATGCTTAAGAAATAAAGTTTACAACATGTGTCTAAAGTTTATACATTAACTAAGTTGGTTAGCTGGGAGAAAATAAAACACTGTAGTTTTCTCCTAACTCTTTCGCTACCAGGGGCCGATACAATGCCACATTCGACCGACTCTGGTGGCAATTGGTTATTCTATCGACACAGAATGATCAGTGGTTTATTTGATACATTTCTGCTCCATTTCGGAATTTTAAATTACAGTAAACTGAAAAGTCTCACAGCCGGAACATAGCTACATCATCATTGTGCGGTAAAACATTTGCCAACACTGGATTCTTGTGAATTTTTAAGTTTTAAAGTGGCGTTAATTTGTTTGTTTGGGTTTTTCACAATGGAAACGCCCACCAGTATGCGTCCTCGTAGAATGACTTCAGATCAAGCTAGGTTATTGTTTGAAACACTTTTAAACAATAGTGATTCCGATTTTATGTATATTCAGAAAGAAGTTTTAGATGACAGTCTAAAGTTTTAGCAAGTGGTGATAAAGAAATCAGTGATAGTTCGTCATCAGCAGAGGTGTCTGACAATGAATGTCCGTCTGACAATGAATGTCAGGATGTCACAACTACTTCTCAGCGCAAAGGAAAGCAAACAGTACAAAATAAGAATAAAACTGGAGGAAAAAACTCGAATTTACAAGCTTCTGTAGATCGTGATGCCTATTATCGTCGACATGGCAAGATGTCTCAGAAGGGGAAAAAACCGAAGCTTGAGTTTCGTCCTCGAAGATCTCACGTCAACTCTAAACTTTATCAACTTCAAACACCTATGGATATTCTCAAAGTGTTTTTTGATGATGACATAGTGGATTGTTTAATTAAAAATGTAAAAGAATATGCAGAAAATATGTTGATGCAGAAAACTCCTAAAAGAAAATATTCTAGTGTGTTATCCTGGACCCCACTCACGAAGCACGAATGGCTGAAGTTTACGTCTGTCATTATTGCTATGGGACTTGATCCAAGACCATGTATCAAACACTATTGTAGTACTAGTGCACATTTATATACTTCTTGGTATGCCACTACGTTTCTCAGGAATCGATTTGAATCTATTTATCACACCATGTTTCACGTATGTTAACCAGAGGCAGCAGGTGCAAAAAAAAACTGTCATTGAAGGATTTCAAGCAAAGTTTACTTGGAAGTGCACATCGTGAGGCAGCTCAGATTATTCTTTAAAGTGTGACACTCTGCCTGCCAAAGAATTTCAAAAAGTCTGTTGTAGGAAATTGACAGGAGCCAAGCATTTAATATAATTTATCGGTGTCAGTAGAGACTGTGTTTTTTGCAGCACTCGAACTAAACGACACAGATCATCTTTTTTTTGCTCCGGCTGCACTAATAGACCACACTTGTGTCCCAAAGTTTGCTTTGCAGCCTATCACAAATAAACTGCCACATATTGTAAATAAAAATAAACAGACATGTGTAAATATTTATTGTAATTAAATGTAAATCTGCCAAGTGTTTTCCTAATTCTGCGGAATCTGCGGCAAAACTTCTTTTCGGATGATTGATTAGGAGCAACTGTGTTTATATTTTAGAAAAGTGGTGTTTGTTCAGTAAATTCAACAGGATTAGCAGTGATTTAGCAGTGATACGGATAACAACGCCCTTGGTAAGTGCAATGTTTACATCATTTTTTACCTCTTTTTGTCAAATTATTTTTAAAATTATATTATTATTGTTATTATATTTACAACCTATAGCAATAATTCAAGATAAACATATTCCTCGTGCAATCCCCTTTATTTTGATATATAATACAACATTTCTGCTACAATTTTAACCATTTTCAAAACATTATTGTGACACACCCCAACTTCCAGTTTTCTGCCATTATTTTTTTTTCTCCATTTTTTGTGTGTGAAAAAGACATGGTTCAGAATATGCAGCAAAACTTCCTTTTGAGTGATTTTAATGAGCAATACTGTTTATATTCTTGAAGACAAGTGGTGTTTGTTTGATTATTCAGTAAATTAAACATGATTAGCAGTAGAGGAGTGTAGAAAACACCTTATAAGTGCAATTTTAAAAATAATTTTTACCTCTTTAGTTTCAGTTGTTATTATTACACCTCTCATTATTGTCATAATATTTGTAACCTATCAATTAATTAGTAACACTGGCATGTTCCTTGTGCAATCCTCTTTAATTTCATATATAATACAATATATCTGCTACAATTTTAATCATTTTAAAAGCATTATTGTAACACGCCCCTACTTCCAATTTTCTGCCATGAATTTCTGTTTGGTCAGGACCCAATATTTGTTTGGTAGCGAAAGACTAAAAATGTACAGTTTATCTTTTGACTATGATAACTGAGTATAATATTATTTAGTTTCTACTAGATTAAATTCTTAAGAACTCACCATTCTAAATCATTGTAGATTTAGTTGCTTAAGAAATAAATGTACAACTTGGACTAATGCTTATACATTACATCAGCTGTTTACTTTGGGAGAAAAATAAAACACTATGGTTTTCTCTTAATGAATAGTTTATCTATAAACCAGAACAATTAAATATATTATAATTAACTTCTTAAGAACTCACCACACGTGTTCAACAAGTCAACTTACCAACTCTTCTTCTGGGAAAAAGACTCACACTAATCTAAGATTTAAAATAAATTAAAGTAGCTATGGTGTTTACCTTATTTATCAGAATGACTTCAACGTGTCGAAACGTTTCATGATCTGAATGAGATGCAATTTCTCACAGCGATGTCGTAGGATGAGGATCTTCTTTTCTCGTGAATTTTGAAACTCTCTCACTCCTTCCGCTGTTTCAGGTCTTATGTCTCATGCTGGCTGATGAACAAACAGGCCATGTCGCTTTGAGTGCTGCTATTTATACGGTGCATTTTCCGGTTCACGTTTTTCATTGCCAATGGGTATATTAAATCTTGGATCGTACAATTGTGGAACAAACAATCCTGTTGCGTTGTTCAGGTTTAATTATCGACGAGAAATTACAGCATGTTACGTTTGTGAAAATAAAGTATATCACATGGCTCTCCTCTCAGACTGTTGTTCGCCTGAAGAACAGTAGCTTTGAGCAAGCGTAACAAGCTTATATTTCCTCTAATCCTTTCTTCTCCCATTCTTTCTTTCCTTCTCTGATTCTTGTACAGAATCTTCAAAAGGATGTCTGCTGAGAAAGTCTGCTCCTACATTTATCCTTCCTGGAACATATTCTACTTGAAATGAATACGGTTGTAGAAGTAACGACCATTTCATTAGTCGAGCGTTTAAGTTTCTGGATGCTGCCAAGAACGTGAGAGGTTGATGATCGCATTGTATTGTGAAGTGTTTCCCATATGGGTACGCCTGGAACTTCTCTACTGCCCAAACTAAAGCTAAACATTCTTTTTCAATGGTAGAATAATTGCGTTCCGCTGAATTCAATGTTCTACTGGCATAGACAACTGGAAAGAGCATTGATTGATCCTTATCCCTTCCTTGTAATAAGGTGGCACCAATTCCTATGTTGCTTGCATCCGTCCTAAGTATCCATGGACGCGTTAGATCTGGCAGATGAAGAACTGGTTTTGCTGTTAAAGCTTTCTTTAACTCCGCGTATGCTTTCTCGCAGTCAGCAGACCAAACGACATTCTCTGGTTCCCCTTTCCGAGTGAGATTTGTCAAAGGAGATGCGAGGGAATTGAAGTTCGGGATGTATCTTTGGTAAAATCCACAGAGAGATACAAAAGATCGAACATTTTTTGGGGGGTCTGGGTCGCGGTGCATTTCTTAGTTTCTTCACATTACCATCATGAGGTTGTCTTTTTGCCTTGAGATATTGTGTGCCCCAAAACATCTAATTGCCGGAATCCAATCTGGCACTTCTTTGGGATTGCGGTCAACCCCACTTCTTTCAGGCTGTTGAACAATATCTTCAATGTCTCAAGATATTCCTCGAATGTTTCTGTAGCAATCAAGATGTCATCCATGAAGTTGCTAAGACGTGGATTTTCCAATGGTCCTAAAAGTTTCCTCATCATGCGAGTGAAGACACTAGGCGCATTGCTTAATCCGAAAGGAAGAACGTTAAATTCGTAGTGCCCATCAGGAGTGCTGAAGCACGGTCTAAGTGCTAACCACGGTCTTACTTCCTTTTTCACTTGGATTTGATAATATCCTTTGCTGAGATCTATCTTAGTGAAGTATTTTGCTCTATTGAGGCTGGTGAAAAGTTGATTTTGATCTGGCAGTGGTTCTGGTTGGAACTCTGTCAACGCATTCAGCTGCCGATAATCAATGCATAATCTATGTTCACCACTGGCTTTCCTCAATAAAACTACGCTTGCACTGTAAGGTGATTCAGAAGGTGATATTATCCCAGCTGAAAGCAATTGTTGAATTTCATCTGTTAGAGTTTTGGCTTTGGCGTATGGAATAGGGTAAGTCTTTGACTCGCACAGGTGCTGGATCCTTCAACTTCATGTTGAATTCTACTAGATCTGTCAGCCCTAGCTTATCTTTTAGTTAGTATCGCTGCATAATTCTCTAAGCACTCTCGAATCTGCTGCTGCTTATGCGTCGCGGATAGTGGGCTAATGTCCAAATTTCGATGAGTCTTTTTGAACTGCAGAAGATACTCCACTCACCTTGAGTTTCCATGTTCAACTTCTGATGTTACTGCCATTTCTATCAAATGTGCTGTCTCGGTGGTGGGTCTCTCGTTGTACTTTTGTAACAGGTTGAGATGAAAGATTTTCTCTTTCCTCTTTGGAGATCTTGTAGTTTGTTCTGGAAATTTTCTCCTTTACTACATAAGGTCCTTTCCACCCGATCTGCAACTGATTTTGACTTGTGGGAAGAAGTACTAGTACTTTTTCTCCCACCTCTAACTCTCTATTTTTCGCTTTCTTATTGAAATTTTGGGACATTCTACGCCGTGCTTGTCGTAGATTGGTTGCGGCTAATTTCCAGCCAAGTTGAAGTCGTTGTTTTAACTCTTACACATATGCCGATGCAGTCACAACAGTTTCATCAACTGAATCATCAGTCCATGTACAAAGTACAGCTTCTAATTGTCCCTTGATTAGACGACCGAACAACAATGTTGCTGTTCCAATTCCCGTAGATTTGTGTGGTACTTCGCGGTACGCAAAAAGTGCTGCCGGAATGTATATACCCCTCGCCTTTGGTTTTTCTTGAGCTAGTTTCTTCAAGATGGTTATTAGGGTCCCATTAACTCTTTCCATAGCTCCGTTTGAAGCAGGGTGGTATGGAGAAGTACATATCTGTCTTTTTTTACAAGGTGTAATTTGTGTTTATTTTGTTTATGTATACTACAGAGCGTTGCAGTTTCTTAGTGTTCAGTGTCACATGTGTGAATAAAACAGATACATACATATATACAGTTATGATAATATGTCATGTATGGCATATTGCATGTAAACACATATTTCTTGCATATGCTTCATTTCCACTTCCACAAGCGGAATGCATGTAACACCTGTTCATCTCTCCCTCTTCTCTCTCTCTCTCTCTCACACACACACACACACACACACACACACACACACACACACACACACACACACACACACACACACACATATTTTATCTTGATCTTTCTCGTGTTTTCTGGAGACAGCAGTACTTTGAATGCCGTGAGCATGGACAATAATTTTTTAAATTATCATTCCCATTAAAATGTGGCTTCTTTGTAATTTCTGGGTCATTTAGCTACCGAGGTGAAGGTCGTTGGTGTTGTTGGCCTGCTGTCAAAAAATGTTCTTCCCCCATTTCTTTTTTTACACATCCACAATATAATTCATTTTGAACATTCAAATATAATAATGAGAAAAGTAATAATAATGGTAGTAGTAATAATAATAATGTGTAGAGAACATAACATGAAAATTAGCACGAGCAAAACATAGGTAATAACTATAACTAACGAAGAAAAAACAACAAGAATTCACCTAAACGAACATCCCTTGAAATCACCTAAACGAACATCCCTTGAAACAAGTAAAGAGTTTCAAGTACCTAGGAAGTATAATATCATCAAATGGCAGATCAGAAGACTACATCGAAAATACATGCAATTGATTGATTGATTGATTGATTGATTTAGGAACCGACATCACAGCATTCAGGACATTCCCATAAGCAATAATAGATTAATAGATGCAATAAGGCAAACCAACTCATTGGATAAATGGCACAAATACTAAAGAACAAACGTGTATCAATAACTACTAAGAAAGCACTTTACAACACAATCTTCCTACCAACTCTATGCTACCAATGCCAAAACCTGGACAATGACAGGAAAAGAGAAAAGTAAAATCACACACAACAGAAATGAGATTCCTGAGAAGAATACTCAACGTATCAAGAAGACGTAAGATCAGAAATGAAGAAATCAGGACTAAAGTGGGGGTTGTAGAAGCACTAGATTTTATTAGAAGGCAGCAAGTAAAATTGTTTGGCCATACAAGTAGGTTATCATTCAACGGCATACCACAACAAGCAATGATGTACAGACCAGATGGAAACAGAGGAAGAGGCCGACCACGTAAACGTTGGACGGAGGGAATAGCAGAGTCCATGAGAATATCGATACATGAAGCCCATAATCGGGCGCTCTCACGATGTTTATACTTCACCTCGATACCGCAAGGTACAAGAGGAAAATGATGAGATGAGAAGAGATAACGAAGATAATAACATAATTATAAGATTATTAATACCGTCAAAATACACATTTACAGTTGTGATATCTTTTATGTTTAAATCGGGGTATATTTTTTTAAGGGATTGCGGTTCCCCCACTCTGAGACTCTCACGTCCCCCTGTTTTTATTGTGGGCTCTTAGTCCCACTATGAGCTTTTGCCACAGTGGTCCACCAGGCCCACATCTACTGTGAGGAGTTGTTAAGTTTGATGGTCATCTCGACCCCCGGCCAGACCAAGTGCGGGACTGGGGCGGGTCGGGAGAATACTGCATTTTGATCTTAGCCAACAGGCCTATTTCTGTGTGTGTGTGTGTGTGTGTGTGTGTGTGTGTGTGTGTGTGTGTGTGTGTGTGTGTGTGTGTGTGTGTGTGTGTGTGTGTGTGTGTGTGTGTGTGTGTGAAACTTTTATTTCATTCAAAGTAATGTATATTTACATGTGTAATATGTGTTTCTTTTGTTTGTGTATATCACAGAGCTACAAACCCACATTGTTCTTCTCATATTTCTATAACCATTATAATAGTTACCTCTGGCTGGTGTTTTCTCTCCACCGGAATGGATTATGCTATATACCTCGGAAGTTGTAATGCTCTCTTGTCTCAGATATAACTAACATGTGAATATTCAGTCATCTCAGTCCTTCCTTAATATGATAAAAGTTTGGGAAGTATGTGGTTAATTTTCTTTAAAGTTTGTGTGGCCCTGGGAGGCCAGTAAAAAAAAATGTCTACTTTTTTTTTTATTTACAAGGTGTAATATGTGTTTCTTTGTTTGTGTATATTACAGAGCATTGCCGTTTGTTAGTGTTATGTGTCACATGCGTTAATAAAACAAATTATATACAGTATATATATTGTATATACAGTTATGATAATATGATATTTATGGCATAGTGCATGTAAACACACATTCCTCGTTTCATTTCCATCTCCGCAAGTGGAATTTAGGTTACACCTGTCCATCTCTCTCTCTCTCTCTCTCTCTCTCTCTCTCTCTCTCTCTCTCTCTCTCTCTCTCTCTCTCTCTCTCTCTCTCTCTCTCTCTTTCTCTCTCTCCCACACACACACACACACACACACACACACACACAGACACACACAGACACACACACACATTCTGTCTTGATCTATCTCTTGCTTTCTGTAGATAATAGTACATGGATTTCCGTTTTAAAAAAAATTTCATGTTGCACATTCAAATATAATAATGGGAAAATTAATATTAATGGCAGCAGTAGTAATAAACGTATTAATAATAATAATAATAATAATAATAATAATAATAATAATAATAATAATAATAATAATAATAATAATAATAATAATAATAATAATAATTGTAAGCTTATTAATACCGTCAATAAACACGTTTACAGTTGTGGTATCCTTTGTTTAAAACAAGTTATTTTCTTCTTCTGTTATCAGTTATCAGTTATCAGTAATCAGTTGGGGTATCTTCGTTGCACTCCGGACATGTCCATAGGTGCTCAGATCCTCCCCCCAGCATATTCATCAGCGTCCGGTGGCTAATAGTGCCAGTTCTGTGTTGGTTGACGAGGAGCTTTGTTTTCCCGATGTACCTCTCGCGTCTGGCTGTGCCGATTCTTACTCCCAGGTCTTTCATCCTGGACAGCGATGTGGAATCACTGACGTCAAAGTCCTCTGTTCTCGCCATATCTTTAAGGACGTTAATAACATCGGCACGATCCATGGGCTGGCCATCTACAGGGGGTGCAGAGCCAGCCAGTTTGTCAGCTCGTTCATTTCCCTCGACTCCCGCATGTCCCGGGACGAAGATGAAGGTGACTTTACGGACAACAGACTTCCGCAGCGATTCAGTCCACTGTTTTCTTCTTCTGTAATATGTGCTGTCTTCAGGCAAAACTCTTACGGGATTTGCGCTTGTTGGGCTAAGGTTAGAATGTTTGAGACTTTTTGTTGATAAAGTTGTTGGACAATTTCTTTGTTGATTTTTTTGTAATTGTATAATGCTTTGTTTCTTAATGTCCATATAAGATTTCTGTACTCTGCCAATAGAACAAGTAGTTTTGTGTGGATGTCTTGTGTGGAGTAAGGAATGGAATTTATCATGATTGCTTTGTAAATATCTGTTCTTTGTTTCGTTTTAGTGTTTAGGATATTTTTTAGGAGATTTCTTGTTGGCATGATTGTGTTGCATTCGTAGTAGATGTGCTCTTCTGATTCTTGGACGTTCCGTCTACTAAGCTGACACTGTAGTATTTGTTTAATTATTTTTGCTGTTCTCTCTGTTGCTGGGGTCATGCTGTAAACAAGCCTATATGTAATTTCCTTTGCTTTTGGTGTAATCTACTTGTTGTGAATATTAGAGAAAGTTTCTGTATAATCTTTTATGAAATATCTATGTCCTCTTTTAATTCTGAGGTGTACTGGAGTTGCTTGTAGTTTAACTAAATGCTTGTAGATTGTATATGTTTTCTTGTGTAGTAATTTTTCGTGTCCTTTAATGGCTGAAATACATGTTTCGTAAAATGTTGGGAGAGTGCCAAGGTAATGTGATTATGTATTCCTAAAAGGTTTTAAATACGATAGCCTAATTCCAATGTAATAGTGTGCTAAAGGGTGTTTTTCTGGGTGTTGTAGGATCTCGCTTACGTCTTTGATCCTAAGTGCTTGTATTTTGTTTGTTATGTCTTGGAGGGCGATACCTCCATCTTTTTTGTCTTGCATGAGTGTAGTATGTTTGATACTGTAGATGGTGCTGCCAAACACAAAGCGACTAATCTCTTTGTTTATGTTTGTGACAGTCTGACGTGGGGGGATCTAGGACTGTGCACAGATATAGTATTTTGGGAATTATATATGTATTAACAATGGTACTTCCACCAAATATGGTAGTTGTTTTGTATTTGTACCTCTGTAACATATCTGTTATTTTCTTTTCTAGATTTTGCATGTTTCTTTGTGTGTCTGATTTGGTTGACATGAGATCCCCATATAGGGGCAAGGTAGATGCGGAGGGAGTGACGTTACATTAAAAGTATACAAATAATGTTTTAGAAGTAAATTTATAACCCAAAAGTTGGTCCTAAAATGTAAGTATCTAAAAATTAAAAATATCTTTTATAAGAAATCTACATGTGTTATATTCGGCATTAACATATTTTACTTATACTTTGATTGTTTAAATTAAACCGTAAAAGCATAGCGTTTAGAGTTGAATTTTGTTATTATCGCTATAATATAATTTATTTTTTTATAATTCAAGTAGGCTCCCTTGTAACAATATTAGTGTTTATGTCCCCTACTCAAAGGTAGGGATCGTTTAAAAATCGACAGGCTCGACATCATTGCACTGGGTTTTTATCGCATATGGCTCGGTCTCTTTCCGCAGCGCGGAAAACGTGGCACAAAGCACGATCTCCGTAGCTCTAGCGACGACCCACAGGATTCTCTTGAAACATTCACTCGTGAACCGAAGGTTCGCGGCCCGGAATCGAACCCACAACCTTCGGAGTCCGAGTCAAATGGACTTGACCACTTCGCCACGTAGTCTCCCGAAATGTGCCCTACTTTTTGCTTATCTAAGTGTTTTTCTTTTAGATATTTTGTAATTCCTCAGAATGCTTGAACATAATTATCAATCAAGGCATTACTATCATGTTATTACTAATATTACGATCTTTTAACCAATTAAACTAAGCTATAAGCAACTAGGGAAATGCATGCGCAGTTGAATTGCATGATTTAATATTATATGTTGGAAGATATCAACTGGTTCCTGCTGAGACACGACTCTTCAATCGCCTGGCACAGGAGCAGTCTGTCAAGTACATGAAGCTGGCAGTGACTGTGCATCAACGACATATTTCCGAACTCAAGGACACCAAGCACAACCTGTACCGGACTCTGCATCTACTGACGTTCAACAACCAGCTTGCTTTCCATTTGATCACCTCCATCATTCAACATTATAATAGAGAACTATATAAATGTCTATCTTCACGTAAGAAAGACAAAATTAGCCATCTGCGTCCCCATGTCCCTTCCCCCACTTCGACACCTATCAACCACACCAAAGTGGTATGCATACCGCCTGACCTACCACTGTCTCCTGAAGAACATGCTGTGTTAGGGAAAGGTCTCAGTTTTGTCCCTCTACGCCCCCGCATGGACAGTCGCGCAATTTTGGAAGACGTCTCCAACTTCCACAGACGACTCCGCCTAAAGTACCACCACAGAGACAAGCCTGTCCTCAGTCCCACTCCACAGCTTCCAGACATTTTTCCATCTTCAACCAAATCCCGTTCCACATGGACCCCACACTCCGGAGTTTCCAACGCGCTTGACCTCTACATAGCTAACACACTCCATGAGATCAAGCAACTTTCTTTCCCTCGCTTGAAACGCTCCAACCTATCCCCTCCCGAATGGCGTGCCCTGTCTCAACTACAGCGCAGACAGGACATAGTCATCAAACCGGCGGATAAAGGGGGTGCGGTGGTTGTTTGGCAAAAAGATCTTTATGTCGAGGAAGTCATGTCTCAACTTAATAAACCTGATAATTATTCCCCCTGCACCGAAGACCCCACTCTGTCCTATAACCGGAAGATTCAAAATACCATCAAACAGCTCATACGTGAGGATGCCTTACCACCCAGTGCCAATTCACTTCACATCCATGACTCCGACTTGGGCAAACCCACCCTCTACATGCTGCCCAAAATACATAAACTCAAAAATCCTGGACGTCCGATAGTTTCTGCCTGCTCGTGCCCGACTGAACTGATCTCAGCGTTTCTTGACAGGATTTTCCAACCTCTAGTTGCGAATCTCCCGTGATACATCAAGGATACAACGCATGCGTTACTTTCATTCAACTCTCTCCAACTGACTCCTGGGAACACATACAGACTATTCCTAATGGATGTATGTTCCCTCTATACCTCCATTCCTGACGCTGATGGCCTCAGGGCGCTACAGTTCTTTCTGGATCAATGCACAGATCAAGCCATCCCTACACGCACACGTGTGAGACTCGCTGAATTGGTCCTCACCAATAATTCCTTTGAGTTCAATGGCTACTACTTTGAACAAATCAGCGGTGTCGCCGTGGGCACTAAAATGGGACCCAGCTACGCATGTGTGTTTATGGGACATCTGGAACACCAGATTGAACTCAGCTATGATTTTCTTCTCCCTTCTTTTTACCGACGCTACATCGATGACGGCATAGGTCTCACTGACATGTCGGAGGCGGAACTGAACCGTTTCATTAATTATGTCAATAACTTCCATCCATCGATCAAATTCACCTCAGAAATTTCCACCACCTCTGTCAATTTCCTCGACACCACCATTAAGCTAAACCCTACAGACCCCACGACCTCCGTGTACTATAAACCTACTGATGCTCACGGTTTCCTCCTGTACAGCTCATCCCACCCCAAAAGCTGCAAAGATTCCATTCCATATTCCCAGCTACTCCGCCTTCGTCGTATCTGTCAGGACGATAATGACTTCCTCGAGAGAGCCCACGAAATGCTGGACTTTTTCCGCAGACGGTCCTACCCAGAGGACGTCTTGTCGACAGCTTTCTGTCGCATAACCCAGGTCTCGCGGGAAATGTCCCTCGCCAAGCATACGCGACCTCAGAACAATGAACCCAAGCTTATCTTCACCTTCCATCCACATGCCTATGCCATCAAGCACATTTTCCCGAGACACTGGTCCATCTTGGTATCCGATCCTACCACTCGTGAGGTATTCTCAAATGGCCCCAGGATAATTTTCCGCCGTAACCAGAGCCTCAGAGACCACCTTGTGCATAGTCGCCTCCCCACGGTTACTTCATCCGTGGGCACCTTCGAATGCCATCGTAGGAACTGTCTGACATGCCCATACGTTGTTCAGACACCAGAAATTGCATTTCCCCGAGGCACCTTCACCTTGAAAGATTCTTTCACCTGCACATCCCGCAATCTGATTTATGTTATCATCTGCAAACGGTGTGACATGAAATACATTGGCCAAACGGGCAGACGTCTTGCTGATCGTTTTAGAGAACACCTCAGAGACATCAATCAGGGCGCTGACAAACCTGTCCCCAACCATTTCAATTCCTCCAACCATAATGGAGCCGACGATGCATGTGTCACCGAATTAAAACCCTGCTTCTCCAATAGCTGCGTCAGACTTAAAATTGAATGCCAGCTAATCAACAATCTGGGATGCATCCACCCAGCAGGAATTAATACTGTCGTGGACGCTACAGTATAACTGTGGCATCTTCCCCAATTGTTTACACTACCTATTACCGTGCTGTTCCCCCCCCCCCCTGATATCTAGACTTAATTGTCCCCACATTTCTATATTTTCATAGCAGACTGTTCACATATTTTTGGCTACTCAAATCCTTTTTGGCAACCCATTTTCAATTCTGCGCCACAAGCGTCTTCGCAGCTGGCCAAGTCACCTTTTCTGCCTCACATGTAAATATCAGGTTGTGCATCATAAGTGATAGGTCGTGCGTTTGTGTTTTGTCGTTGTTTGTCGTTAACTATCTGTGTTGTCATTGACAAAGCTTCTGAGAATCGAAACGTCTGTGTGTCGTATTGTACGCGTTCGTGTGTATTTTATCTTATTTCATTGTATTATTCATTTTTTATATTTATTGAGTGCTTCTGATTTCGGATTTTTCACCTGTATTTCGTGACACGTGGATCTCCTTGTAAGGTATGTTCAACGTTGTGATGTTCAGTACGTTTTTTCTCGCAGGAGTTTAAAATACCTATTTGTTTCCATTTCATATTGTTATATCCTGCTGCAGCCGCAGCTTTTTCTTTCTATTCCATATCAAAATATGCAGAACACAACCCCAAAAGAACATGCGACAACTGCAGGGGCAACCACGGTGCAAGATACAAGGGATGTCCTGCATACAAAAGAGAGCTGGCTGTCTGGGGGTAATCAGTGCTAACCAAGACACCATTCAGGATAATAAAATTGAAGCAGAACCTCCCCAGAAGCGGACCCGAATCGCAACCCAAGAGGCAGATAATGCAAACAGACATGACCAACCAGATAGCACAAGTAGCCGACAAACCGCAAGACAAAAGACAATAGGCACAAAAAGAAGCAGGATCAGACACAAGACCAGAGGACGAGAACCTAAGACAGGCTCTTAAAAGAGTACAGGAAGCAGAAGGTAAACTAGCAAAGACCACCAAACATATGGAAGAAGCCACAGCTAGGATAGATTTAAAAAAAAAACACCCAAAAAGCATTGAAGAACAGCTAAAAGACATCAACAAGATGATGAAAGAACAGGAAAGCAAACTAAGAAAAGTGGAAGAAGAACACACAGAAATATGGGATATATTCAACTCCGGCGCGAGAGAGAAACAACCGATGTGGATGGACGGCCAGCTGAAGGAAATGAACAACAACATAGAAAGAATCAGAAAAGAAGTCACAATGAGGTTCAATACTGTGATAGCTCATCAACGTGGAATACTCAAGGAGAGCGCAGTGCCATACTCGCGGAGTGAACGATTACCTACAGTAGAGGAAGAAACCAGCTACCATGACAACGAAAACAGCACAGACTCTGAAAGATAAAGAATGAAGGACAACCAGAGACAGAGTCAGACAGCAATAACAGTAGAACCAAAAATGGATAATAGAAACGTGAAAATAATACAGTGGAACTTCAGGGGCATTAAATCCCACCTCCCAGACATCATGAACCAACTGGGGAGCTAGAACTGCATTTATGCCCTGCAGGAAACCCACCTGAAACCACATCAACAGTATAGGTGCCGTGGGTTCACGGTAATTAGAAAGGACAGGACAGAAGCTAACGGGGTTGCCCTGTTAGTGCACGAGCAGTTCCAGATTGTGACAAAGGAAACATCCCACACCAAGAACTTGGAGTGTGTCAGCGCAACTATCACAGGGAACCCTAAAAACCTAACTATAATTAATGTATACTGTCCCAGAGGGGTAATTGAGGATGAAGACATCCGAGCCCTCCAAACCAGACTTACATCAGAAGCCCTAATAGTGGGAGACTTCAACTGTCATCACAACACATGGGGAGCTATACAGAACGACAGGGCTGGTATAAAACTCATGGAGTTTATCGAAGACAACCAGCTGGCAGTGCTCAGCGATGGGACGATAACCAGGATAGACCCCAGACCAAACTGCCAAGACACAGCCATTGACCTGACAATAGCCACCGCAGGTCTAGCAAGCAGCCAATGGGAAGTGACAGAGGACACGAACACAGACCACCTACCCATAATAATCAACACCAGAACAAATCCCCAGCGCCAACAACAACAGGCCTACATTTCACTTCAAGAAAGCAAAATGGGAGCAGTTCAGAGAAGAGATGACCAACACAGACCTGGAACAGCAGGAACGGGAAGACATTGATAAATATACGGAGAGACTGACCAGAAACATACTGCGGATAGCCATCAAACACATCCCTAACAAAAATATGCCAGAGTATCTAGAGACCGGGTAAGAAAGAGCACCAGACACCCCAAAAACGATGGCACTACCCAGTGGCCTGGTGGAACGACAAGTGCACAGCGGCACAAGAAAATAGGAAAAGAGCGCTGCAGAAATACCAAAAGGCAAGGACAGAAGAGAATTTCGAAGAATACAAGAAATTCAGAAACGAAGCAAACAGAGAAGTAAAACTTGCAAAAGAAAAGGAGTGGAAAAGATTCTGTCAAACACTCAGTCCAGATACATCAACCACAAAGGTGTGGAAACAAATAAAAACTATTCAATGAAATAAAAAGACCAGCAAAATCCCAACCATCAAAAGCACGAAACTAGCAGTAACAGACCAGGACAAAGCCAAAGTGTTCGGAGAATACTTCCACGAAGTCTGCTCTAACAATAGACTAGGAAGCAAAGAAAGACAAAGAAGGGAGGAACTGACACAAGAGCTAAAAGACACAGCAGACGAGAACATCGAAGAACACTTTATGGATGCAGACATCACAACAGAGGAGGTGATGACAGCGCTAAACGAAAAATCCGAAACCGCGGCTGGGGCGGACATTCTAAATTATACCATCCTCAAAAAGCTCCCGAATAACACCATAAAAACGATTACTAAGCTGTATAATATAATATGGCAGACGGGAAAGATCCCCAGACAATGGAAAACATCCACGTTGATCCCAATCAAGAAACTAGGGAAAGAGCCAACAAGGGTAGAATCATACCGCCCCATCTCGCTGACATCGCACCTGGGCAAAGTTATGGAGACTGTGATAAATAAAAGAATAACGTTCCACCTGGAGAAGAATGAACTGTACAGCCATACACAATCCGGGTTTAGAGCCAACAGGTACACGATGGATCAGATCATCAAATTGGAAAACCATGTAAAGAAAGGATTCAAGAGAGGGGAAAAGACGGCTGTATTCCTGGACTTAGCCAAGGCGTACGATCAATGCTGGAATGAAGCCGCACTAATCAAACTGAAGAAAGTAGGCATAACGGGTAGAACCTACAAATACATAGAAAACTTCCTTAAAGATAGAAGCTTCTCAGTGAGGATAGGGAATGAGGTATCCGACACATATGTGCAAGAGAACGGCAGTCTCCAGGGCTCGGTCATCTCACCAACAATCTTTTCAATACTGGTGAACGACCTGACAGAGGAGATTCAAGACCAGAAAACAGGACTATCTCAATTCGCGGACGACTGCGCCATATGGAGGAGTGGCAAGGCGGCAAAGACTACAACAGGACCCCTCCAAAAACAAATAAACTAGCTAACAGCATGGATGGACAAATGGGGTTTCAAAATCAATACCAATAAAACGGTCAGCATGGTATTTAGCAGCAAGAAGAAGATAAATCATAACAAGGACTGGAAAATATAGATAAAAGGGGAAATCATTAATAGAACAAAGAGCACAGTCTTCCTAGGAATGACCCTGGACGAACAGATGAACTAGTCAAAACATATAAGCAAGACATTAGAAAAATGCAAGAGAGCAAGCAACCTACTGCGGGTGATAAAAGGTAACGGTTGGGGTGCCCACGCCCAAACAATGCTGATGTTCTATAAGCATTTATCAGGGGCAAGCTAGAAATGACCCTGGGAGCTATGCCGGCGGTAGCGTAGCTACCAGCAGGGCCTCCCAAGCCGGACAGGTCAAAGGGTAGAGAACAGACAAAGAGAAACACCCTGGTCCTCCAGGTTGGGGGTTGAAGCGTGGGGTTAACATCCCTACCTTTGTAAAAACCATTTTGTTACGAAACAGATACATGAGCCTCGAATTCGGACTGATTGGGGCTTATGGAATTTCTGCTGAATTTATAAAGGCGGGTGGCCATGCATTACATCTAAAGCTATACGAACTAATAATAAAAATCTGGAGGACTGAAGAATTACCCCATGACTGGAAAGAGTCATTATTGATACCTATCTTTAAGAAAGGAGACAAGTTCCAGTGTGAAAATTATAGAGGAATATCACTACTGTCCATAAGCTATAAGATACTATCCGCAGTACTACTAAATAGACTAAAACAACCATATTCAGAATACATATTAGGTGATTACCATGCGGGTTTTAGACAAAACTGATCAACAATATATCAGATATTTACCTTACGACAAATAGCTGAGAAAAATTGGGAATATAAAAGATATATCCATAACATATTTGTGGGTTTTAAAAAGGCTTATGATAGTGTCCATATGAATAGTCTATGGAATGCTATGCGGGAATTTGGAATACAAAGGAAGTTAATTAACATGACCAGACTATGCATGGAAGATACTTATAATATAGTAACATATAAAGGCAGGAACTCAGACCCTTTTCAGATAACATCTGGCTTGAAACAGGGTGATGCACTATCGCCGCTACTCTTCAATCTGGCTCTAGAGAAAGTTGTAAGGAGGGTAAAGGAGGAATGAGATATTGGAGGACACCCAAGCTGCTTGGTTATGCAGATGATATAGATATTATAGGGGAAAATGAACAAATGACATTGGAAATATTGACTCACTTAAAGGAAAAAGCCCAACAGATGGGGTTGGTTATCAACCAAGATAAGACAGAATATATGGTAATTTCAAGAGAAGGAATGGCTAAAATCTCTGGCCACATACAAATAGATAAAATGACCATTAAAAGAACGAACGGAAACATACAAATAACTGGATACAATCTTCAACTGCTCCAACATTATAAGGGAAGAAATACAAACTAGAATCAATTCTGGAAATAAGATATACTATGCACTACAACATCTACTAAAATCAAAGGTGCTATCTCGTAACACCAAGATCACAATATACAAAACACTGATCAGACCATTTGTGCTGTATGGCTCTGAAACCTGGAGTACAACGAAAGGAGACGAAGCTTTGCTACAAACCTTTGAGAACAAAGTTTTAAGACGCATCTTTGGACCCATTAGGGATACACAAAGTGGAGAGTGGAAAAGAAGAAGTAACAAAGACATTTATGATCTGTTTAAGTCCTTGCTAATCACTGGTATCATGAAGGCTAATAGACTACAATGGCTGGGGCATATAGAAAGAATGGAAGATAATAGGGAAATAAAACTCGCTAGCACTCAGGAAATAAATGACCGTAGACTCCGAGGTAGACCAAGAAGACGGTGGAGAGATAATATATTTATAGACCTACAAGCACTTGGACTGGCAAGAGAAGGTCAACCAGAGAGACGAATGGAGACGGATTGTCAAACTGTCATTTACTGCCAATATAGTACCTTGCGGTGTATGGCAGAGGGGTCTTTGAGCCTGAGGAATAAAGGCCGCCTGGCTAGTGCAGTCGCAGCATTGTGTACGATTCAGCATCAGAAGCCAACAAGAGGAAACTAGACATCATACAGACCCAAGCGCTAAACACCATCCTGGGTGCTGGAAAAAAGACATCCAAAGAAGCCATGGAGGTTGCACTGGGTGTACTCCCACTGAGTCTGAGGCGTAAACAACTGACGTATAACTACTGGCTAAAGGTAGCACAAGACAAAAACCACCCTGGATACCAAACGTTCAGTGACAACAACAGCAAAAAAAGGGGGGGGGGGCATCCCAATAGTAAAACTGCAAAGACCGGCAGGATGGGAAGCAGCAGAGAAGATGAAGGAAGAAATAGAGCTAGCAGAGACCCTGAAACAGACAAGACGGTTCAAGCCAACAATCCCATCATGGGAACTAACAGTCCCATTCACTGACTGTAGCCTAGCCAAGTCCATCACCAAGGACACGGTTGACACAGATGCAAGAGACGCGGCCGAGGAATACATATAAGAAATCAGTAAGGACAACCTCATAATATACACAGACGGGTCCAAGAACGAACAGGGAGAGGTAGGAGCAGGAGTAGGGGTCCCAGACTGGAAGTTAAAGAGAGACAGTTCAAACTAACAGACCAGACAGCAGTATGCACGGCCGAACTGGTAGCCATAATGAAAGGCCTAGAGATCGCAGCCGAAAATCCACCACTGAGACTGTGTATATTAACAGACTCTCTATCATCAGTACAAACGCTCGGGAACTTCAATAGAGGCAACAGACCCGACATAAAAGAGAAGATACTAGCGACAGCCACAAACCTCAGATACATGAGATGTCAAGTCACCATCGGATGGATACCAGCTCACAGGGGTATCCCAGGAAACGAACAGGCAGACAGAGCGGCGAAACGGGGAATAACCAGCATTAATAAAATCTGCACAGGCCTAGGTAAAGTAGAAGGGAAGAATATAGTCAAAAACTACATTCTCAAGTAATGGAGAAAACAGTGGCGAGACAGCGCTAAAGGCTGTCATGCCTACCAAGTATTGGGTGAACCCAGATACAAGCCACAAGTCAAGACCAACATGAAAGCACCGGCAAACAGACTGCTGTGGAGAATCAGACTAGGCAATTGGAAAGACACAAGAGAAAACCCATTCTGCAGAGAGTGCCGAGAAAACAACACCATCGAACACTACTTACTAGGATGCGACAAGTACAATAAGAGCGAAGAGTCCTGAGAGAGCACTTCGTCAAAACTGGGAACCCAATGACAATGACGGAGTGCCTGCACATAAACAGCAACCCAGAAACACAGCGACTGGTCAGACAGTTGCTACGCAGAACAGGGAAGACTGTATAACCTCCCTACACTGTATATATATGAATATGTATGTTTGTTTGTATGTGTGCATGTTTTAATGTTTAAAAAATTAAAAAAACTCTATGTACGTAATTAATAAACAAACAAAAAATGGCGGGGTGAATGGCTAGGAAGGTGGTTGGCTCTTCCGGTAGAGCATCTGAACTAGGAGGACAGGGAGACCTGGTCATCTTTTTGCTACGCCAAACCCACGCGTGATGAGGAAAAACGCCAAACAACAAACGTAAAGGAATTCGGGCCGCTGACCGGGGGGACAGCTTGAGACTTGCATTTGAATTTCCTGCCTTTGCCTACAACGAGTCTTTATGAAGACTGGACATGACCGGGACCAGTCCCGTTGAGAATAACACAAGAAGCGACAAGCACGTAACAGTGCTAATACAGAAAAGAAGCCAACAAACGAAAGAAGGCGGGCCGCAGTAGGCCCGACCAAGGACCGGTCTTTATCAGGACCAACACAAGACAAAGAAAACAAACAAATAGCACAAAACAAATCTATCCGACGACCAGAGCGGAACCAATAAAACCAGTAGGAATTAGGACTAATACTCCACACAACCACGGCTCTCAACAATAACCACCGCTGAGGAAGCATGTTAGACGAGACCGAATTTTGATTTTTTTTTTTTTTTTTTTGGAAAATTGGAATTTGAAAGAGACGCCATGAATACTAATCGGAGGTTATAATATAAATAATATACGCTTTGCAGCTGATAAAGTATTGATGGCGGATAATTCAACAGACCTACAATTGTTAGAAATTGTCATAACAGAGAGTGCAAAGAAAGGACTCTCCTTGAATATCAAGAAAACAGTTGCAATGGTGATATGACAGAAAATGTTGACACCAATTGTGACATAGAAATAGAAGGGAACATTTTTTAACCAAGTGGATAATTTTAAATACTTAGGGGCATTTATAACATCAGGTTTAAGATGTACAACAGAGATTAAGAGCAGAATACGGCTAACAAAATCCGCATTTCAGAAAATGAAGAGTACCTTATGCAATAAGTCGCTATCACTGAATATAAGAAAAGAGAGTGCTGACATGCTATATAGAAGCAGTTTTGCTGTGTGGCAGTGAATCTTGGAATGTAAATGGACAAATTAAGAAGAAATTAGAAGCAACAGAGATGTGGTTCCTGAGACGAATGTTGCGAATTCCTTGAACTGCCAGAGTAACCAACAACGACTGCCCGAAACAGGCTAATGAAACTAGAACATTATATACAATGATCAGAAAGAGACAAATAGATTTCTTCGGCCATGTGACGAAAAGAGAGGCATTGGAGAACATCGGGATAACTGGAAAGATCGAGGGAAAGAGAGGCAGAGGCAGACCAAGAGAAATTATGCTGGATGGATTGAGACGGTGGCATGGAGGAATATCATCCGCAGAGTTGATTCAGAACACAAAAGACCAAGATTTGTGGAGAGCCATGAACGCCTACGCCAGCTGGCAGGGCACTTGATGCTGATTATTATTCTCTGAAATATTTATGTTAAAGAAATAGGGGATGGGGCGGTTAGAAAGCAATGCACATTTGGCGGGCAGGCAGTCAGGTAGGCAGGCAGGCAGACAGCCAGGCAGGCAGGCAGACAGGCAGGCAGGCAGGCAGGCAAACAGACATGCAGGCTTGCTGGCAGGCAGGCAGGCAGACAGGCAGGCAGACAGGCAGGCAGGCAGGTAGGCTGGCAGTCAGGCAGGCAGGCAGGCAGGCAGGCAGAGGGATAGAGGGGTTGAGAGAACTATTTGTTCAAAATGAATGAAATTTGAATATCTTGTAATGTCTGTGCAGTGTTTGAAAATATTGCCGGTCCAAGATTTGTATTTACCAATTATGTTGCACGAACTTTACAGTGTGTGAATACAAAACTTGGACCGGCAATATTTTTAAACACAGCACAGTCATTAAAAATACACCCTATATAAATGGCATTTCCTCTAATTATAATATATGTCAATATAAACCCAATAAACTTGCAGCGAAAGTCAGCGCCAGCGCGAAAAAAAAAAAAATAAAACAGTGCATGCAGATCTTGACTGTATCAGGCCAGTGTTTGTCATGCTCATTTCGCCTATTAATCTGTCACCTCTCTCATTCCTATCCTCTAGGCCAGGGACCACCAAACTCTTTTTCACAGCGGGCCGGATAATTGACAAAATGACGAGCGCGGGCCGCATACTCATTCTGTACAATACTTGCGTCGGTCTCCATGCGGACGCGGTTCGAAATTCCGTATTCCCACGTTCGAAACACAGCTGTGCGCGATTTGGCAGCAGACCGCGTTGAGCTGATTTTTTAGGTTATGATAATAGTGTCGGTCGTTCAGAAAGCAATGGCAAAGTACCGAATGTAAACTTTTCAAGTCATCATCAACAACAAAAAACGCCGGTGTTGACTGCAAACGTCCTGTAAAGGATATGCAACTAACTTTAACAATACTTGCAAGCTAGAACAAAAGCTCTGGGGAAAAAGACGGAAAACTAAGTTAATCATGGGTGAGTGGCGTGCAATGCACACGTAAAAAAAAAAAAAAGACAATCAACATATTTATTTACTTTAAAAAAAAGTTATCAAAGAAAGCGACGTTATCAAAAAGATAGTCACAACAGACACTGTGTGCGCATATCCGAAACTCACAAACTAAGTAGCAAACAAGGTTAGTGAGATTTGTGACACTGATATTTGGCTTTCAAGATATCATCAATGTTTGGTTTGGAATTTGCTGCATCCAATCAAGAGAATTGCTTTTAAATGTTCATTAGTCAATCTCGTTCGATATGTTGATTTCATATACTTCATTTTTGAAAATGTTTGCTCACAGACATAAGGTGTTCCATACATAGATGCCATACCAGCGGCAAATTTCTTCAATTTCCGAAACTAAACATTAGGTAAGCAGCGGTAAAAGTCAACAAGTTTTCCTTCTCTGTGCTTCCCTGTCAACAAGTCACTTGCTTGCAAATCAATGAGCTCCAACTGTAGTTCAACTGGCACATCATCAAGGTTACAATCAAACCGATTCTGAAACAGAAGAATGTCACTCTCAATTCTGTCAAGATCTGAAAATCTCTCCAAAAAATGCTTCTTCAAGTCACGAATAACTTTTTTTTGTCGGAAGATCGAGGTTTACATCTTCGGTGATTATAGCGCAAAACTCTTTGAAACAGTGAAAATTAGAAAAGTTTTCTCCTTCCAGTTCTGCATCAAACAATGACAGCTTTCTCCGAAATCCGTTGATGATTGTGTAGAGATCACAGTCGACGTTATGCTTTCCCTGCATTTTCAAATACAGTTCATTCATGTGGGATATGATGTCGACCAAAAATGACAACTTTGACAGCCAGGTAGGGTCTGACAGCTGTGGATCAGCTATATCTTTTTTAAGTGAGTAAAACATCTATTTCGTTTCGTAGCTTGTTCAAACGGAACAGGACTTTAACGCAGCTGAACCGCCTCACTGATGTATGATAAGGCAAGTCACAGAATTCAGAATCAATTTCTTCAAGAAAAGCCTGGAACTGACGGTTGTTGAATGCATGTCCCCGAATAACAGCAGAAACGACTGGTTTCAGTATACAAGAAATATCTAAGTCTTTCCCACAGAGTGTTTGCTGATGATACAGTGTATGAACAGAGCGCCCGAAATTTTCCAACTGAGTCCTGACCTGCCTCATCAGACCCTTTCCCACTCCAGCTATGTTTTTTCCTCCATCAACTGTAACACATCGAAGCTGATACCACTGAAGGTCTTGCAAAACTTTTTGCACTTCCATGAAAAAGTCTTTTCCAGTTATTGTTCCATGCATGCTCCAAACGGATGCCAACTCTTCCGTTATCTGAAAGTCCAAATTGACACCACGAATGAACACGAGACATTGTGACGTACTCAACAGATCAGTAGACTCATCCAGCGTCAGAGAATATCACAAGTTCCTAGTTTTCTCTCGTATCTGTAGCATTATGTTCGCTCCAAGTTCTTCTTTCCTTCGCACAACTAAACTTGCCGAAATGCTGATTGTTCCAAACAAATCGGCTTTCTCAGGACACAAGTCATGTGCTGCTTCCATCTTACACTCTTTCATGATCAGTAAACGGTTTTCCTCGTTCTGCCATCATACGCATTATTTTGTAACTTGTGCGATTTCAGAAAACTTTCTCGTGAAGAGTTGTCTTTGTGTTTCTAAGCCACGTTTCATGGATTCATATTTCTCAGAGAGTAACTTTCCAGAAAACTGTGAATACGTTGATAGATGTTTTGTTTCGTATTGATGCCGACGATTGTACTCTTTCAAAACGGCAACACTTTCGCTGCATATTATGCAACTGGTGTTCTGGTCCTTTGTTTCCAAAAAGAAGTACTTTACTCCCCATTCTTCATTGAAAATGCGATACTCGGCGTCCACTTTTCTTTTCTTTGTAGTCATAAAGAAGGGTGAAGTACACGGGATCTGAAAATGAAAAAGACATTGAATTAGAAGCATAATTAAAATCCTATTAAAACACAAGAAAAGCAGATGACTATGAGTCACTGGTGAATCTACGGCTCACAAAAGGTATATATAAAGTTTTAAGTTACCTTTGGTAATAGAATATATAATAAGGTTTGCAAACTATATAAATAGTGTCGGCCTAAATAACCAGCCTAGAGCAGAGTTTTTCAACCGCGGTTCCGCGAGTGGCAGCCAGGGTTTCCGCCGAAACAGACCGAAATTGCTTAAATGCAACATTTCTGCCCATCTGGTTTATTACATAAAGTAGGACAGACGCATAGAGTTCCTTAAGCAACGTAAACATTTGCGTAAGGATCTGCTCCAGCAGAAATTCTTAAAAACACTGGCCTAGAAACCAGCTCGATTAACACCCTTGACTGGACAAAGTTTCTTAGCTGGGGATAATATTTTCGTAATAACACGAGGCCCGCTGGTGACTTGTGGGATAACTGAGCCGGTCGCTCAGAAAGCAATGGCAAACTATTGAGCGTAATCTTGCCAAGAAATTAACAGACAGCTGAAAGATGCTGCTGTTGACAGCGATGTCCTGTAAAGGATATGCGAATTTTAAAAAAAAAATAACACGAGGTATGTATGGCATTTTTATGCTATGTTTGCTACATTTTTGCTTCTATTCACACATGTAGTTCACTTACCTATCACTGTCAAACAAAGAAATCCTTGTTACAAACTTATAAAATGGATGAATGGCAAAAAGAAGTAGATATTTCTGGAGCATTGGACCTGTGTTAACAGCTGTAGGCATCTGGGGGAAGGAAAGATGCGCGCTCTCGCGCAGCGTGTGTGTGTGTGCGTGTGTGTGCGTGTGTGTGTGTTGTGTGTGTGTGTGTGTGTGTTTGTGTGTGTTCATGGAAACCATGGTATCGTTAGAGCGTAGGGGAAGGACTTGGGATGGCGCGAAATAAGCAAACATTACAATAAACAAGGAAATCTAGATACAATAATTTATAATTGAAAATAGTTAATTGAACACACATAGCAGCCACGAAGTCTCCGCACGTGTGAAGATATCCTATTATTCTGAACATAATATTCACATTTAAATTATATCACAACGTCTCGTGTTCCATACGTTATATAAAGCAAATTCGAGTGCCGTTAGCGGGCCGGATAAAATTACATCGCTGGCCGGATCCGGCCGGCGGACCGTAGTTTGGTGAGCTCTGCCTTAGGCCATAGCCACCAGTCAAACCACTCACCTTTTCGTTGCAGGGGTATCGAGTTACATATAACCTTGCAGAATACAATAGACAAGCTGCTGGAGAAGATAAATGCCAGGAAAATATCAAGCCAGCTAGAGAGGTAAGGTATTTTCCCACCTACCTTGGGTGGGTACCGTCCAAAAAGAGAAACCTGGACCAATGCAGCAGTGTTTGCCCATGATGTGTATGAAGGTTTCCACTCAGGCAATGAAACCTTTGCTGCAGCGATTGATCTTGAGGACGCATACAACAGAGTACCATTGGATTTTTTAATGCTTCGGCGTCTTGAACTAAAAATAAATCCATTCCGCCTTAGTTAGATCGCTGCAGCCCTCTTCCAACGGAAAGTAGTTGTGGCAGTTGGGCGTCGGAACCAACAACAATATATCCTGGCCTACCAAAGGGATCACTATTATCTCCGGTACTGTTTAACGCCTATGCTGTGAGAATCACCAGCGAGCAGATCACTGGACCTGGTAGGACATTGTCATATGCCGACGATGTTTCAGTGTATCGTCAAGGTAAGGATAGAGATCAGGTTGCTGTGGAACTACAAATCGAACTCAATCGCATAAGTACTTGTTGTGTTGAAGCTGGGGCAATGGTCAACCCAACAAAGGCAACAGTGACTTGGTTCTCGTTGAAAAATCATATTGTCAACACTCCAACACCAACTGTAAAGCTGTATTCAGAGACGGTGGACAGAACGCAGGCAATGAATTACCTGGGGATATGGTTTGGTCGAAGCCTTGCTTATAATGAGAACATAGACCAGGTGATAAAGGCCAAGCGGGGTTTGGCTGCGATGCGGGTGATGGCGGCAGCAAACTGTGAGCAGCGCCATCTATGTCTTCTATACGAGGTGCTGGTTATGTCTGTTTTTGATTATGCGATGGCAATCCTGACTCTCAGCCGAAAGCAGATAAAAAGGATGGAAAGGATACAGAATGAAGCTATGCGCATTATTCTTGGATGTACAAGACATATAGCATGCAGGGCGATGCGCTACCTTCTTGATTTTCCAACTATTGAAGACAGACTACAAATTTGCAGAGCACGCGCCTACCTTAGAGTTAACGCAAACACACAACATCCACTGCATAGTGAAATTATGAAGGTGAAGGGCAACAAGTTAAAAAGACGACGGTCGTGGATGGGTCAAGCCGAAGACATTCTTCAACAGGTGTGTTCACTTGAGGACTTAGAACCTGGCGAGGATTGGGTACAAGTGCCAACAGATTTCTGCACGTCCTTTTCAGTTTCCATCCAACTAGACAGAAAATGCTGACAAGAAAATCCGGCTGCTGTGGAGGCGGAAGTACAAGCGTTGATTTTCGAGAATTCGCTAGAAGGTGATGCTGTTATTTACACAGTTGAGTCGGTCGTCCGACATGTGAGACGCTCATAGGCCATTACGGCTTTTCACTCCATTTTTTTAAATTTAGGAGAATTCCTCCTCCTCCATTCTCTATTGAATTTTTGGCTGATCCATCTGTATATGCATGGGTCCAATTGCTGCTTGGGTAATGTTCTTTTATATAGTTTAGGGTTATTTCTCTTCTTTCGGTTTCATGCTGAGTGTTCTTTTTCTCAATACCAGGAATGTTTTCTATCATCTCAGGCAGTTGCTTCTGTCTCCAAGCTGGGAACTTGTTTGCATTGTAAATGGGTTTGACTGTTGATATGTTAAGTATGGGATCTGCCCTAATCTTTCGTTTTGCAGTTTCTACAAAGTTGCTACTCTTCAGTCTTCCCTTTCCAAAACCACTAAACCTTTTATACATAGAGTGGTCTGTCAATCTTCTAAATTTTTCTGCTTGTTGCTGGTCTCTGCTATCTCTTCTATCCTGCATTGGTTGTAAACAAGTGATCTTTTCAAGTTCATTAATAGGCGTTGTCTTGAGGCTTCCAGTTATGATTCGCATTCCTTGATTTTGGACTCTACTTATTTTGTTAAAGTTTGACTTAGCTGCTGTTGCCCAAGCTGCAATGCCATATTCCAGTACTGGCCTCACCCGTCCAGTATATAACTTCTTGAGAACTTTCTCATCTGCTCCCCACGTTTTACCAGAAAGCTTTTTCATGATTGCCATTCTTTGCCTTGCTCTTGTTCGATTTTTCTTAACCTGTGTTTTCCATGTCAGGCGACGATCAAAGGTGACTCCGAGATAGTTTGGATTTTCTTCATGGCGCAATATTTTTCCATTTAATACCAGCTTAGGTTGCTGAGTTTTATTTGAGAGGGAGAACACTGTGCATGTTGTTTTCTCCTCACTTATCTTCACTAGCCATGATTTTGACCAATCCTCTAGTGCTAATACGGCTTGCTGTATTCTGGTGTTAGCTGTACTAATATATTCTTCAGATGTCCATATGGCTAGGTCATCTGCAAAGGATGATGTGTGTACTCTGGCTGAAAATTTTCTGTGATGTCGTTTATATATGCTAGGAATAATGTTGGTGAAAGAACTCCTCCTTGGGGGACACCTTGCTCCAACAGCATCATTTTGCTGGTTTGTCCTTGTACATTTGTCCTGGCAGTTCTGTTCTCAAGGTAGTGGCTGATCCATTTGTACATTTTCCCACAAACATGCATTTTTGCAGTTTTACTTTCAGTCCTTCCTTCCATACTTTATCAAATGCTTTTTCTAAATCTATCCAGACCGCTAGTGTGTGCTTTTTCTCTTGGAAGGCATCCTTTATTTCCTGAGCTATATAGGTTATTAGATCTTCAGTGGATCTGTACTTTCTTAATCCTGCTTGGTGTGGTGTTAAGAGTTTGTTTTCTTCCAGATGCCATGTTAGCCTGCCACTGATAATGCGTTCCATTAATTTTCCTACACAGCTAAGTAGACTGATAGGTCGATAGCCATTTGGTTCTTCCAGGTCTTTTCCTTTCTTTGGGACTGGTATTAGTATAGCTTCCTTCCATGCCTGTGGGACTATTCCCCTCTTCCAGCTGTAATTTGGGACTGCTAGTAGTTTCTTTTTTGCCTTAGTGCCTAGTCCTATTAGCATTTCATTTGTGGTTCCATCCTTTCCTGGTGATTTCTTATTTTTTAAGGTATTCATTGCCTGTTCCATTTCTTCCATTGTTAGATTTGCCACCATATATTCTGCTGCTGTCTCTGTATTACTATGATGTATCTGTTTATCTTTGATTGCTTTCTTCTGTTCGGTTGTAATATCAATGTGGTTTGCACTGGCATAGTGTTCCATTAGTGCATTTGCAGCCTTTTTTTCCTGTAAGCAAGGCATTTCCTTGTTTAATTGTTATTTGTTTGTTTCTAGGTCCTTCATTGTTCATGGCTTTCACTAGTTTCCATAGTTTGTTTCCATCCCTGTCAAAATTCAGGTTTTCTGTTTTTTTCCTCCAACAATCTCTTGTTGTTTGATTTACTGTTCTTTTATATTTTGCTGAGATGGCTTTGAGAGAGATGTTCGCTTCAGTTGTTTGTTCTCTCTCTGCGGTCTTCCTGGCATCTTCAACTTTGTCCTCCAAAATTTGTAGTTCTTCAGTCCAGTATGGTTTGTAATTTTTCCTCGCTCCTCTTGGAATAGACTCAGTGGCTGCCTGTATTATTGCTCTGTTTAGACTTTCCACCATTTACTTCATGTTGCCATATCGTGTATTTATGTTTTCACAATATTTGTCTGTTAGTATGGCAAATCTGTCCCAATCTGCTCGTTTGTAATTCCAGCGGGGCAAAGGCTTTTGCTCCTGTAGAACATACTCCATATTCATTACAAGCTTGATTGGTCTGTAGTCACTACCTGCTAATTGGTCAAGCACATGGCGATCGATTTTGTGGAGGATGTCTCCTGTGCAGAAAGCTAAGTCTGGAGTAGAAGTGGTAATCCATCTTCTGGAGTAGAAGCTCGGTGTGTCATCCGCTTTGTTGAGTAGATGGAGATTTGAGTCTATTTCCCAGTCCTACAATTCATCTCCTCTTCTGTCAGTATCTGGGTATCCCCATCTTTCTGAACGGCTATTATAACGGCTCCGACAATAATGCAATTTGTGTCAGTTATTTTCATGTTTGAGAGTGTAAGATCCTTATCTGCTGGGCTATACAGATTGTAAATTCTTATTTTCCAGTTCCATTTCCAATTTTCAAAACAAAAATTCCAAATTCGTCCTCGTCTAACCTGTTTCATCAGCTGTGGTTATTATTGAGGATCGTGGTTTTTGTGGGTTTATTCACCCTAATTCTTGTCTTGTGAGTCCTATCTCGGACTGGTTATGTAGCTTTTGTGTCTTTTGACGTCAGCAGTGGTCGGCGGCTATCCTTTGTGCTCTTCTGTTGTGGTTTTCTTTGTTGGTGTAGGCTCCTGGCTCGTCTGGCTGCAGTCCTTATAAGGACTTTTTGTTGTCCCACTCCAGCTGTGGGATCGGTCGGCGGCTGTCCTTTGTGCATGTTTCCTCTTGTTGTTTTCTTTGTTGGCGCAGGCTGGTCGCAGTCCTTAAAAGAACTTTTTATTAGGTCTTTTAGTCTTCTGTGTTGTGTATTTTCTGTAGGAGCTTTTCGATGTTGCTGTTTTCCTTCTCGTATTTTTTTTCATCTTCGAGTTTTAGCTTCTGCCATTCCCTTTTTTCCTCCGCGGACAGCCATAGCTTTCTCTCTCCGTCTTCTATGTAGTACGAGTAGTCGGTACCCCGTTCCAACATTGTAATTGGGTAATCTACCAGTAACCTGAATTTCTTGGGTTTTTTTCTTTTCTCTTTCAATCCAACACCTTTTGAATTCCTTGCGCCTGAGTACCTCCCGTCTTTGACTCGCCCGAATTCTTATTTTCACGTCCTTTATCATTATATCAACACCTATAATTTCTGTTTGGTTGTCAGAGATCACAGATACTTCGCTGCAAGGTATTGTATTTCGTGTAAGTATTAGAACTCCTCCTTTATGTCCTTCGCGGTCGAAACGTGTGGCCTGATATTCCCTGACTGAAAATTTTTGCTTGGCGTTGAGGTGTGTCTCTTGAATGCATGCCACATCTATTCTATCTTTATGAAGACGCTGTGTCAGGGAGAATTTCTTGTTATAAACTCCTTCGGCATTCCACTGTAGTATGTTGAGTGTCCGGGGTGATTGGTCAATAGCTCTTAACCTACTCCTCTGTGCCTTGACTCCACAGCACAGGGGAAGGTGACCACCAGTAGTCATGGCTAGACCCCCTAGAGGCAGGGGGCCCGGCACTATCACCGCCTGATGGAACTTCACGGGATTAGCACCATAACGATTAATTTTCATCTGTGGCATCATGAAATGATAAAGTTACGTTGCACTTCTATGTCAAGCCTGTGGCTCAGTACATCCGATTTCGACAAGCTTTTTTCGGGATGCTTTCCCTAGCCTTTGACTGTCCCCAGTCTACCTACAAGGCAGTAGGTTTGTGCGTCACTTCGTCTGGTCCCTCTCCCTTGACCTGTCCGACATGGGTGACCCTACCAGTAGCTGTGCTACCGTCGGCATAGCTCTTGGGGTCATTGGAACGCGCAAGCCCCTCTACCTCGTCAAGGTGGACGCACGGCAGAGGGGTCTTTACAGTCTACTGTTGACGCATATACTTGTATTATGTTAATAGCGGTTTGCCATGGAGTTTACCAATAATACTCTATGTGAGATTGTCCAAAATCCTGTAACTGTCTTAGCACTCATTTGTTCCAAAATTATGCCAACTCCCCTTTTGTAGTCCTTCCCTGCTAAGAAAATAATTCTATACTTATCTAAACATTTTTCCACTGCACCTGGCCATCGCTTTTCATTAATCTTTAATATATTTATCTACATTCTTTCCATTTCTTTCTTGATATTATCTAATTTTCCATTCAAGCTATGTGTTCTGACTTTCCATGTACCAACATGTAGTGTATTTGTTACCTTTAATTTGCATACAGCTGCTTGACGACGATCGGGTATCACCTGTAACACAAGATGCTCTCTACCGGACGAAGACACTCCAGTTTGTGTATGGTTGACTCCAATAGCCTTTTTCTAAAAGACAGACTCTGCAAGGCAGCAGGGAGGGGGGGGGGAGAGATTATATATGGTGCCTCTTACCAGCCGATGGTCACGTCATAAAGTTTTGAGATATTCTATAGAGATAGCTGTCCCTCCAACTAACTCGTCTCCCCTCAGTGACCAACGCTTGTGTTGGTACACGGCTGCTTATTCAACATATTCACAGCTAATCCCTAGACAAAATATCTAGAGGTCACTACACATTCGGCCACCCGGTAGTAGTAGGACATATTTGTCACGAAACGGAAGTGGGCCTCAGACGGTACAACACATTACCCACTTTTGTCCCACCCCGTTCATGCGGCTTGGCCACATTTGAAGGCAGGTGAGTGTAACAAGACCCCCGGGGCTTGGACAGGTATGTTACTAATAGTTAATATCTCTAGTCTTTGGTCCGACCACTCCAATAGGACTTCTCAATCTACAGGGCCCCACACAAGCCGGGACAACTGACCTTCCCTTCCCACCTATGGATTCCTACCCACAAGGGGCTCGGACAAGACAACAGTCATACTTATACTCAAAGCCATGGTCAACAAAGCAAAATTTAATTTCTTAATACGTCAACATAAACTCTGAGAGGGATGGCTGAAAAGCCTGGATAGAAGACAATATATACACCACGCTGAATGAGAGCAGCGAGAAGATCTATAGATGATCGGTATTCATCAGACAGCATGGGAGTTCTGTTCGTGCCGTCATCCAGTCGTGGCTAACCACTCACCCGATGAACCTCCGGTGCAAAGGAACTCCAAGTCGTAGACCTCTCTAGAGTTCTCTCCTTCCAATGTGAGGATGATTTCGGACTAGTCAAGCGTATGTCTGATACATGACTGGCACTTCGTGCCGTCATCCAGTCGTGGCTAACCACTCACCCGATGAACCTCCGTTGCAAAGGAACTCCAAGTCGTAGACCTCTCTAGAGTTCTCTCCTTCCAATGTGAGGATGATTTCGGACTAGTCAGGAGTATGTCTGATACCTGACTGGCACTTCAACGATGTTCGCTGGTCATCTCTCGATGACGGAATCACTCGCAACAGATTTCGCACTACTGATTAAATATGGGCGACCCTAGGGTTCTAGATGTCCCCATCTGATGATAAGTACTGTTGCACAATACAATATAAGATAAGAGCCTGGTTGCACTTTGGCTTCCCAAAAGTCAATTGCAAGAACTATTCTGCTACATAAGAATGGAGCGTTGGCTCAATTCACTAACACTGTCACTGTTTAATAACTCCATTCGGTAGCCGATCATGTCTGTCTTTTGCATAGTTGTTCCGAAGTTTAAAGGTAACACATTTATACTTGGCATCGCTTAACTAAGTTTGTAATTTAGTTGTGGGTCACTTATTGACCAGGACGGACAGTTTCAGCCTTGGGCCTGTGCTCTAGCCGAGATGTACGAGTTGACATCGTGTCAGATGACACCAGTGTAAGTTAAGTCTTGACAAGGCACGGCAGCTGTGTGGTAAGCCTGGGTGTTTACTATTATTTAGATTAACGCGTGGGCTAGTCAACAGACACGACGGAATGTATTTCGCGAGCCAGCTCAGTGGAGCAGTCTGGTTGAAGCGAATTATCAATACATTCGACGCCCTATCTCAATAATGGGGGTAAATGAGGGAATTATTGTTCGGACAGAAGAACTTTTCTTGAACAAAGCTGTAATTTGATTCCCTTGAGGATAGGTTTGACATTAGTATGTTTCAATCATCATCAGGTGACGGGTTGAAACAAGTACTTGTCAGTCAGCCTCATGTAACGCGCGAGAATCACAACATGCGTTTCTCGTTAAGGTGAAATCCAACTATTTAGGAGGCTATAGGCTGTAAAGTGATTATCGCCACATAGGCCTGTTGTTATTTAACTGTTCTTAGTCAGAAGGGAGAAAGATATCTTCACACCTGCTAGGGATTTAACCTTGGGCCAGTATAGCGGTCGGGAGACATCCACACAAGCGTGTATATTTCATCAGTGTTATCAGACTCCACAATTCCTTTAATGAGAAGGAATGGTTTGTCCGGCGGGGCTAACTTTCTATTGTCTCTATACTTTTATCGGAACCCTATTGTTGGGGTGTTTGACTCTACACCATTCCTAGTCAGCCAAAGGAATGTATTCAAGTGATGGTTGTCTATCTACACATTCACCCACACACAACAGAAATCCAGGTATCCGAGAAAGAAAGGAACCTGTCATCTTATCTATTATCTATTAGGTATGAGACTTGTGGCTGAAAAGGTACTGAGCTGGAGGAACTGACCACAATGAATAGGATTTTAGTGTAGATGCATATTGATGTAGCGTGTATTGTGCAAGGGTGTGATGGATGTGTACACCTGGCCTGTTCTTGCTTACAGGAACCCCTTTGCTTTTGCTGTGGGCGAGTGTCCTTTGCTGTTGCTGTTGGCTGATTGCTATTGTTGGCTGTGCTGTTTGCGGAATTTTGTGGGCGAGTGCCCTTGGCTGTGTGCTGTATCCTCAGGGCGGCTGCCTGTTTGCAGTGGCCTGTTTGCTGTTGACCCTTTGCTGATTCCTGAGAGCCTATTTGCAGTTGGTCCGTGGCTGGGTGCTGTGGACCTGTGGCTGTGTGGTGTGACTTTAGATGGTGCTGAAGGCCAAGTGGCTAGTGGCTGCTGAACCTTACTTGGCCCAAGTCCCAAGGCTCCAGGAGGCATCATACAGGTTCAGGTGAATGTGTCTTACCACCTGGGTCTACACACTGACAACCAATACTACACTGATATACCTCGTGTGGGATGTTGAGAATGTCAAGCAGACTACTCTCACCCAATTGACTTTTCATTTCTGTATGTTTGTCTGTCGGTTTGTCGGTTTGTGTGTTTGAGTCTGAATCTCTAATAAAGATTCTAGATTCACCTGTTATAAGATTGTTCGCTTATAGTCAGGTAGGTGTCTTGGAATAGTGTCGGTCTTCATAACGGACAGGGTCGTCCGGGCACCGTCCTTGGGGAAATGGAGTTACAGGGTAGACAGAAGTTAATTAAGAATCCAAGTACAACCACAGCGAACCAGGCCAGTGATGTGACAAGGTTAAACAGGACTGACTGACAGACATAATGAACAGACACGACTGACAGCACAGACAGTCACACAGAACATACAATCATACCAGGCACACAGACAAACTCAGAGAGAGAGAGAGATAGAGAGAGAGAGAGAGAGAGAGAGAGAGAGAGAGAGAAAGAGAGAGAGATGCAGACACAGTGTCAGACAGACAGGACATCCAGACATAGAGACTAAAATATAGATATATGGGACTTACAGACAGGCATAACTGAAAGGCAGTTATGATTCTTCCGAGATTATTGTACCGATTCACTTGTTTAAGAATATTCCCATTTATTTGTATATTACATTGTGATACTTCCTTCTTCCTAGTGACAACGATAATTTGTATCTTCTTACAATTTAATTCTAACCCCAGTTGTTCACTGCATGCAACAAACGCATCTACTAAATGTTGAAGATCCTGACTATTGCCTACAATCGATACTGTATCATCCGCACATCTAATTATTACATCCTCCAATAATGACTCTTTTAATAATTTTTACATGTCTGAAAATATTTTCACTGTAAAGGGTAAAACGATCTGGAGAAATTACACATCCCTGTCTCACACCTCTCTTAATAGGCTGATGTGATATTGACCTACTTCATTATCAATCCGTATGGCAGCTTGTTGTTTCCAATATAGGTTTTTTACAAGTCTAAGGTCTTTCACATCGATTTGTAGATCTGCACGCATCTTTATCATATTGACATGTATTACTTTATCGAAAGCCTTTGGGTGGTCAATAAAGCGTAGATGTGGGTTTTTGTTTACTTCTATATAACGTTCAATTAATGTTCTCAGCGTATATACAGCATTTACTGAACCGTTGCCTTCTACAAACTCACATTGTTCTTCTTACATTTCTATATCTATTATAATTGCTACCTCTGGCTGTTTTTTTCTCTCCACCAGAATTGATTATGCTATATATTCCTCGGAAGTTATAATGCCCTCTGATCTCACATTTAGTAGTAGTAGTAGGCCTCTTTTAGTCCTGTAGGACAATAGTGTTGTGTCGCTGGGCAGGCTCCTCTCAGCGCCGCTGGTGACTGCAGAGTCCAGTGCGAGAGTGACAATCTCTGTTACAGTTTCCGCATCTGTAAGACGAGGCAGGTAACGAAGTATGTGACTGCATATTATGCCTGTGCCCACTGTTCTGAGTTTTTTTAAATCTGATTGCGCTCAAAGTGAGCCTGTCCGTTTCGTACTTCTCTTCTCTAGGAGCATCTGTCTGTTGCAACTCTCTCCCACGTGTCTGGATCTATGCTGAGGGTTTTCATATATTGTTTACACATATCCTTGTATCGCATTTGGGGTCTTCCGGTTGGCCTCTTCCCTGTGGCTAGTTCTCCGTACAGGAGATCATTGGGAATACGTTCATCCTCCATTCTAGATACGTGGCCCAGTCACCTCCTGAGGCGTCTCTGCTTGAGGAGGGAGTGCACTGTGGTAATATCCGCACTTTCAAGCACGTGTTTGTTTGTTATATGGTCTTTCCACAATATGCCCAGCAAACGTCTCAGACATCTCATGTGGAACAATTCAACTTTCTTTCTTGTCGTGAGTACAAGGTCCAGGATTCAGACCAAATCAAGACAGCTTGCTTGATGCCCTCGTACATTCCTCTTATATTTCCAGTGTCTGCACAAGTTTCAATTTGTGCAGAGAGCTGTAGCCAGTATTTGTTGGCACATTTTCTAGCGGTCTGTTGTACTCTATTTCTGGCCGTTCGCAGTGCCTGCAATGTTTTCTCTGATGGTGATGTTTTATACACTGAGAATGAGAGTCTCTTCATCTCCAGGACTGGGAGCATCTCTTCAGAGCGTGCTTCAAACCAGTCGGCTGACTTTGGTTGATAATTGCCAAATGTTGATAGTGCTGTGGTATAGAAGGTGTCGCGCAAATGACTCCATCTCTCGGTGGCAGTTACATTTGTGGGGCCAGGCAGAGCCTCCGCCATAGACTGGGTGAATTTATTGACCTCTTTGTTTCGGGTGCCGCTGGTGTCGATGCGTGGTCTTCTTTCTGTTCTGTAGATTCTCTTATGCTTTCTCTTTACCTTGCTAGAAACGAGTGAATGATCTGTGTCACGGTCAGCACTATGATAGCTGCGAGTCAGCCGTACATTACGGAGATTGCTGCGTTTAGTGAGCAGCAGGTCGAGTTGGTACCAGTTCTTTGATCTGCGGACCCTCCATGACACCTAACATGTTAATATTCAGTCTTCTCATTTCTTTCTTAATGTTATTAAAGTTTGGGATCTCATCTCATCTCATCATGTTCCTCTTGTACCTTGCGGTGTCGAGGTGAAGTATAAATTGCGGGAGAGTGCCCGCTTATGGGCTTCACGTATCGATATTCCCACGGACTCTGTTATTCACTGCGTCCATCGTTTGCGTGGTCGGCCTCTTCCTCTGCTTCCATCTGGTCTGTACATCATTGCTTGTTGTGGTACACTGTTAGTTGATAATCTACTTGCATGGCCAAACCATTTGACTTGTTGCCTTCTAATAAAATCTAGCGCATCTATAACCCCTACGTTAGCCCTGATTTCTTCATTTCTGATCTTATCTCTTCTAGATACATTGAGTATTCTTCTCAGGAATCTTATTTCTGTTGTGATTTTCTTTTCTCTTTTTCTGTCATTGTCCAGGTTTGGCATTGGTAACATAGAGTTGGTGCGAAGATCGTGTTATAAAGTGCTTTCTTAGTAATTAGTGATACATGTTTGTTCTTTAGTATTGGTGCCTGTCACCTGTTGTCCTTGGGGTGAGAGGAATCAACTATCGCACTCTTTTACTTATTATCATCAGCCTTGGAATCTAGTTGGACCTTTGTCTCCACAACCCTTTCAGTCTTTGGATCACTATCTCTCTCACTTCTTACCACGGGACAATACCCCAGAACGTACTCCTCCAGAACATACCCACACAGCTCTGGCTTCTAACAATTGATAAAATAATTTAATAAAGAAAAGTTGCAGGTGTGTGCAATGTATGTGTATAGCACGTCTGTAGTGTGTTCTATTGTGTATGCGAGATGAGACCAGTCAGTTCAGGTACTTTCATCATAGTGTCCGGCCATACAACATCACAACACAGCACGTTCCGAAGGACCTCACCGAATGAAGCGTCTCTCCGGTCAGGGGTCGACCTCTTTCAGTTGATCGTGGATAGTCTGTGTGCCTGGTTATTAATGTTGCATATGGTAGAATAGTGTCCATGAATTCGGAACACGCGATGTACCTAATATCTATAAAAATCCTGTGACCTAGGAACACATTCCCATGTCTCACACGATCCCGGAAAACTGATGGTATCGGTTATAGTAAAATCCTTCCAGTCACCTTGGAAAATGTTACTAATTAAATCCTTTCACTGTTCTAACCTCTCAACCCACTAATGTCATAGTCACTGGAGGTGTTTATAGTTTCTTAAAAAACGCGCTTTTGGAAACTCCATCACAGACAAAATAGTCCTTTTATGACAACCAATCCTGACTCCTTCAAGACCATGATTCTTTATGGAACGGTGTCCCATTTCAGAGGCCATTGAGCAAAACTGCACTCGGTGTGACTGTCATTGTCCTCACCTCTAAGTTGTTCTCAGATACAGTAGAACCTGTCGAAGAGAGAATACCCGGTGAGAGAAACCCGATTCAGACCTACTATATGTGAGTGCAGGCCGAAGTCCGCACTCAGATAGTTATATCCTGATCAACATAGAATTAAACTCTGGCATAAGGCAGAGGAGTTCAACACATTGGCCTTAGACGTGGTAAGAAAGGGAAAGACTAAAGGAAAGCAAAGAAACCCCAGTAGACACCCTACCGGAAGATCCTTCTATTGACATTTCCCTTATTCCCCCAACCACCCTCAATCTCACTGAATATCATCCCACGACATTGATCTTAACCTGCTGAGTTAAAAGATATATCACTCAACCTAGTTTAAGCAACGCATCAGCCGGCTGCGGCCGACGCTCCTAGAATAGGTTCACACAACCCCCCATCACTACACTCGATTCCTAATCTCTATTAATTAAATACCTTATGTCACGCTATTCCGTTACTAGAACTGAAACTACAAATTCGCATAATGGAATTCACATAATGAAAATTCACACTGTGGTTCCTTTTCTTATTTAGACTGGAACAGACGAACACTCCCTTTCTTATTAAACCATCCTGCACACTGTTTGCAAACTGGGTTATTTACTGCCGAGACTGTGTGTCCGAATGACGTCACTGCCTTGGCCAGAATCCAGATGCCGAGAAACTCTCTTTCTCTCAATCCTTGGATATTGGTAAACAATACACCGACTGGGTTCGCTTTGATCAGGGAATTCTTTCCCTGCACTCAAGGAATTTCGGTCGGCGTTTGATCAGGGAAAATCTTTTCCAACAACAAGGTTTGCAGCTCCTAGAGACGGCTGTCTGTAGCAATCTATCATTCTGGTCGGCGTCTCCAGTAGTTCCGTGACAGTGCCATTTTTCCAATGGGTTGGTTTGCCCCACCTAAGCCTTTCTAAAATTCTTATCCCCCCCCCCCCCTCCCCACATTACATATACATTACTTTTAATATTCAAAAATGAAATGTTCACTAAAGAAACTTGAATGATAGGTTTTAAAAGGAAACCAATAGGAAATTATTGAGCAAACACAGTAAGTAAATTTTCAAAACATATAATGGCTGAAATTCAAGTACAAAATAATTTTAATGAAAGATTGTTCTATATTATTTTAATTATTAATTATTATTTATTATTTAAATTTAGTGAGATCCTTGCGCTTGATGCTTGCTGCAAAAAGATTTTATGTCAGGTTCCAATTTAGTTAACTTCAGTCTCAAGTCTGCCCACTTTGTTATATCCAGCCGACTTCTTCCATTTTCGAATTGCCCCCCTTAACAATCGAATTTCCCCCCTGTGGGGCGTGGGCCCCACGTTGGGAAACACTGGTTTAGACTATTCATGTGGTCTTGTATTTCAGCTTCTGATTTTACTAGGAGTACTTGGTCGTCCGCGAACAGAAGTTCTCTTGTGGTGTAATTTGCAGATGGTACTTCTTCTGTGTTCTCGTCATGCGGTGTTCTTGCGGTAACTGTTTGGCTTGACATTGCTTTTGACATACGTTGTCTATATATGTTATGAACAAGAGAAGAGACAGGAGAGGGATGTGTGTGGTTAAATTCCTGTACACGTTATGTGGCCTTATGAGGCCAGTAAAAAAATGTTCTATTTCAAAGGTACATTGAAAGTATACAAATTAAATTTGAAAAATAAATTTATAACTCTAAAGTTGGTTCTAAAATTTAACTATATAAAAATTAGAAATATTTTCTTTAAGGGATATAAATGTATTATATTTGACATTACAAGTTTTACTTAGACATTTATTTTTTAAATTTATAAGGTAAAAGGGTAGACGTTTTATGTTGTCTTTTATTATTATCTCTGTAACACGATTTATTTTTTCTCTATTTCGAGTAGACTCCCTTGGAACAATATTTGAGGTTTATGTCCCCTACTCAAAGAGTAGGGATCGTTTAAAAGTCGACAGGCTCGACTTCATTGCACTGGGTTTATATCACATGTGGCTCGGTCTCTTTCGGCAGCGCGGAAAGCGTGGCACAAAGCACGATCTCGGTAGCTCTAGCGACAACCCACAGGATTCTCTTAAATCGAAACCCACAACCTTCGGAGTCCGAGTCAAATGGCTTGACCACTTCGCCACGTAGTCTTTCGAAGCGTACCCTACTTTTTTGCTTATCTAAGTGTTTTTCTTTTAGATATTTTGTAATTCCTCAGAATGCTTGTACATAATTATCGGTCAAGGCATTACTATCATGTTATTACGATCTTTTAACTAATTTTTAACTAATTAACTGTTCTTTTGTATGGATGTGAAACTTGGACAATGTGCAGTCAAGCAGAAAAACATCTGATGGCTGCAGAAATGTGGTTTCTGAGGAAAATGCAAAGAATACCATGGACAGATAGAAAAACCAATGACCAAGTACTACAAGAGACAAATGAAAATCGTAGATTGATTAGAGAAATTAGACGTAGACATTTTTTGGACATGTTATGAGAAGAAATGGACTGGAGAACTTAGTGACAGCTGGCAAGATCGAAGGGAACAGACCAAGAGGAAGACCGAGAGGAAAATACCTGGATGGCTTGGCCACATGGCATGGACGAGACAGGAACACTGAGCTGATCCACGACTCTGGTGATCGAGTGAAATGGCGAATCATGACCGCCCACGCTTTCCGGCATGGCACATGATTGATTGATTGATTGATTAACTAATTAACCTAAGCTCTAAGCAACTAGGGAAATGCATGCGAAGTTGAATTGCATGATTTATTATTATATGTTGGAAGATATCAAAATTAATGGGAAAGATTTAAGTATAATAAAGAATATTTACTGGAACCAAGTAGCAGCAATTAAAATGGGAAATAAGGAGGGAAGTTACGAACAGATAAAGCTAGGAGTACGACAGGGGTGTGTCTTGTCATCGGATCTCTTCTACCTATATATTTTTTTTTTTTTTGCATAACCTTTACAGGACATCGCTGTCAGCACCAGCATCTTTCAGCTGTATGTTGATTTCTTGGCAAGATTACGCTCAGTAGTTTGCCATTGCTTTCTGAGCGGTCGGCTCACATACCCCGTAAGTTATCGATGCAATTCGAACCACCGCTGATTCTTACTGTCATCACGTTAACCCACGAGAGTATACGAGATTACGGAGAAAAGTCATAACCTCTAAGCCACGAAGCCGGCTCTACCTATATATAGCGAAGTAATAATGAGAGAGATAAAAGAGAAGTCAGGAATACTGATCGGAGATTATAATATAAATAATATACGCTATGCAGCTGATAAAGTATTGGTGGCGGATAATTCAACAGACCTACAGCAATTGTTAGACATTGTGATAACAGAGAGTGCAAAGAAAGGACTCTCCTTGAATATCAATAAAACAGTAATAACGGTGATACGACAGAAAATGTTGACACTAAATTGTGACATAGAAATAGAAGGGAAAATTCTTAACCAAGTGGATAATTTTAAATACTTAGGGGCATTTATAACATCAGATGGAAGATGTACAATAGAGATTAAGAGCAGAATAGGGCAAACAAAAGCCGCATTTCAGAAAATGAAGAGTACCTTATGCAATAAGTCGCTATCACTGAATATAAGAAAAGAGAGTGCTGAAATGCTATATAGAACCAGTTTTACTATGTGGCAGTAAATCTTGGAATGTAAATGGATAAATTAAGAAGAAATTAGAAGCAACAGGGATGTGGATCCTGAGACGAATGTTGCGAATTCCTTGGACTGCCAGAGTAACTAACAACGGCTGCCTGAAACAGGCTAATGAATCTAGAACATTATATACAACGATAAGAAAGAGACAAACAGCTTTCTTCGGCCATGTGACGAAAAGAGAGGCATTGGAGAACATCGTGATAACTGGAAAGATCGAGGGGAAGAGAGGCAGAGGCAGGCCAAGAGAAATGATGCTGGATGGATTGAGACGGTGGCATGGAGGAATATCATCCGCAAAGTTGATCCAGAACACCAAAGACCGAGATTTGTGGAGAGCCATGAACGCCTACGCCAGCTGGCAGGACATTTGATGCTGATTATTATTCTCTGAGATATTTATGTTAAAGAAAAAGGGGATGGAGCGGTTAGAATGCAATGCACCATTTTGCAGGCAGGCAGGCAGGTAGACAGACAGGTAGGCAGGCAGGCAGGCAGACAGACAGACAGACAGACAGGCAGACAGACAGACAGACAGACAGACAGACAGACAGACAGACAGACAGACAGACAGACAGACAGACAGACAGACAGAATGATAGAGGAGGGTGAGAGAACTATTTGTTCAAAATGAATGAAATTTTAAAATCTTGTAATGACTGTGCAGTGTTTGAAAATATTGCCGGTCCAAGTTTTGTATTTACCAATTATGTTGCACGAACTTTATAGTGCGTGAATATAGAATTTGGACCGGCACTATTTTTAAACACAGCACAGTCATTAAAAATACACCCTATATAAATGACATTTCCTATAATTTTAACATTTGTCAATATAAACCCAATAAACTTGCACGGTCTTTCGCCAGCGCGAAAAAGAAAATAAAACAGTGCATGCAGATCTTGGCTGTACCAGGCCAGTGTTTGTCCTGCTCACTTCGCCTATTAATCTGTCAACTCTCTAATTCCTATCACCTAAGCCAGGAGTGGGCAAACTTTTCGTGCGGAGGGCCGCATAGACAAATGTAAAGCTATTGGCGGGCCGCATATATATATATATATATATATATATATATATATATATATATATATATATATATATATATATATATATATATATATATATATATATATATATATATATATATATATTAGTTAGTTAGTCGCGGCTCCAACTTCACGGCAACGGGTCGTCCCCATTATGCTCCGTTCCTGTGCCAGTGAATATCACACAAAATGCTCCTCACTGCCCTATGTGAACAATGGAATAGACAGGAGTGTCGGCAAGCCAACAGCCCTCACAGGTACACTGTGCATAACGCCGCTGCCAGAATGCCAACACAAAAGTCCTCCACGAGGAATACAGTTCATTGTCGATGGAAACGGCTGTCACCAGAAAGACTTCATTAACCCGGGTTTTATCTCATATGGCTCGGTCTCTTTTCGCAGGGAGACCCGCCGAAAGCGCCGCACAAAGCACGAACTCCGTAGCTCCAGCGACGTTTACCAGGAGTCTCCTGAAAAATGCACTCGTGAACCGAAAAGGCATACCAGTCAATCCAGCAACAGCCAACCGCCATCGTTCCGAACTTGCAGTTCACGCTACAAACTACGACCAGATGTAAAAGCATTCCACGCGAAATTCACAGCTCACAGTGTCGCGCCACGCACTCACTCAGTAGCAGGGCGACGGAACCATAGCCTCCTTAGTCGCCTCTTACGACTTGCATGGTAGGCAACAGTGTTATTATTCTTTGTTCCCCGTGAGGGCCCCGGCAACACACGGGTGATATATATATATATATATATATATATATATATATATATATATATATATATATATATATTGTTTGCAGCAACCTATCACAATAAGTAATTATTAATTATTTATAGGTTATTAAGCAGTATAAATAACTAATTATTGCAATTTTATTTTACTTATACACTTATACATTATATTTGATAATATGGACTACATTGTCACTACCGTTGTTGATTTCTAATGAGATGTATGTAACTGCTTGCACTTTTTGACAATTTTCTTGAAATATTTTATTTTTATTTTTAGCTGCAAAGTTTTTCAAGTTGGGAAATGATTCTTGTGATAAAGATCCATTGAAATCCAGCAAACCATCTGTCTTGAATTTCTCTTTCAGGTCATGATCTGCTTGTAAGTCAAACAGCTCCAACTGTATGTCCTCTGTGGCTGAATCAGCTTCTGCACAAAAAGGTGAACTGAGAATATTGAACTATGGTTCTAATTTCTTGAAATCTTGGAATCTCCATCCAAATTCTTCAATCAATGCATCTAATTGGGCTTTGTATGCTTCAGTCATTTCACCAGAAATGGTTTCTTGTTTCAGCAAAGGGAAGTAACAAAATCAATTTTCACTTGCTTGTCTGGAGAACAGTGAGAGTTTTGCCTGACATGATTTTACATATACATACAATTCATGTGCAAACACACCATTGCCCTGAAGTTTGACATTCAGTTCATTTAACTTTTCGGGACGCAGAGGTGTTTCCAAGGCACCAAGGCCGGGATCTATACTGGCCAAGACCTGCTGACACCTCAACGCCGTGCGTCCTGGGCAACAGGTCCCTTCGGGGACCTGGCTAACATCAGTAGGATCGATGATTCCTCCGAAGCCGGAGAGTATCTGCCTGCATGGCGAGGAACCACCAGTCTGCACACCAATAAGCCAGACATGGGACAATGGATTCTCACGCAAACCTCAGGTCCTGTATGACATCACATTGATGTTGGACAATAGGATGTATTCATCCGACATATAGGACTTCACGCTGGAGTTCACAGCCAGCGAACACAAGCAAGCAAGCATGCATTTAACTTTTCCATAATTTCAATGGCAAACATAAAGTCTAACTGCTACTCTTTATGTTAGTTTAGTCGTTGGATCAACATCACGGCATACGGTATAACCCATAAGTGCTCCGTTTTCCTCCTAACTCAAACCTGAGTCTGGAGAAACTCAGCTCAATGCACGAACTCCGTTGCATCGTCCAGGATCCTGAAATACTTTGGGTAGATTTTTAACTCGAAATTTTGCCCGGGCAGCGCTGTTAGGCTACTCTTTTTCGATTTCCAACTGCCAAGGGATATTTTACGTGCGCAACAATACACACGGGCGTCCGATCTCACTACCCAGAGACCAGGGGAAATTTTGTTACTGGAATTTTTTTAATAAATCCCGGTCCTCACCGGGGCCTGAACCCGGGACCTCCAGCACTCGAGGCGGACACCATACCTCGAGACCACTCAGCCCCCCACTCTTTATTGACAATGTTAGTATTAAAGTTACATGCATCTCTAGGAACATCACTATTTCTTCTCTGAGTTCCCACACTCGCCTCAACACCTTGCCGAGACTCAGCCATTGAACATTGATGTGGTTCAGGACATCGGAATGTTCAGTTTCCAAATCGTCAAGTAATGACTTGATCTGTCTGTAATTAAGTCCTCTTGATCTGATGAGGTTGATGACACTGACAACTGGGTCAATAACATGCTTGATATTCAAAACAGTTTTACACAGACTTTCTTGGTGAATCACACAGTGAAGTGGTAATAATGTGTGGTCTGGATATTCTGCTTTAATCTTATCACTTATCAACTTTACCAGACCTACATTTTTTCCAGTCAAAGCACGAGCTCCGTCAGTTGTAACACTTGCCATCTTTTTCCAAACCAACCCAGTTCTTTCAATACATTTAGTAACAGCATTGAATATATCATGGCCTATGGTTGTGTCTTTGGGTGACTCACTCGGTAACTCTTTAGTGAGTGTGAAAGAAGTGTTTATTCCACGTATAAATATCAATAATTGAGCAGTATCATGTACATCGGTACTCTCATCCAATGTAAGAGATTACCACACAAATTGTTTACTTGCATCTTAAAGTTTATGCACCAAATTGTCACTGATCTTGTCAACACGTCTGACCACAGTTCTCATTGATAAAATAATGTTGTCAAATCTGTTTTTTCGTGTGTGTTCTGGACACATAATGTTTGCTGCATCTAGCAAACATTCATTGATGAACTCGCGATCAGAAAATGGCTTGTTTTGTTTTACAATTCTGTGTGACAGCACAAGACTAGCTTCAGTTGCAGCATCTTGAATTGAAGACTGTTTAGTGAAACCAGTTTGCTGTTTCTCCAAATATTTCACCAACTCGAGGCATTTCCTTTTCTTCTCTTAGGTCGTTAAATTGTATCCAAAATCGGAATGTTTTGTTTGATAATGTCTTTTTAAATTGTACTCCTTGAAGACAGCTGCTGACTCACGACACAACAAGTAAACAGATTTGCTACCAACTTTTATAAAACAGTACTTAGTTGTCCATTCATCATTAAAAACACGGCATTCATCTTCAATCTTACGTTTGTTATTGACACTCATCATAACGGTACATGAAATTTTGTAAAATTCAACGAAAATAACTTAAAAACGAATTTAAAATTTTTATTTTTAAATGCCCTCGCGGGCCGCATAAAATCACTTGGCGGGCCGCATGCGGCCCGCGGGCCGTAGTTTGCCCACCCCTGACCTAAGCCATAGCCACCAGTCAAACCACTCACCTTTTCTTTGCCTACTTTGGCATTGAAATCCAAGAGGATGACAGTCATTTCACAATTGTTACACTTTTTCTCGGCCATGTCTATTTCGTTATAAAATATATCTAAATATTTTTCTCTATTCTGCTGTTGACACATATACTTGTATTATGTTAATATTCAGAGGTTTGCCATGGAGTTAACCAATAATACTCTATTTGAGATTGTCCAAATTCCTGCAACTGTCTTAGCACTCATTTGTTCCAAAATTATGCCAACTCTCCTTTTGTAGTCCTTCCCTGCTAAGTAAATTATTCTATACTTACTCTAAACATTTTCTCCCTGCACCTGGCCATCGCTTTTCACTAATCTTTAATATATTTATCTTCATTCTTTCCATTTCTTTCTTGATATTATCTAATTTTCCATTCAATCTAAGTGTCCTGGCTTTCCATGTACCAACATGTAGTGTGTTTGTTACCTTTAATTTGCATACAGCTGCTTGACGACGATCGGGTATCACCTGTAGCACAAGATGCTCTCTACTTGACGAAGACACTCCAGTTTGTGTATGGTTGACTCCAATAGCCTTTTTCTAAAAGACAGACTCTGCAAGGCAGCAGGGGGGGGGGGGGGGAATTATATATGGTGCCTCTTACCAGCCGATGGTCACGTCATAGAGTTTTGAGATATTCTATAGAGATAGCTGTCCCTCCAACTAACCCGTCTCCCCTCAGTGACCACCGCTTGTGTTGGTACACGGCTGCTTATTCAACATATTCACAGCTAATCCCCAGACAAAATGTCTAGAGGTCACTACATAATCGGTCACCCGGTGGGCGTGCCTAGTAGTAGGACAGATTTGTCACGAAACGGAAGTGGGCCTCAGACGGTACAACACATTTCCCACTTTTGTCCCACCCCGTTCATGCGGTTTGGTCACATTTGAAGGCAGGTGAGTGTAACAAGACCCCCGGGGCTTGAACATGTATGTTACTAATAGTTAATATCCCCATCCTTTGGTCCGACCACCCCAATAGGACTTCTCAATCTACAGGGCCCCACACAAGCCGGGACAACTGAACTTCCCTTCCCACCTATGGATACCTACCCACAAGGGGCTCGGACAAGACATCTGTCATACTTATACTCAAAGTCATGGTCAACAAAGCAAAATTTAATTTCTTAATACGTCAACCTAAACTCTGAGAGGGATGGCTGAAAAGCCTGGATAGAAGACAACATGTACACTGCGCTGAATGAGAGCAGCGAGAAGATCTACAGATAGGTATTCATCAGACAGCATGGGAGTTCTGTTCGTGCCGTCGTCCAGTCGTGGCTAACCACTCACCGTAGACCTCTCTAGAGTTCTCTCCTTCCACTGTGAGGATGATTTCGGACTAGTCAGGCGTATGTCTGATACCTAACTGGCACTTCAACGATGTTCGCTGGTCATCTCTCGATGACGGAATCACTCGCAACAGATGTCGCACTACTGATGAAATATGGGCGACCCTAGGGTTCTAGAAGTCCACATCTGATGATAATTCTGCTGCACAATACAATATAAGATAAGTGTCTGGTTGATCTTTGGCTTCCCAAAGTCAATTGGATGAACTATTCTGCAACATAAGAATGCAGCGTTGGCTCCATTCACTAACACTGTCACTGTTTAATAACTCCAGCGTATAAATGTAATGACTTAGCACATTAGCAATGCCATAGTTCACCAACACCCACCTTAGGAGTCTAATGACTCAGCACATTAGCAATGTCACAGTTCGACAACCCCATTTAAGGAATGTAAGGACTCAGCAGATTAGCAATGTCACAGTTCTTCAACAGCATCTAGGAATGTGGTAGCTCCCTACTATAACATGTATGTTTATAGATTTTCATGAAAATAGCAGACTACTATTGTGGTTCGCTGACGCAGTTCAAGGTTTCTGAGATCATCACAAATGTAGATCCACATGGCAATTAGATGAATCACTGTACATTGGACATCACTAAGACCCAGCTGGGCCTGAAACATATTTAAACTGGCCCTAGTAGTTGCTGTTCCACACAAGTCGTAACAGCCAATTCAACTTGACCTTAGATCATCAAGAAAACACCTTCATAGAAGTATTAATAAGAGTTCTCATAGGACCACCTGTTACCTTAGAGGAGTGAATCAGGAGACGCATCAGTCCTAGACCCCATCTGGATCTGTTGACCAAATCTTCGTCGGACTCGTAGCGGTTGTCTTAGCATAAACACACCATGAACTTCCTAAAACTCATGTTTCTCATATGTGTTGACTCTGACAGATTCTTGTGACCGCTCCCAGTATTGCCCCAAAACTCCACATTGACTGTCACTGGAACGAGTTCATGAATGAGTTCTAGAATCTCCATCGTATAAACAGATCCCTGCCGTCTAGAGTCACTGCAATTATAGACTGCATCGGTGTCACGCCCTGGCAAGCGTTGCAGACATCAATTCTCCACAGCCATGAAATTGCGACCGTATTCGTTGACAGACGGCTGGCGACTCAACTCCAGTGTGCTACTGCGCGCAGTTTCAAATCCCACTCGACCCCTGAGAATCTCCTGTTCCACGGCGAATTCCAGATCCCCGTGAAACTAATGTGGGTGGATGTCCTACGTGACAGCCAACATCACGTAGACACTCTGAATCTTTCGCTCTAGAATATACTCGAAATCTCTAGAAACGACAAAGATAGCTGAGGTTTCCCCTAGCTATTTTAAGATCTGACGGGAGACCACTCGCCTATTTCCGACCGCTAGGATTCTCCGCCGAGTAAAGACATCCGGGTGGTTTCGTCACAGTGAATGGGGAATTTCCGAGGAACAAGTGTTAGGGCCGTCTTCTGAGTTCATACGCAGTTATGTATCGGGGTTGTCATGAACTTCATTGTTCCCGAGAAACATACCTCAACTCTTCGAGTGTGCGTAGGTACTGGATTTTGTAAATCGCACATTCTGGTAAATCTCGGGGAATCGTGAGTAGCCATAACTTTCGTGTGGTAATACTCGGAAATATTCGGCGGGTTCCTTGAGTGTGTCCTTCCAAACCCGACCCGAAGAGGCCATTCGGTAGTCGATCATGTCTGTCTGTTGCATAGTTGTTCCGAAGTTTAAAGGTAACACATTTATACTTGGCATCGCTTAACTAAGTTTGTATTTCAAATGTGGGTCACTTATTGACCAGGCCGGGCAGTTGCAGCCGTGGGCCTTTGCTCTGACCGAGATGTACGAGTTGACCTCGGGTCAGGGGACACCAGTGTAAGTTAAGTCTTGACCAGGCACGGCAGCTGTGTGGTAAGCCTGGGTGTTCACTATAATTTAGATTAACGCGTGGGCTGGTCAACAGACATGACGGAATGTATTTCGCGAGACAGCTCACTGGAGCAGTCTGGTTGAAGCGAATTATCAATGCATTCGACGCCCTATCTCAATAATGGGGTACATGAGTGAATTATTGTTCGGACAGAAGAATTCTTCTCGAATAAAGCTGTAATTTGATTCCCTTAATGGTAGGTTTGACATTAGTACGTTTCAATCATCATCAGGTGGCGGGTTGAAACAAGTACTTGTCAGTCAGGCTCATGTGACGAGCGAGAATCATAACATGCGTTTCTCGTTAAGGTGAAACCCAACTATATAGGAGGCTATAGACTGTGAAGTGATTATCGCCACATAGGCCTGTTGTTATTTAACTGGGCTTAGTCAGAAGGGGAAAGACATCTTCACATCTACTAGGGATTTAACCTTGGGCCAATATAGCGGTGGGGAGACATCCACACACGCGTGTATATTTCATCAGTGTTATCAGACTCCACATTTCCTTTAATGGGAAGGAATGGTTTGTCCGGTGGGGCTAACTTACTATTGTCTCTATACTTTTATCGGAACTCAATTGTTGGGGTGTTTGACTCTACACCATTCCCAGGCAGCCAAAGGAATGTATTCAAGTGATGATTGTCTATCTACACATTCACCCACACACAACAGAAATCCAGGTATCCGAGAAAGAAAGTGGGAAACGACAACCACAAGAACACAAAACTCTTAGGTTGTTTGTCTGGTCTTTAATTCAGTATTTCAGGTTAGTTACCATGGTAGTCTGAGCATCTTCCAGTAACTCTGGAGGGGTCATAGAGTACGTACCTCAGGTATCCTGATATGCTTATGATTTAGGCCAAAACACTTGATGATCTTCATGGGAGGTATGGATTTCTGCCATCCTCATGAATGGAACCTGTCATTTTATCTATTATCTATTAGATATGAGACTTGTGGCTGAAAAGCTACTGAGCTGGAAGAACTGACCACAATGAATAGGTTGTTAGTGTAGATGCATATTGATGTAGTGTGTATAGTGCAAGGGTGTGATGGATGTGTATACATGGCCTGTTCTTGCTTACAGGAACCCCTTTGCTGTTGCTGTGGGCGAGTGCCCTTTGCTGTTGCTGTTGGTTGATTTCTATTGCTTGGCTGTGCTGTTTGCGGATTCCTGTGGGCGAGTGCCCTTGGCTGTGTGCTGTATCCTGAGGGCGGCTGCCTGTTTGCAGTAGCCTGTTTGCTGTTGACCCTTTGCTGATTCATGATAGCCTGTTTGCAGTTGGTCCGTGGCTGGGTGCTGTGGACCTGTGGCTGTGTGCTGTGACTTTAGATGATGCTGAAGGCCAAGTGGCTAGTGGCTGCTGAACCTTACTTGGCCCAAGTCCCGAGGCTCCAAGAGGCATCATGCAGGTTCAGGTGAATGTGTCTTACCACCTGGGTCTACACACTGACAACCAATACTACACCGACATACCTCGTGTGGGATGATGAGAATGTCAAGCAGACTACTCTCACCCAATTGACTTTTGATTTATGTATGATTGTCTGTCGGTTTGTCAGTTTGTGTGTTTGAGTCTAAATCTCTAATAAAGATTCTAGATTCACCTGTTATAAGATAGTTCGCTTATAGTCAGGTAGGTGTCTTGGAATAGTGTCAGTCTTCATGTGGGCAGGGTCGTCCGGGCACCGCCCTGGGGGCAATGGAGTTACAGGGTAGACAGAAGTTAATTAAGAACCCAATACAATATATCGGCAACCACTGAGAACCAGGCCAGTGTTGTCACAAGGTTAAACAGGACTGACTGACAGACATAATGAACAGACACGACTGACAGCACAGACAGTCACACAGAACAGACAATCATACCAGGCACACAAATACAGAGAGAGAGAGAGAGAGAGAGAGAGAGAGAGAGAGAGAGAGAGAGAGAGAGAGAGAGAGAAAGAGAGAAAGAGAGAGAGATGCAGACACAGTGACAGACAGACAGGACATTCAGACATAGATTCTAACATTTAGATATATGGGACTTACAGACAGGCATAACTGAAAGGCAGTTATGATTGTTCCGAGATAATTGTACCGATTCACTTGTTTTAAAATATTCTCATTTATTTGTATATTACATTATGGTACCTCCTTCTTCCTAGTGACAACGATAATTTGTATCTTCTTACAATTTAATTCTAACCCCAGTTGTTCACTGTATGCAACAAAAGCATTTATTAAATGTTGAAGATCCTGCTCATTGTCTACAATCGATATTGTATCATCCGCTCATCTAATTATTACGTCCTCCAATGATGGCTCCTTTAATAACTTCTACATGTCTGAAAATATTTTCACTGTACAGGAAAAAACGATCTGGAGACATTGGACATCCCTGTCTCACACCTTTCTTGATAGGCTGCTATTGACCTACTTCATTATCAATCCTTGTGGCAGCTTGTTGTTTCCAATATACGTTTTTTTACAAGTCTAAGGTCTTTCACATCGATTTGAAGTTCTGCAAGCATCTTTATCATATTGACATGCATTACTTTATCGTAATCCTTTGGGCAGTCAATAAAGCGTAGATGTGGGTTTTTGTTTACTTCTATAGAACGTTCAATTAATGTTCTCAACGTGTATACAGCATTTACGGAACCTTTGCCTTCTACAAACTCACATTGTTCTTCTTACATTTCTATATCTATTATAATTGCTACCTCTGGCAGTTCTTTTCTCTCCACCAGAATTGATTATGCTATATATTCCTCGGAAGTTATAATTCCCTCTGGTCTCACATGTAGTAGTAGTAGGCCTCTTTCAGTCTTGTAGGACTATAGAGTTTGCCGCTGGGGAAGCTCCTCTCATCGCCGCTGGTGACTGCAGAGTCCAATGCGAGAGTGACAATCTCTGTTACAGTTTCCGCATCTGTAACACGAGGCAGGTAACGAAGTACGTGACTGCATATTATGCCTGCGCCCTCTGTCCTGAGTTTGTTGGATCAGACTGCCCTCAAGGAGCGCCAGTCCGTTTCGTACTTCTCTTCTCCAGGAGCATCTGTCTGTTGCAACTCTCTCCCACGTGTCTGGATCTATGCCGAGGGTTTTCAAATATTGTTTACACACATCCTTGTATCGCATTTGGGGGTCTTCCGGTTGGTCTCTTCCCTGTGGCTAGTTCTCCGTACAGGAGATCATTGGGAATACGTTCATCCTCCATTCTAGATACGTGGCCCTGCCACCGAAGGCGTCTCTGCTTGAGGAGGGAGTGCACTGTGGTAATATCCGCTCATTCAAGCACGTGTTTGTTTGTTATATGGTCTTTCCACGATATGCCCATTATAAGCCTCAGACTTCTCATGTGGAAGCAATTCAACTTTCTTTCTTGTCGTGTGTACAACGTCCAGGATTCAGACCAACTCAAGAGAGCTTGCTTGATGCCCTTGTACATTCCCCTTATATTTCCGATGTCTACACAAGTTTGAATTTGTGCAGAGAGCTGTAGCCAGTATTTTTTGGCACATTTTCTAACGGTCTGTTGTACTCTATTTCTGGCCGATCTCAGTACCTGCGATGTTTTCTCTGATGGTGATGTTTTATACACTGAGAATGAGAATCTCTTCATCTCCAGGACTGGGAACATCTCTTCAGAGCGTACTTCAAACCAGTTGGCTGACTTTGGTTGATACTTGCCAAATGTTGATAGTGCTGTGGTATAGATGGTGTCGCGCAAATGACTCCATCTCTCGGTGGCAGTTACATTTGTGGGGCCAGGCAGAGCCTCCAGCCATAGCCTGGGTGAACTTATTGACCCCTTTGTTTCGGGTGCCGCTGGTGTCGATGCGCGGTCTTCTTTCTGTTCTGTAGATTCTCTTATGCTTTATCTTCACCTTGCTGGAAACGAGTGAATTATCGATGTCGCGGTCAGCACTATGATAGCTGCGAGTCAGCCTTGCATTACGGAGATTGCTGCGTCCATCACTGCGTCCATCGTTTGCGTGGTTGGCCTCTTCCTCTGCTTCCATCTGGTCTGTACATCATTGCTTCTTGTGGTACACTGTTAGTTGGTAACCTACTTGCATGGCCAAACCATTTGACTTGTTGCCTTCTAATAAAATCTAGCACAGCTATAACCCCCACGTTAGTCCTGATTTCTTAATTTCTTATCTTATCTCGTCTTGATACATTGAGTATTCTTCTCAGGAATCTCATTTCTGTTGTGATTTTCTTTTCTCTGTTTCTGTCATTGTCCAGCTTTAGCATGGTAACATAGAGTTGGTGGGGAAATTGTGTTGTAAAGTGCTTTCTTAGTAGTTAGTGATACATGTTTGTTCTTTAGTATTGGTGCCATTTGTCCAATGAGTTGGTTTGCCTTATTGCATCTTTTTTGCAAAAGGAAAATTGTATGTCGGTCCGCGAAAGTGAAAAGTTTGGGAAGCACTGCAATATAGATTTCGTTTAGACTATTCATATGGTCTTGTATTTCAGCTTCTGATTTTACTAGGAGTGCTTGGTCGTCCGCAAACAGGAGTTATCTTGTGGTGTAATTTGCAGATAGTTCTTCTTCTGTGTTCTCGTCATGCGGTGTTCTTGCGGTAACTGTTTGGCTTGACATTGCTTTGACATATGTTGTCCATATATGTTATGAATAAGAGAAGAGACAGGGATGTGTGTGGTTAAATTCCTGTACACTTCATGTGGCCTTAGGAGGCCAGTAAAAAATTGTTCCTCCCCCATATAGGGGGAATTTCAATTCTTGAAAGTGCGTGTACATTGATAGTATACAAATTAAATTTGAGTAATAAATTTAAAACTCCAAAGTTGATTCTAAAATTTAAGTATTTAAAAATTAAAAATATTTTCTATAAGAGATATAAACATATTATATTTGCCATGAATATATTTTATTTTAACATTCATTGTTTAATTTATACGGCAAAAGAATAGACTATAAAGTTGAATTTAATATTATCTCTTTAATATAATTTTTTTTTCTCTAATTCAGGTAGTCTCCCTTGGAAGAATATTTGATGTTTATGTCCCTTATTCATAGAATAGGGATCGTTTAAAAGTCGACAGGCTCGAATTCATTGCTCTGGGTTTATATCGCATATGGCTCGGTCTCTTTCGGCAGCGCGGAAAGCGTGGCACAAAGCACGATCTCCGTAACTTTAGCGACGACCTACAGGATTCTCTTAAATCGAACCCACAACCTTCGGAGCCCGAGTCAAATGGCTTGACCAGTCCGCCACGTATTCTCACGAAGTGTACCCTACTTTTTGCTTATCTAAGTGTTTTTCTTTTAGATATTTTGTAATTCCTCAGAATGCTAGAACATAATTATTAATCAAGGCATTACTATCATGTTATTACGATCTTTTAACCAATTAAACTAAGCTCTAAGCAACTAGGGAAATGCATGTAGTTGAATTGCATGATTTATTATTATATGTTGGAAGATTTCAACATTAATGGGAAAGATTGTACTGTATAATAAAGAATATTTACTGGAACCAAGCAGCAGCAATTACGATGGGAAATAAAGAGGGAAGTTACGAACAGATAAAGCTAGGAGTACGACAGGGGTGTGTCTTGTCATCGGATCTCTTCTACCTATATATAGCGAAGTAATATAAAAGAGACGCCAGGAATACTAATCGGAGGTTATAATATAAATAATATACGCTATGCAGCTGATAAAGTATTGGTGGCGGATAATTCAACAGACCTACAGCAATTGTTAGATATTGTGATAACAGAGACTGCAAAGAAAGGACTCTCCTTGAATATCAAGAAAACAGTAACAACGGTGATATGACAGAAAATGTTGACACTAAATTGTGACATAGAAGTAGAAGGGAAAATTCTGAACCAAGTGGATAATTTTAAATACTTAGGGGCATTTATAACATCAGATGGAAGATGTACAACGGAGTTTAAGAGCAGAATAGGGAAAACAAAAGCCGCATTTCAGAAAATGAAGAGTATCTTTTGCAATAAATCACTATCACTGAATATAAGAAAGAGAGTGCAGAAATGCTATATCGAACCAGATTTGCTGTGTGGCAGTAAATCTTAGAATGTAAAGGACAAATTAAGAAGAAATTAGAAGCAACAGAGATGTGGTTCCTGAGACGAATGTTGCGAATTCCTTGGACTGCCAGAGTAACTAACAACAACTGCCTGAAACAGGCTAATGAAACTAGAACATTATATACAAAGATAGAAAGAGACAAACAGCTTTTTTCGGCCATGTGACGAAAAGAGAGGCATTGGAGAGCATCTTGATAACTGGAAAGATCGAGGGGAAGAGAGGCAGAGGCAGGCCAAGGGAAATGATGCTGGATGGATTGAGACGGTGGCATGAAGGAATATCATCCGCAAAGTTGATCCAGAACACCAAAGACCGAGATTTGTGGAGAGTCAAGAACGCCTACGCCAGCTTGCAGGGCACTTGATGCTGATTATTATTCTCTGAGATATTTATGTTAAAGAAATAAGGGATGGAGCGGTTAGAAAGCAATGCACCATTTGGCAATCAGGCAGTCAGGCAGGCAGGCAGGCAGACATACAGACAGACAGACAGACAGACAGACAGACAGACAGACAGACAGACAGACAGGCAGGCATGCAGGCAGGCAGGCAGGCAGGCAGACAGACAGACAGACAGACAGAAGGATATAGGAGGGTGAGAGAACTATTTGTTCAAAATTAATGAAATTTTAAAATCTTGTAATGACTGTGCAGTGTTTGAAAATATTGCCGGTCCAAGTTTTGTATTTACCATAGCCATAGCCACCAATCAAACCACTCACCTTTTCGTTGCCTACTTTGGCATTGAAATCCCAGAGGATGACAGTCATTTCACAATTTTTATACTTTTTCGCGTCCATGTCTATTTCGTTATAAAATATATCTAAATCTGTTTCTCTATTCTGCTGTTTACGCGTATACTTGTATTATGTTAATATTCAGAGGTTTGCCATGGAGTTAACCAATAATACTCTATTTGAGATTGTCCAAATTCCTGCAACTGTCTTAGCACTCATTTGTTCCAAAATTATGCCAACTCTCCTTTTGTAGTCATTCCCTGCTAAGTAAATAATTCTATACTTATCTAAACATTTTCCCCCTGCACCTGGCCATCGCTTTTCACTAATCTTTAATATATTTATCTTCATTCTTTCAATTTCTGTCTTGATATTATCTAATTTTCCATTCAATCTATGTGTTCTGGCTTTCCATGCACCAACATGTTGTGTTTTTGTTACCTTTAATTTGCATACAGCTGCTTGACGACGATCGGGTATCACCTTGTGGGATAAACAGTTGATGGCTCACCCCCAAACAGATCAAGGATCCAGAGTTCCTCTTTCTCAATGTGATCCTGCCCGTTAAAATTAATTTAGCTGTTACTGGCTCAATGATTTGAGACCATTAAATAGAGTTTTGGAGAACCAAGGAATACTTCCAGGAAAACAATGAAATTTTTACTGAGTATCCCAAATGTCCTTAAGGGTGGTTCCTTGCCTCTCCTCTACCAACTAAATAATTAATCTACAGTAATTGCTTACAAAAATTTTACTATGACAAGAGAACTCTCAAAAGAGAAAATAACCCGTAATTTTCATCATTTATTATAAATGGAGTTGTTGCTTATACATATAATAGCATACAACAATCAATGCAGTACAATTACAAGATTATGGGCATATTCAGCTCTAACTAATTATCTATCTCCTGGCTGTGCCACTGTATCACACATTGTCCTCAGTGTTGTATCCGGTGTCAATTATAATTATTGGGCCTCTTCTGCTGGCCTAATTCTAATCTGTGGAAAGAAACTGGGTACACCCTAGTTGGTCTCCCATCCAGTTCTTGGATCTCGGTAGCATTCAGTCAGTGTAGACTATCTTCTTGAGTGTTCTTTATTTTTTTTTTCCCCGGTTTGACTTATTTGGGCTCACTGGGTTTCCTCCACACTACCTAGACAAAAGGATATGTGATACCTGTCCTGGAAAGGTGGTGAAAACTGGCAGGAAATTGCAGTGGAATAGTATTTGGCCTCACTATCTCAACTGCCTCACTCAGTTAAGTGGCTACTGCATTCAGTCAAGCTGCTACTACTACTTTCACAAAGTGCTGCATTCACAAAGTCAGGTATGGATAATGACCACTACCTGAAATTTTAGCATCCGTCATAAATCTAAAAATCTCAGCAATATGAACATCAGAACTGAAATGTTCTATATTTTTCTAAAGAACATCACAAAGAAAATACCTAAAAGATTTGTGATCCTAGGAAACTAAACAGTGGAAGGTAAAGAGTCTTGGTGCTCTCAAATAGTTATCCACAACATAATTGGTTGCTCTCCATTCCATCTTCCATTATATGGTGTTCAAGTTTTAGACTAGCAGATGTGCAATTTCATCTTCACCTATGCCTGTCCTCAGGTCTACCGGTTAAGTCATACCTTGATTGATTTGGAATTGAAAACTATGTTTCCCATCCCATTCTGTACCTAGTTAATTCTCTTCTTCAGCTTTTTCTATTCAAGAAAAAGGATCCCATACATTAAGGGCTTTTAAAAATCAGTTCCCATTTCAATGAGTATTTGCTTATAAACAATATAAGCACATTATGATATCATTCTTGTATAGCATTCAGGTGTATTCTTCTTCATTAAATGCTTCAAGTGAGAAGTTTTCTTCCACTCTCATGGATGTAATATTTATTATCATCATCATCAACATCATCATGGTTTCCTTATATCATTGTAATTACAATCATTATCATTATTATCATGCTTATGACATTATAAATCATTACATCATTCTAACATTATCATCATAATCATTATTACATCATTATCCTTACATTACAGTCATCATGTGTGTTAATAGGAGTGACATGAACTACAAAGTGGGATTTTGCTTAAGTTACAAACATAGATGCTGGTAGTATGCGTAATGTATGATATTGGTTGTGTCGTGCTTAGCGCACAAAACCAGATGATTGTAGCATGAATGATATTTTATGCAAAGTGTTGTTATGCGCCGGAGTGTACTAAATTATTATTTAGTTTATGGGTTACGCTGAACCAGTTCTCTGGTGATAGTCATGGCATTACACATCAAAGTTGCCGGCCATCCTGAGATTGACTGTTGGCCTATACTCCCTCTCTCTCAGCCTGTAACTTCACTCACCCACTCAAATTCCTCATGCATCAGTCAACATATCCATCTGTGCATGTGGGGTCAATTCGCTCATCTCAGACATCATCCATATGTATGGATGATCATTTCACTCAGTCTATAGACGCATGCATATTGGTATGGGTGATCATATAGGAATCATTCATCACACATCCTTCATACTGGCATGTAAGTTGGGTAATTATACTTATGTGATGTCGCAATGATAACTTAAAATGTTTACCATCATTGATATCACAATGAAATATCTCCTTTCACAATCACTCATCATACACATCATATCTGTAGGAATGACAATCATTCCTATGTAGGTGCTTTACACAGAATACATTCACAGATGTTTAACAATGATGACATCACACATGACACAAGCATGCTCTTCAATGACATAGACATGTGATCATTAGGCACACTTATGAAATTCACCCAGGATTTAGCAACAGGAAATCCATGAGTCACCACATGCTCTCATCAAATACATACAATTTATGTGATATATCCAATTCACATTTAGGCATTATGAATTATAATAATTCTTGCATAGCGGTTGGTTACGCACTATTATGTGGCACAAATATTATTATTCCCCATGGTTGACAGCCATGTCTATATATTTGCCTTACCCCATATGTGCTGTACCATCACACAAACTATGATACCTGTAGTACTCTTTTTGGTTCCCATGTGTTCAGGAAATATAAGAAACTATTTGTTTGCCCTTGTGTTCATGTCCAAAAAAAAAATCTACTGACTATACACATTACACTAATTTCTCTATCAGTGCTGGCACATTTAAATGAGTTTCCTCTGACCAGTGTAGGTACATGCACCATATGTACTTACCACTGTACTAAGAATTCTGAGTTTCCTTAAGTCTTAAGTTACTCTAATTCATTGTAGATTGAGTTTCATGCTTAAGAAATAAAGTTTAAAATATGTGTCTAAAGTTTATACATTAACTAAGTTGGTTAGCTGGGAGAAAATAAAACACTGTAGTTTTTTCCTAACTCTTTCGCTACCAGGGGCCGATACAATGCCACATTCGACCGACTCTGGTGGCAATTGGTTATTCTATCGACACAGAATGATCAGTGGTTTTTTTTTATACATTTCTGCTCCATTTCGGAATTTTAAGTTACAGTAAACTGAAAAGTCGCACAGCCGGAACATAGCTACATCATCATTGTGCGGTAAAACATTTGCCAACACTGGATTCTTGTGAATTTTTAAGTTTTAAAGTAGCGTTAATTTGTTTGTTTGGGTTTTTCACAATGGAAACGCCCACCAGTATGCGTCCTCGTAGAATGACTTCAGATCAAGCTAGGTTATTGTTTGAAACACTTTTAAACAATAGTGATTCCGATTGTATGTATATTCAGAAAGAAGTTTTAGTTGTTAGTCTAAAGTTTTAGCAAGTGGTGATAAAGAAATCAGTGATAGTTCGTCATCAGCTGAGGTGTCTGACAATGAATGCCTGTCTGACAATGAATGTCAGGATGTCACAATTACTTCTCAGCGCAAAGGAAAGCAAAGAGTACAAAATAAGAATAAAACTGGAGGAAAAAACTCTAATTTACAAGCTTCTGTAGAGCGTGATGCACCATCATCGTCGACATGGCAAGATGTCTCAGAAGGGGAAACAAAACCGAAGCTTGAGTTTCGTCCTCGAAGATCTCACGTCAACTCTAAACTTTATCAACTTCAAACACCTATGGATATTCTCAAAGTGTTTTTTGATGATGACATAGTGGATTGTTTAATTAAAAATGTAAAAGAATATGCAGAAAAGATGTTGATGCAGAACACTCCTAAAAAACATTCTAGTGTGTTATCCTGGACCCCACTCACGAAGCACGAATGGCTTAAGTTTACGTCTGTCATTATTGCAATGGGACTTGATCCAAGACCATGTATCAAATACTATTGTAGTACTAGTGCACATTTATATACTCCTTGGTATGTCACTATGTTTCCCAGGATTCGATTTGAATCTATTTATCACACTATGTTTCACGTATGTTAAGCAGAGGCAGCAGGTGCAAAAAAAAAAAAAAAAAAAAAAAAACTGTCATTGAAGGATTTCAAGCAAAGTTTACTTGGAAGTGCACATCGTGAGGCAGCTCAGATTATTCCTGAAAGTTTGACACCCTGCCTGCCAAAGAATTTCAAAAAGTCTGTTGTAGGAAATTGACAGGAGCCAAGCATTTAATAGAATTTTTCGGTGTCAATATAGACTGTGTTTTTTGCAGCACTCGAACTAAACGACACAGATCATCTTTTGTTTGCTCCGGCTGCACTATTAGACCACACTTGTGCCCCAAAGTTTGCTTTGCAGCCTATCACAAATAGACTGCCACATATTGTAACTAAAAATAAACAGACATGTGTAAATATTTATTGTAATTAAATATAAATCTGCCAAGTGTTTTCCTAATTCTGCGGAATCTGCGGCAAAATTTCTTTTCGGATGATTGATTAGGAGCAATTGTGTTTATATTTTAGAAAAGTGGTGTTTGTTCAGTAAATTCAACAGGATTAGCAGTGATTTAGCAGTGATAAGGATAAAAACGCCCTTGGTAAGTGCAATGTTTACATCATTTTTACCTCTTTTTGTCAAATTATTTTTACAATTATATTATTATTTTTATTATATTTACAACCTATAGCAATAATTCAATACCAACATATTTCTCGTGCAATCCCCTTTATTTTGATATATAATACAACATTTCTGCTACAATTTTAACCATTTTCATAACATTATTGTGACACACCCCAACTTCCAGTTTTCTGCCATTATTATTTTTTTCATTTTTGGGGGGGGGGGTGAAAAAGACATGGTTCAGAATATGCAGCAAAACTTCCTTTTGAGTGATTTTGATGAGCAATACTGTTTATATTCTTGAAGACAAGTGGTGTTTGTTTGATTATTCAGTAAATTAAACATGATTAGAGGAGTGTAGAAAACACCTTATAAGTGCAATTTTTAAAATACTTTTTACCTCTTTAATTTCAGTTGTTATTATTACACCTCTCATTATTGTCATAATATTTGTAACCTATCAATTAATTATTAACGCTGTCATGTTCCTTGTGCAATCTTCTTTAATTTCATATATAATACAATATATCTGCTACCATTTTAACCATTTTAAAAGCATTATTGTAACACACCCCTACTTCCAATTTTCTGCCATGAATTTCTGTTTGGTCAGGACCTAATTTTTGTTTCGTAGCGAAAGAGTAAAAATGTACAGTTTATCTTTTGACTATGATAACTGAGTATAATATTATTTAGTTTCTACTAGATTAAATTCTTAAGAACTCACTATTCTAAATCATTGTAGATTTAGTTGCTTAAGAAATAAATGTACAACTTGGACTAATGCTTATACATTACATCAGCTGTTTACTTTGGGAGAAAAATAAAGCACTACGGTTTTCTCTTAATTAATAGTTTATCCATAAACTATAACAATTAAATATATTATAATTAACTTCTTAAGAACTCACCACACGTCGACAAGTCGACTTACCAACTCTTCTTCTGGGAAAAAGACTCACATTAATCTAAGATTTAAAATAAAGTAAAGTAGCTATGGTGTTTACCTTATTTATCAGAATGAATTCAACATGTCGAAACGTTTCATGATCTGAATGAGATGCAATTTCTCACAGCGATGTCGTAGGATGAGGATTTTCTTTTCTCGTGAATTTTGAAACTCTCTCACTCCTTCCGCTGTTTCAGGTCTTATGTCTCATGCTGGCTGATGAACAAACAGGCCATGTCGCTTTGCGTGCTGCTATTTATACGGTGCCTTTTCCGGTTCACGTTTTTCATTGCCAATGGGTATATTAAATCTTGGAACGTACAATTGTGGAACAAACAATCCTGTTGCCATGTTCAGGTTTAATTGTCGACGAGAAATTTTAGCATGTTACGTTTGTGAAAATAAAGTATATCACACGGCTCTCCTCTCAGACTGTTGTTCGTCTGAAGAACAGTAACTTTGAGCAAGCGTAACAAGCTTATATTTCCTCTAATCCTTTCTTCTCCCATTCTTTCTTTCCTCCTCTGATTCTTGTACAGAATCTTCAAAAGGATGTCTGCTGAGAAAGTCTGCTCCTACATTTATCCTTCCTGGAACATATTCTACTTGAAATGAATACGGTTGTAGAAGTAACGACCATATCATTAGTCGAGCGTTTAAGTTTCTGGATGCTGTCAGGAACGTGAGAGGTTGATGATCGCATTGTATTGTGAAGTGCTTCCCATACGGGTACGCCTGGAACTTCTCTACTGCCCAAACTAAAGCTAAATATTCTTTTTCAATGGTAGAATAATTGCGCTCCGCTGAATTCAATTTTCTACTGGCATAGACAACTGGAAAGAGCACTGATTGATCCTTATCCCTTCCTTGTAATAAGGTGGCACCAATTCCTATGTTGCTTGCATCCGTCCTAAGTATCCATGGACGCGTTAGATCTGGCAGATGAAGAACTGGTTTTGCTGTTAAAGCTTTCTTTAACTCCGCGTATGCTTTCTCGCAGTCAGTAGACCAAACGACATTCTCTGGTTCCCCTTTCCGAGTGAGATTTGTCAAAGGAGATGCGAGGGAATTGAAGTTCGTGATGTATCTTTGGTAAAATCCACAGAGAGATACAAAAGATCGAACATCCTTTTTGGGTCTGGGTCGCGGTGCATTTCTTAGTTTCTTCAAATTACCATCATGAGGTTGCATTTTTCCTTGAGATATTGTGTGCCCCAAAACATCTAATTGCCGGAATCCAATCTGGCACTTCTTTGGGCTTGCGGTCAACCTCACTTCTTTCAGGTGGTTGAACAATATCTTCAATGTCTCAAGATGTTCCTCGAATGTTTATGTAGCAATCAGGATGTCATCCATGAAATTGCTAAGACGTGGATTTTCCAATGGTCCTAAAAGTTTCCTCATCATGCGAGTGAAGACACTAGGCGCATTGCTTAATCCGAAAGTAAGAACGTTAAATTCGTAGTGTCCATCAGGAGTGCTGAAGGCTAACCACGGTCTTACTTCCTTTTTCACTGGATTTGATAATATCCTTTGCTGAGATCTATCTTAGTGAAGTATTTTGCTCTATTGAGGCTGGTGAAAAGTTGATTTTGATCTGGCAGTGGTTCTGGTTGGAACTCTGTCAGCTTATTCAGCTGCCGATAATCAATGCATAATCTATGTTCACCACTGGGTTTCCTCAATAAAACTACGCTTGCACTGTAAGATGATTCAGAAGGTGATATTATCCCAGCTGAAAGCAATTGTTGAATTACATCTGTTAGAGTTTTGGCTTTGACGTATGGAATAGGGTAAGTCTTTGACTCGCACAGGTGCTGGATCCTTCAACTTCATGTTGAATTCTACTAGATCTGTCAGTCCTAACTTTTCTGTTAGTATCGCTGCATAATTCTCTAAGCACTCTCGAATCTGCTGCTGCTGATCCGTCGCGAATATTGGGCTAATGTTCACATCTCGATGAGTCTTTTTAAACTGCAGAGGATACTCCACTCCCCTTGAGTTTCCATGTTCAACTTCTGTTGCTACTGCCATTGCTATCAAATGTGCTGTCTCGGTGGTGGGTCTCTCGTTGTACTTTTGTAACAGGTTGAGATGAAAGATTTTCTCTTTCCCCTTTAGAGATCTTGTAGTTTGTTCTGGAAATTTTCTCCTTTACTACATAAGGTCCTTTCCACCCGATCTGCAACTGATTTTGACTTGTGGGAAGAAGTACTAGTACTTTTTCTCCCACCTCTAACTCTCTATCTTTCGCTTTCTTATTGAAATTTTGGGCCATTCAACGCCGTGCTTGTCGTAGATTGGTTGCGGCTAATTTCCAGCCAAGTTGAAGTCGTTGTTTTAACTCTTCCACATATGCCTATGCAGTCACAACAGTTTCATCAACTGAATCATCAGTCCATGTACAAAGTACAGCTTCTAATTGTCCCTTGATTGGACGACCGAACAACAATGTTGCTGGTGCAATTCCCGTAGATTTGTGTGGTACTTCGCGGTACGCAAAAAGTGCTGCCGGAATGTATGTACCCCTCGCCTTTGGTTTTTCTTGAGCTAGTTTCTTCAAGATGGTTATTAGGGTCCCATTAAATCTTTCCACAGCTCCGTTTGAAGCAGGGTGGTATGGAGAAGTACATATTTGCCTTTTTTTACAAGGTGTAATGTGTGTTTATTTTGTTTGTGTATATTACAGAGCGTTGCAGTTTGTTAGTGTTGAGTGTCACATGTGTGAATAAAACAGATTCATACATATATACAGACCTACAAGCACTTGGAATCAACGACTGGCAAGAGAAGGTCCACCAGAGAGACGAATGGAGACGGATTGTATTTGCAGCAAAGAACCTCAATGGCTCGGAAAGCTGAAGAAGAAGAAGAAGAGATACATATATACAGTTATGATAATATGACATTTATGGCATAGTGCATGTAAACACACATTTCTTGCATATGCTTCATTTCCACTTCCACAAGCGGAATGCATGTAACACCTGTGCATCTCTCCCTCTTCTCTCTCTCTCTCTCTCTCTCTCTCTCGCTCTCTCTCTCTCTCTCTCTCTCACACACACACACACACAAAACACACACACACACACACACACACACACACATTTTATCTTGATCTATCTCGTGTTTTCTGGAGACAGCAGTACTTTTAATGCGTGAGCATGGACTATAATTTTTAAATTATCATTCCCATTAAAATGTGGCTTCTTTGTAATTCCTGGGTCATTTAGCTACCGAGGTGATGGTCGTTGGTGTTGTTGGCCTGCTGTCAAAAAATGTTCTTCCCCCATTTTTTGTTTTTACACATCCATAATATAATTCATTTTGCACATTCAAATATAATAATGAGAAAAGTAATAATAATGGTAGTAGTAATAATAATAATGTGTAGAGAAGATAACATGAAAATTAGCACGAGCAAAACATAGGTAATAACTATAACTAACGAAGAAAAACAACAACAATTCTCCTAAACGAACATCCCTTGAAATCACCTAAACTAACATCCCTTGAAACAAGTAAAGAGTTTCAAGTACCTAGGAAGTATAATATCATCAAATGGCAGATCAGAAGACTACATCGAAAATAGATGCAATAAGGCAAACCAACTCATTGGATAAATGGCACCAATGCTAAAGAACAAACGTGTATCAATAACTACTAAGAAAGCACTTTACAACACAATCTTCCTACCGACTCTATGCTACCAATGCCAAAACCTGGACAATGACAGAAAAAGAGAAAAGAAAAATCACAAACAACAGAAATAAGATTCCTGAGAAGAATACTCAACGTATCAAGAAGACATAAGATCAGAAATGAAGAAATCAGGACTAAAGTGGGGGTTATAGCAGCACTGGATTTTATTAGAAGGCAGCAAGTAAAATGGTTTGGCCATACAAGTAGGTTACCATTCAACGGTATACCACAACAAGCAATGACGTACAGACCAAATGGAAACAGAGGAAGAGGCCGACCACGTAAACGTTGGACGGAGGGAATAGCAGAGTCCATGAGAATATCAATACATGAAGCCCATAATCGAGCACTCTCACGATGTTTATACTTCACCTCGACACCGCAAGGTACAAGAGGAACATGATGAGATGAGAAGAGAATAATAATAACATAATTATAAGATTATTAATACCGTCAAAATACACATTTACAGTTGTGATATCTTTTATGTTTAAATCGGGGTATATTTTTTTTAAGGGCTTGCGGTTCTCCCACTCTGAGGCTCTCACGTCCACCTGTTTTTATTGTGGGCCCTTAGTCCCACTATGAGCTTTGGCCCACAGTGGTCCACCAGGCCAACATCTACTGTGAGGAGTTGTTAAGTTTGATGGTCATCTCGACCCCCGGCCAGACCAAGTGCGGGACTGGGGCGGGTCGGGGGAATACTACATTTTGATCTTAGCCAACAGGCCGATTTGTGTGTGTGTGTGTGTGTGTGTGTGTGTGTGTGTGTGTGTGTGTGTGTGTGTGTGTGTGTGTGTGTGAAACGTTTATTTCATTCAAAGTAATGTATATTTACATGTGTAATGTGTGTTTCTTTTGTTTGTGTATATCACAGAGCTACAAACCCACATTGTTCTTCTCATATTTCTATAACCATTATAATAGTTACCTCTGGCTGGTGATTTATCTCCACCGGAATGGATTATGCTATAATCCTCGGAAGTTGTAATGCTCTCTTGTCTCAGATATAACTAACATGTGAATATTCAGTCATCTCAGTCCTTCCTTAATATGATAAAAGTTTGGGAAGTATGTGGTTAATTTTCTTTAAAGTTTGTGTGGCCCTGGGAGGCCAGTTAAAAAAAAATGTCTACTTTTTTTTTATTTACAAGGTGTAATGTGTGTTTCATTGTTTGTGTATATTACAGAGCGTTGCCGTTTGTTAGTGTTATGTGTCACATGCGTTAATAAAACAAATACATGTATATACAGTTATGATAATATGATATTTATGGCATAGTTCATGTAAACACACATTCCTTGTTTCATTTTCATCTCCGCAAGTGGAATGCAGGTTACACCTATCCATCTCTCTCTCTTTCTCTCTCTCTTTCTCTCTCTCTCCCACACACACACACGCACGCACACACATACATACATATACACACACACACACACACTCACACACACATACATTCTGTCTTGATCTATCTCTTGCTTTCTGTAGATAATAGTACATGGATTTCCGTTAAAAAACAAAATTGCATGTTGCACATTCAAATATAATAATGGGAAAATTAATAATAATGGTAGCAGTAGTAATAAACGTATTAATAATAATAATAATAATAATAATAATAATAATAATAATAATAATAATAATAATAATAATAATAATAATTGTAAGCTTATTAATACCGTCAATAAACACATTTACAATTGTGGTATCCTTTGTTTAAAACAAGTTATTTGCTTCTTCTGTAATATGTGCTGTCTTCAGGCAAAACTCTTACGGTATTTTCGCTTGTGGGGCTAAGGTTAGAATGTTTGAGACTTTTTGTTGATAAAGTTGTTGGACAATTTCTTTGTTGATTGTTTTGTAATTGTATAATGCTTTGTTTCTTAATGTCCATATAAGATTTCTATACTCTGCCAATAGAACAAGTAGTTTTGTGTGGATGTCTTGTGTGGAGTAAGGAATGGAATTTATCATGATTGCTTTGTAAACATCTGTTCTTTGTTTCGTTTTAGTGTTTAGGATATTTTGTAGGAGATTTCTTGTTGGCATGATTGTGTTGCATTCGTAGTAGATGTGCTCTTCTGATTCTTGGACGTTCCGTCTACAAAGCTGACACTGTAGTATTTGTTTAATTATTTTTGCTGTTCTCTCAGTTGTTGGGGTCATGCTGTAAACAAGCCTATATGTAATTTCCTTTGCTTTTGGGGTAATCTGCTTGTTGTGAATATTAGAGAAAGTTTCGGTATAATCTTTTATGAAATATCTATGTCCTCTTTTAATTATGAGGTGTACTGGAGTTGCTTGTAGTTTAACTAAATGCTTGTAGATTGTATGTGTTTTCTTGTGTAGTAATTTTTCGTGTCCTTTAATGGCTGAAATACATGTTTTGTAAAATGTTGTGAGAGTGCCAAGGTAATGTGATTATGTATTCCTAATAGGTTTTAAATACGATAGCCTAATTCCAATATAATAGTGTGCTAAAGGGTGTTTTTCTGGGTGTTGTAGGATCTCGCTTACGTCTTTGATCCTAAGTGCTTGTATTTTGGTTGTTATGTCTTGGAGGGCGATACCTCCATCTTTTTTGTCTTGCATAAGTGTAGTATGTTTGATACTGTAGATGGTGCTGCCAAAAACAAAGCGTCTAATCTCTTTGTTTATGTTTGTGACAGTCTGACGTGGGGGATCTAGGACTGCACAGATATAGTATTTTTGGAATTATATATGTATTAACAATGGTACTTCTACCAAATATGGTAGTTGTTTTGTATTTGTACCTCTGTAACATATCTGTTATTTTCTTTTCTAGATTTTGCCATGTTTCTTTGTGTGTCAGATTTGGTTGACATGGGAAGACTATTCCGTACACTTTTTCATCCCCCGTATAGGGGCAAGGTAGATGCGGAGGGAGTGACGTTACATTGAAAGTATACAAATAATTTAAGAAGTAAATTAATAACCCAAAAGTTGGTCCTAAAATGTAAGTATTTAAAAATTAAAAATATCTTTTATAAGAAATCTACATGTGTTATATTTGGCATTTACACATTTTACTTACACACTGATTGTTTAAATTAAACGGTAAAAGCGTAGCGTTTAGAGTTGATTTTTGTTATTATCGCTATAATATAATTTATTTTTTTATAATTCAAGTAGTCTCCCTTGTAACAATATTAGTGTTTATGTCCACTATTCAAAGGTAGGGATCGTTTAAAAATCGACAGGCTCGACTTCATTGCACTGGGTTTTTATCGCATATGGCTCGGTCTCTTTCCGCAGCGCGGAAAACGTGGCACAAAGCACGATCTCCGTAGCTCTAGCGACGACCCACAGGATTCTCTTGAAACATTCACTCGTGAACCGAAGGTTCGCGGCCCGGAATCGAACCCACAACCTTCGGAGCCCGAGTCAAATGGCTTGACCACTTCGCCACGTAGACTCCCGAAATGTACCCTACTTTTTGCTTATCTAAGTGTTTTTCTTTTAGATATTTTGTAATTCCTCAGAATGCTTGAACATAATTATCAATCAAGGCATTACTATCATGTTATTACTAATATTACGATCTTTTAACTAATTAAACTAAGCTATAAGCAACTAGGGAAATGCATGCGCAGTTGAATTGCATGATTTAATATTATATGTTGGAAGATATCAACATTAATGGGAAAGATTTAAGTATAATAAAGAATATTTACTGGAACCAAGTAGCAGCAATTAAAATGGGAAATAAAGAGGGACTTACGAACAAATAAAGCTAGGAGTACGACAGGGGTGTGTCTTGTCATCGGATCTCTTCTACTATAGATAGCGAAGTAATATAAAAGAGACGCCAATTAAAACTGGGAAATGTGTCCCTCGAACCAGACAGGGAGGCACCACAGAGATTAAAGTGTGGATCATACTTAGTATAAATAGGCTTGCTAGACCTCATTTTCCACGTTAAAATCAAGAAACTCGTGTGTATTTCATCGCTGTAGTCTCACATTATTTCTCCATACTATTGGAATATCGCGATTGTGACACGCGTACTATTATTCACAAGGTAAAAACAAAAAAACTCGTGTTTTTTTCATCGCTGGAGTAGCACGTGTATTCTTCGCAATATTGGATTATCGTGATTGTGTGTGCTAATATTTCCAAGGAAAAGCAAGAAACATGAGTACTAACATTACTTAATAAATATAAAACACTATCACCGCGATAATCCCAAGTAAACAGAAGAAAAATGGCGTACAACACAAGAAGTAGCTCGCAAAACAAAGAGCTATATTCGGAAAAGGCAGCTGCCGGCCCTAAAATAAGTACCAACCGGGGGAAGGCTGGCAGCGGACCTACCAGAGGCAACCAAAAAACAGTTGCATCTGGTCCAGCACCGACCGCAAACACAAACAGAAGCGTTGATCGGCTACACAGCCGGAGAGAGACGTCTAAACCCCGAGACAGCAGTCCAATGGTCGAAGCAGAGAGCGAGAAGACTCGACTAGTAATAACACAAATCAATCAAGGGCAGGCGTCCATCACATCGCTGAATAATTCTCAGATAAGAACGATCCTTGACAACGCGCTAGGAAAAAGAAATATCGAGAAAGCATATAAAACAAAGCAGGGAAAAGTATTCGTACACCCCAACAAAACAGAAGAAATGTAGGACATCATTAAAAACATCATAGATACACAGAAACCCCACAGTACTAAACTGGATCATGAGATCAATGTAGTCATCGATATCTGCAAACCAACCTGTGACATAGTGATCAAAAGCATCAGCCATCAATGGGACATGCCTAAGATCCTAAAGGACCTTAGGAAAGAAAACAAACATGCACAGATACTAGATGGAGAAAGAATAACGAACGGGCAAGGAAAACCCACATCGGTGATAAAAATCAAATGTGAAAGACAAGACCCACCGAGGCAGATATCACTAAAGAAGGAACATAAGCACATTGAAGCATACGTTCCCCCATTAGGAAAGTGCACACTCTGCCAGACATTTTGCCACTTCCGGCAAAGCTGCAGACAGAACGTCCCAACTTGCAAGTTCTCTGGAGGACCGCACTGAAGGAGCGACTGCCAGCTCGCAGAAAATGAAACAAAATATGCAGAACACAACCCCAAAAGAACATGCGCCAACTGCAGGGGCAACCACGGTGCAAGATACAAGGGGTGTCCTGCATACAAAAGAGAGCTGGCTGCCTGGGGGGAATCAGTGCTAACCAAGACACCATTCAGGATAATAAAATTGAAGCAGAACCTCCCCAGAAGCGGCCCCGAATCGCAACCCAAGAGGCAGATATTGCAAACAGACATGACCAACCAGAGAGCACAAGTAGCCGACAAACCGCAAAACAAAAGACAATAGGCACAAAAAGAAGCAGGATCAGACACAAGACCAGAGGACGAGAACCTAAGACAGGCTCTTAAAAGAGTACAGGAAGCAGAAGGTAAACTAGCAAAGACCACCAAACATATGGAAGAAGCCACAGCTAGGATGGAAAAAAACCCACCCAAAAAGCATTGAAGAACAGCTAAAAGACATCAACAAGATGATGAAAGAACAGGAAAGCAAACTAAGAAAAGTGGAAGGAGAACACACAGAAATATGGGATATATTCAACTCCGGCGCGAGAGAGAAACAACCGATGTGGATGGACGGCCAGCTGAAGGAAATGAATAACAACATAGACAGAATCAGAAAAGAAGTCACAATGAGGTTCAATACTGTGATAGCTCACTAACGTGGAATACTCAAGGAGAGCGCAGTGCCATACTCGCGGAGTGAACGATTACCTACAGTAGAGGAAGAAACCAGCTACCATGACAACGAAAACAGCACAGACTCTGAAAGATAAAGAATGAAGGACAACCAGAGGCAGGGTCAGACAGCAATAACAGTAGAACCAAAAATGGATAATAGAAACGTGAAAATAATACAGTGGAACTTCAGGGGCATTAAATCCCACCTCCCAGACATCATGAACCATCTGGGGAGCCATAACTGCATTTATGCCCTGCAGGAAACCCACCTGAAACCACATCAACAGTATAGGTGCTGGGTTCACGGTAATTAGAAAGGACAGGACAGAAGCTAACGGGGGCGGGGTTGCCCTGTTAGTGCACGAGCAGTTCCAGATTGTGACACAGGAAACATCCCGCACCAAGAACTTGGAGTGTGTCAGCGCAACTATCACAGGGAACCCTAAAAGCCTAACTATGATTAATGTATACTGTCCCAGAGGGGTAATTGAGGATGAAGACATCCGAGTCCTCCAAACCAGACTTACATCAGAAGCCCTAATAGTGGGAGACTTCAACTGTCATCACAACACATGGGGAGCTACAACGAAAGGAGACGAAGCTTTGCTACAAACCTTTGAGAACAAAGTTTTAAGACGCATCATTGGACCCATTAGGGATACACAAAGTGCAGAGTGGAAAAGAAGAAATAACAAAGACATTTATGATTTGTTTAAGTCCTTGCTAATCACTGGTATCATGAAGGCTAATAGACTACAATGGCTGGGTGTACTCCCACTGAGTCTGAGGCGTAAACAACTGACGTATAACTACTGGCTAAAGGTAGCACAAGACAAAAACCACCCTGGATACCAAACGTTCAGTGACAACAACAGCAAAAAAAGGGGGGGGGCATCCCAATAGTAAAACTGCAAAGACCGGCAGGATGGGAAGCAGCAGAGAAGATGAAGGAAGAAATGGAGCTAGCAGAGACCCTGAAACATACAAGACGGTTCAAGCCAACAATCCCATCATGGGAACTAACAGTCCCATTCACTGACTGTAGCCTAGCCAAGTCCATCACCAAGGACACGGTTGACACAGATGCAAGAGACGCGGCCGAGGAATACATATAAGAAATCAGTAAGGACAACCTCATAATATACACAGACGGGTCCAAGAACGAACAGGGAGAGGTAGGAGCAGGAGTAGGGGTCCCAGACTGGAAGTTAAAGAGAGACAGTTCAAACTAACAGACCAGACAGCAGTATGCACGGCCGAACTGGTAGCCATAATGAAAGGCCTAGAGATCGCAGCCGAAAATCCACCACTGAGACTGTGTATATTAACAGACTCTCTATCATCAGTACAAACGCTCGGGAACTTCAATAGAGGCAACAGACCCGACATAAAAGAGAAGATACTAGCGACAGCCACAAACCTCAGGTACATGAGATGTCAAGTCACCATCGGATGGATACCAGCTCACAGGGGTATCCCAGGAAACAAACAGGCAGACAGAGCGGCGAAACGGGGAATAACCAGCATTAATAAAATCTGCACAGGCCTAGGTAAAGTAGAAGGGAAGAATATAGTCAAAAACTACATTCTCAAGTAATGGAGAAAACAGTGGCGAGACAGCGCTAAAGGCTGTCATGCCTACCAAGTATTGGGTGAACCCAGATACAAGCCACAAGTCAAGACCAACATGAAAGCACCGGCAAACAGACTGCTGTGGAGAATCAGACTAGGCAATTGGAAAGACACAAGAGAAAACCCATTCTGCAGAGAGTGCCGAGAAAACAACACCATCGAACACTACTTACTAGGATGCGACAAGTACAATAGAGAGCGAAGAGACCTGAGAGAGCACTTCGTCAAAACTGGGAACCCAATGACAATGACGGAGTGCCTGCACATAAACAGCAACCCAGAAACACAGCGACTGGTCAGACAGTTACTATGCAGAACAGGGAAGACTGTATAACCTCCCTACACTGTATGTATATATATATATATATATATATATATATATATATATATATATATATATATATATATATATATATATATATATATATATATATATATGTTTGTTTGTATGTGTGCATGTTTTAATGTTTAAAAAGTTTTAAAAAAATCTATGTACGTAATCAACAAACAAACAAACAAAACATGGCGGGGTGAATGGCTAGGAAGGTGGGTTAGCTCTTCCGGTAGAGCACCTGAACTAGGAGGACAGGGAGACCGGGTCATCTTGTTGCTACACCAAGCCCACACGTGATGATGAAAAACGCCAAACAACAAACGTAAAGGAATTCGGGCCGCTGACCGGGGGGACAGCTTGAGACTTGCATTTGAATTCCCTGCCTTTGCCTACAACGAGTCTTTATGAAGACTGGACATGACCGGGACCAGCCCCGTTGAGAATAACACAAGAAGCGACAAGCACGTAACAGTGCTAATAGAGAAAAGAAGCCAAAAAACGAAAGAAGGCGGGCCGCAGTAGGCCCGACCAAGGACCGGTCTTTATCAGGACCAACACAAGACAAAGAAAACAAACAGATAGCACAAAACAAATCTACCCGACGAACAGAGCGGAACCAACAAAACCAGTAGGAATTAGGACTAATACTCCACACAACCACGGCTCTCAACAATAACCACCGCTGAGGAAGCAGATTAGACGAGACCGAATTTGGATTATTTTTTTGTGTGTGTGGAAAATTGGAATTTGAAAGAGACGCCAGGAATACTAATCGGAGGTTATAATATAAATAATATACGCTTTGCAGCTGATAAAGTATTGGTGGCGGATAATTCAACAGACCTACAATTGTTAGTCATTGTGATAACAGAGAGTGCAAAGAAAGGACTCTCCTTGAATATCAAGAAAACAGTTGCAATGGTGATATGACAGAAAATGTTGACACCAAATTGTGACATAGAAATAGAAGGGAAAATTTTTAATCAAGTGGATACAGAAAGGGGCATTTATAACATCAGGTTTAAGATGTACAACAGAGATTAAGAGCAGAATACGGTTAATAAAATCCGCATTTCAGAAAATGAAGAGTACCTTATGCAATAAGTCACTATCACTGAATATAAGAAAGAGAGTGCTGACATGTTGACAAATTAAGAAGAAATTAGAAGCAACAGAGATGTGGTTCCTGAGACGAATGTTGCGAATTCCTTGAACTGCCAGAGTAACCAACAACGACTGCCCGAAACAGGCTAATGAAACTAGAACATTATATACAACGATAAGAAAGAGACAAACAGATTTCTTCGGCCATGTGACGAAAAGAGAGGCATTGGAGAACATCGTGATAACTGGAAAGATTGAGGGAAAGAGAGACAGAGGCAGACTAAGAAAAATTATTCTGGATGGATTGAGACGGTGGCATGGAGAAATATCATCCGCAGAGTTGATCCAGAACACCAAAGACCGAGATTTGTGGAGAGCCATGAACGCCTACGCCAGCTGGCAAGGCACTTGATGCTGATTATTATTATCTGAAATGTTTATGTTAAAGAAATAGGGGATGGGGCGGTTAGAAAGCAATATACATTTGGCGGGCAGGCAGGCGGGCAGGCAGGCAGACATGCAGGCTGGCTGGCAGGCAGGCAGGCATACAGGCAGGCAGGCAGGCAGGCAGGTTGACAGGCAGTCAGTCAGGCAGGTAGGCAGAGGGATAGAGGGGTTGAGAGAACTATTTGTTCAAAATGAATGAAATTTGAATATCTTTTAATGTCTGTGCAGTGTTTGAAAATATTTGCCGGTCCAAGATTTGTATTTACCAATTATGTTGCACGAACTTTACAGTGTGTGAATATAGAACTTGGACCGGCAATATTTTTAAACACAGCACAGTCATTAAAAATATACCCTTTATAAATGGCATTTCTTCTAATTATAATATATGTCAATATAAACCCAATAAACTTGCAGCGAAAGTCAGCGCCAGCGCGAAAAAAAAAAAAAAATAAAACAGTGCATGTAGATCATGACTGTACCAGGCCAGTGTGTGTCATGCTCACTTCGCCTATTAATCTGTCACCTCTCTAATTCCTATCCTCTAGGCCAGGGGCCACCAAACTCTTTTTCACAGCCGGACGGATAACTGACAAAATGACGAGCGCGGGCCGCATACTCATTCTGTACAATACTTGCGTCGGTCTCCATGCGGACGCGGTTCGTAATTCCGTATCCCCACGTTCGAAACACAGCTGTGCGCGATTTGACAGCAGACCGCGTTGCGCTGATTTTTAAGGTTATGATAATAGTGTCGGTCGTTCAGAAAACAAAGGCAAAGTACCGAATGTAAACTTTTCAAGTCATCATCAACAACAAAAAACGTTGGTGTCAGGATCTTATAATTGGCTCGTTAGCTAACACGTGTGAGACAGTACAAGTATAACGTGATTCGACGTAAGACACAGCAACACAAGTTCTATGGATTTATTGCCACATTAAATACAGAACGATAATTACAACAATCTACAATATATAACTCACGACGCTCACAACCACAATACAGCTCATAGGTCTGACGCTCAAGATATCAGTCGTTCGGCTTTCAATCACGGAGATTCACACAAACGCCTTGCTCTCATCGCACATGTCCGTCCAGTCCCCGGTCCCAGCTCGGTCTGAGGTTAGCACGCCAACTGCCCACTGCCTCTAGTGGTGTCACGTGTCCTGCGTGCGTCTGTCGTCAGCCTGACCGCTGGTCGCGTGTCAGGTAACAATCTTGTCAGCCGACAATTCTTGTCCGCCGGGTGTCGCAACGATGTTGCTGCACAGCTATACCATGTTAGGCTCTGACATTCTCCCCGGGTACCTCAATGAAAGATGTTATCTTTCATTCATGACGTATGTATATACTGGGGTAGTGTTAACTCCATGTCAGAGACTACTCTTTCCCAGTGTTATGCATGAAAATACATATATGGCATGGAAATATATACAAAAAATGTAAGTTGCATTGAAATGACAAATGAGGTACAACTTTTAACACAACTCATGTTTCATCCCCCTGATGGCTGGTTACCTCCATTGCAATAATACCCAGTCAGATCAGTAGTACCAGCTTCACGCATCTACCTCGCAGCAATTTGAAAAAAACGTAATAATATGGTTGTTTTGCAACAGCCATCTAGCCAGACTGAAATACGGCTTTATATGAGTCGTATTAAACACTCAAACTCTGACCTCATTTGGCCAGGAGCTCTTATGTTGGTTTGCAATGTTGGTTATTTTTCTCCTGTACCAGCAGGTATTCAGCGTATTTGTTCTCGCTCCAATTTGTTAATTCATCACCTGTTAGATGCAATTTAATACCCATATCGATGAAATCAAATAATGACGACATGATGGGGAAAATACGTCAATGAAAATCAGCGACACAAAATATGTTATAAATGGTTAGTAATAAACAATTTACAATTTATTTTACTATACGATGCGTGCCTACTATTGCATACGTAAAGTTAAAGTATAGAAAAATATACTCAAGTGCCCTGGATACGGTGAAGAATAGTTGGACAATCGGGCTAGAAAACTGTAGGGTCGTTACTTCGGAACCACTAATGACCTCTACGGCAAGGTTATGGATGGTACGGAAAAACCTGCTTTGTTTTTGGAAGAAAATAAGTTAGCGTCTATTTGTTGGTGTGTGCCTGCAAGTCACTCAGTGTTGATTAGGTTTGGATGGCGTCGAGTGTAATTGTATGTCGTAAATTTGTCGTCAACAGTGTTTCTTTCAACAGAAGTTACACTCTTTCCAAAACTCTTTGCGTTCCACAAACTCAATACACAAAGACAATCTATCTGTATTTGAACACTCAATAACATTGATGACACATCACTTACATCAAGATGACATTCAGTAAGGACATAGACATCAAGTTTACAAGATGGCGACAAGGTCAAAATGGCGACAAAATAACAATGTCGACAAGGTCAAACGGTGACAAGTTTCACAAATCACTAATGTTTTACACGTTTACAGGATCAAACAATATGTACTGCACATTTACTAATGGTTTTAAACATATTTAAACAATGTAATAATGGATCATACTGAGACTTTCACGATCACATTTACATAGCTATAACCTTGACAAATTTTACAAGTTCAAGAATTATAGTTTTAAATACCAAAGACGAGCAACACACGTCTACATATATTAGGTATTAGGTTCTTAAACAAGGACGAGCAACCCACGTCCACACATGTCAGGATCTTATAATTGGCTCGTTAGCTAACACGTGTGAGACAGTACAAGTATAACGTGATTCGACGTAAGACACAGCAACACAAGTTCTATGGATTTATTGCCACATTAAATACAGAACGATAATTACAACAATCTACAATATATAACTCACGACGCTCACAACCACAATACAGCTCATAGGTCTGACGCTCAAGATATCAGTCGTTCGGCTTTCAATCACGGAGATTCACACAAACGCCTTGCTCTCATCGCACATGTCCGTCCAGTCCCCGGTCCCAGCTCGGTCTGAGGTTAGCACGCCAACTGCCCACTGCCTCTAGTGGTGTCACGTGTCCTGCGTGCGTCTGTCGTCAGCCTGACCGCTGGTCGCGTGTCAGGTAACAATCTTGTCAGCCGACAATTCTTGTCCGCCGGGTGTCGCAACGATGTTGCTGCACAGCTATACCATGTTAGGCTCTGACAGTTGGTGTTGACTGCAAACGTCCTGTAAAGGATATGCAACTAACTTTAACAATACTTGCAAGCTAGAACAAAAGCTCTGGGGAAAAAGACGGAAAACTAAGTTAATCATGGGTGAGTGGCGTGCAATGCACACATAAAAAAAAACAAAGACAATCAACATATTTATTTACTAAAAACAAAGTTATCAAAGAAAGCGACGTTATCAAAAAGATAGTCACAACAGACACTGTGTGCACATATCCGAAACTCACAAACTAAGCAGCAAACAAGGTTAGTGAGATTTGTGACACTTATATTTGGCTTTCAAGATATCATCAATGTTTGGTTTGGAATTGTTGCATCCAAGCAAGAGAATTGCTTTTAACTGTTCATCAGTCAATCTCGTTCGATATGTTGATTTCATATACTTCATTTTTGAAAATGTTTGCTCACAGGCATAAGGTGTTCCATACATAGATGCCATACCGGCGGTAAATTTCTTCAATTTCCGAAACTAAACATTAGGTAAGCAGCGGTAAAAGTCAACAAGTTTTCCTTCTCTGTGCTTCCCTTTCAACAAGTCACTTGCTTGCAAATCAATGCGCTCCAACTGTAGTTCAACTGGCACATCATCAAGGTTACAATCAAACCGATTCTGAAACAGAAGAATGTCACTCTCAATTATGTCAAGATCTGAAAATCTCTCCAAAAAATGTGTGCACGTATCCGAAACTCACAAACTAAGCAGCAAACAAAGTTAGTGAGATTTGTGACACTGATATTTGGCTTTCAAGATATCATCAATGTTTGGTTTGGAATGGTTGCATCCAAGCAAGAGAATTGCTTTTAAATGTTCATCAGTCAATCTCGTTCGATATGTTGATTTCATATACTTCATTTTTGAAAATGTTTGCTCACAGACATAAGGTGTTCCATACATAGATGCCATACCAGCAGCAAATTTCTTCACTTTCCGAAACTAAACATTAGGTAAGCAGTGGTAAAAGTCAACAAGTTTTCCTTCTCTGTGCTTCCCTTTCAACAAGTCACTTGCTTGCAAATCAATGAGCTCCAACTGTAGTTCAGCTGGAACATCATCAAGGTTACAATCAAACCGATTCTGAAACAGAAGAATGTCACTCTCAATTCTGTCGAGATCTGAAAATCTCTCCAAAACATGCTTCTTCAAGTCACGAATAAATTTTTTTGTCGGAAGATCGAGGTTTACATCTTCGGCGATTATAGCGCAAAACTCTTTGAAATAGTGAAAATTAGAAAAGTTTTCTCCTTCCAGTTCTGAATCAAACAATGACAGCTTTCTCCGAAATCCGTTGATGATTCTGTAGAGATCACAGTCGACGTTATGCTTTCCCTGCATTTTCAAATTCAGTTCATTCATGTTTGATGTGATGTCGACCGAAAATGACAACTTTGACAGCCAGGTAGGGTCTGACAGCTGTGGATCCGCTCTATCTTTTTAAATGAGTAAAACATCTATTTCGTTTTGTAGCTTGTAAAATCGAAACAGGACTTTAACGCAGCTGAGCCCCCTCACTGATGTGTGATAAGACAAGTCACAGAGTTCAGAATCAATTTCTTCAACAAAAGCCTGGAACTGACGGTTGTTGAATTCATGTCCCCGAATAACAGCAGAAACGACTGGTTTCAGTAAACAAGAAATATCTAAGTCTTTCCCACAGAGTGTTTGCTGATGATACAGTGTATGAATAGAGCCCCCGAAATTTTCCAACTGAGTCCTGATCTGCCTCATCAGACCCTTTCTCACTCCAGCTATGTTTTTTCCTCCATCAACTGTAACACATCGAAGCTGATAACACTGAAGGTCTTGCAAAACGTTTTGCACTTCCATGAAAAAGTCTTTTCCAGTTATTGTTCCATGCATCCAAATTGACACCACGAATGAACACGAGAAGTTGTGACGTACTCAACAGATCAGTAGACTCATCCAGCGTCAGAGAATATCACAAGTTCCTAGTTTTCTCTCGTATCTGTAGCATTATGTTCTCTCCTGTTCTTCGCACAACTGAACTTGCAGAAATGCTGATTGTTCCAAACAAATCGGCTTTCTCAGGACACAAGTCATGTGCTACTTCCATCATACACTCTTTGATGATCAGTAAACGGTTTTCCTCGTTCTGCTATCATACGCACTATTTTGTAACTTGTGCGATTGACATATTCATTTTCAGAAAACTTTCTCGTGAAGAGTTGTCTTTGTGTTTCTAAACCACGTTTCATGGATTCATATTTCTCAGAGAGTAACTTTTCATACAACTTTGAATATGTTGATAGATGTTTTGTTTCGTATTGATGCCGAAGATTGTACTCTTTCAAAACAGCAACACTTTCGCTGCATATTATGCAACTGGTGTTCTGGTCCTTTGTTTCCACAAAGAAGCACTTTACTCCCCATTCTTCATTGAAAATGCGACACTCGGCATCATAAAAAAGGGTGAAGTACACGGGATCTGAAAACGAAAAAGACATTGAATTAGAAGCATAATTAAAATCCTATTAAAACACAAGAAAAGCAGAGGACTATGGGTCACTGGTGAATCTACGGCTCACAAGAGGTATATATAAAGTTTTTAGTTACCTTTGGTAATAGAATATATCTCACAATAAGGTTTGCAAACTATATAAACAGGGTCGGCCTAAATAACCAGCCTAGAGCAGAGTTTTTCAACCGCGGCTCCGTGAGTGGCAGCCAGGGGTTCCGCCGAAACAGACTGAAATTGCTTAAATGCAACATTTCTGCCCATCTGGTTTATTACATAAAGTATAACAGACGCATAGAGTTCCTTAAGCAACGTAAACATTTGCGTAAGGATCTGCTCCAGCAGAAAGGCGTAAAAATACAGGCCTAGAGACCAGCTCGATTAACCACCTTGACCGGGCAAAGTTTCTTAGCTGGGGATAATATTTTCGTAATAACACGAGGTATATATGGCATTTTTATGCTATGTTTGCTACTTTATTGCCTCTATTCACACTTGTAGTTCATTGACGCGCGGGTGTGTGTGTGTGTTCATGGAAACCATGGTAACGTCAGAGTGTAGGAGAATTACTTGGAATGGCGCGAAATAAGCAAACATTACAATAAACAAGGAAATTTAGATACAATAATTTATAATTAAAAATAGTAAATTGAAAACACATAGCAGCCACGAAGTCTCCGAACATGTGAAGATCTCCTATTATTCTAAACATAATATTCACATTTAAATTTTATCACAACGTCTCGTGTTCCATACGTTACATCAAGCAAATTCGAGTACCGTTGGCGGGCCGGATAAAATTACGTCGCCGGCCGGATCCGGCCCGCGGGCCGTAGTCTGGTGACCCATGCTCTAGGCCATAGCCACCAGTCAAACCACTCACCTTTTCGTTGCAGGGGTATCGAGTTATAACCTTGCATTATACAATAGACAAGCTGCTGGAGAAGATAATTGCCAGGAAAATATCAAGCCAGCTAGAGAGGTAAGGTATTTTCCCACCTACCATGGGTGGGTACCGTCCAAAAAGAGAAACCTGGACCAATGCAGCAGTTTTTGCCCATGTGTCACGAGCTCGCCATGAGTTAACCAGATAATAATACCGACGTTTGCTTGGCGTATATTTTCTAGGCCACAACAGTCGTACTAACAGAGTAAACACAGTTGCACAGGTTACATCGTGTCAGCCCATAAACATTTGGTGGTGAGTGAGAAGGAAGGGATACAATGCGTTGGCAGTTTATAAACATTTAGAATCACATAGCCTTGCCCGGCTCAGTACATGGAACAGCCCTGTCTGTCAGTTATAGTTCCGGACATCATGCGAAATGGCTGCTGGGATTGTCACCACTGAACAGAAGCTTGACAGTTTGTCAACAGTCAGAGACAAACCGGAATTGGCAGCGAGAGACAGGAAACAGTACATCTGTCAAGTCTTGTTTCCGGAACATCGAGAAGATTGACAGCGTGTTGGGAAAAACTCTTTGTTGGAACTGTACAGTAACTCTCTAGATTGTTTTGGATGTCACAACCAGTGATGACAAATCTAACATTAATTGAGCCAGGGAGGATGGATCCCTGACAGGAGATGATCTGCCACTGTGCCACCTGTGTGGGGGCATAAAGGAGAACGTCACGTGGCCAACTTTGGTAGTTTGCCATATAAACCCGAGTTGGGATCAACTAGGGGGGAGTTGACCAAAAACCGTGGATTATGATGGACGTGTTTGTGGGAGAGCTCTACAGTGTTAGATTAATTTAAGATTAACTAGCATGTGCCGTTATGGCAAAGTGTAGTAGCCATCCCGGGAATGAGGCGGTTTTTACATAAGGTAGTCAATATAGTCTATTAGTTCTAATTAATATAGACTGTAGCCTTGTTAAACTATAGTGTGATGATTAGCACTGTTAGTGGAAACTAGTTAGAGTAGAATAGTGATATTAACTCTGCTAGTTAAGAATAGATTAGTGAAGTGTTGATAAGCTTTACTAGGTGAGAATTGAGTAATGAGGGATAATTGGGATCTTCCCGTAGGTGTCCCTGGTGGGCGGGGTTCCGCATTCTGTTTGCTGATTTTTTTTCTTTGTCATAGCCTGATTCGGCTCTAGGTGGGTAGCTAATCTGCTCTATGACTAATTCTAGTTAGCTAAAGATCATTAAGCAAGGTGATAGGCTTACACTCAGCCGAAAGGATCAGTGACTAGTACTATCACCAGATGTGTTGTTTCTATCCTAGGTTCCCTACCAGATCCAAGGAAACTCAACAAGTTTTTTGGGAAAAAATCAAATCCAAAAGGGAAGAACACCAGTTCAAGAGTCACTAGAGTTGCATACAGAACGTAACTTACGCTAGAAGGAAATTGATTCATCAAAGAGAGTGATGCATACTGATGCACCACACAGCATTAGACAGTAGTAACGAACCGAGAACCGGCTAAGAGTACCTAGTGTTAGTACAGCAACAATTAACATTAGAAATTAGCACTTATGGACTGAATGGTTCGATGTGCAACGAGGATGATCTGTCGACTAACTAACTAACTAACTAACTGCGTACACACTACAAAAGACTTGTGCAGTTTGTTTAGGAACATTAGGAACGGACATTGTGTAGAGTGCAACCGGTCCATGATAAACTGTTAATACCACCGGTGTCTATTTCGGATGTTCATGAAATTGGATTACCAGAGGTCTACAGAGGCAAAGCAGTATCCGGCAAGATGGTTTCGGCAACGGGTGAGAAGTACATGTTCTGACGTAACGTGCTGTGGTCTATCTTTGCTGGGATCAGCTGACTGGGTTGCTGTCTGAGAGTCAGAGTCTACACACTTTATAGAACACGTCATACATTTTCTTCACATACACGTCTCATATACGTTACACTTTTATTTTAATAAATTACTCTTTATTAATTTCTAGAAGCAAGAGTTGTTGAGTATGTTGCGTTGGGGAAGTATGAGAAGGGGGCATAGTACGACAGTGAGAGAGTGATAGGATAAGGTGTCCATAGGCTGATGGAGTGTGTTGGACGGAAGCTGGTGGATTCTCCAGAATATTGAGAGGGAAAAAATATTATAATGTGGGTGTCGGCTCTCTTCACTCCAGGGACGACACTGTAAAGGAGGACACGACACCATGATGTCTATGAAGGCTTCCACTCAGGCATTGAAACTGTTGCTGCAGCGACGGATCTTGAGGACGCGTACAACAGAGTACCATTGTATTTTTTAATGCTTCAGCATCTTGAACTAAAAATAAGTCCATTCCTCCTTAGTTAGATCGCTGCAGCCCTCTTCCAACGGAAAGTAGTTTTTAGATGTGGCAGTTGGACTTCGGAACCAACAACAATATATCCTGGCCTACCACAGAGATCACCATTATCTCCGGTACTGTTCAACGCCTATACTGTGAGAATCACCAGCGACCAGATCACTGGACCTGGTAGGACATTGTCATATGCCGACGATGTTTTAGTGTATAGTCAGGGTAAGGATAGAGATCAGGTTGCTGTGAAACTACAAACCGAACTCAGTCGCATAAGTACTTGGTGTGTTGAAGCTGGGGCAATGGTCAACCCAACAAAGGCAACAATTACTTGGTTCTCGTTAAATAATCATATTGTCAACACTCCAACACCAACTGTAAAGCTGTGTTCAGAGACGGTGGACAGAACGCAGGCAATGAATTACCTGGGGATACAGTTTGATCGAAGCCTAGCTTATAATGAGAACATAGACCAGGTGATAACAAAGGCCAAGCGGGGTTTGACTGAGATGCGGGTGATGGCGACAGCAAACTGTGAGCAGCGCCATCTATGTCTTCTATACGAGGGGCTGGTTAAGTCTGTTTTTGAGTATACGACGGCAATCCTAACTCTCAGAAAGGATGGAAAGGATACAGAATGAAGCTATGCGCATTATTCTTGGATGTACAAGAGATACAGCATGCAGGGCGATGCTCTACCTTCTTGATTTTCCAACCATTGAAGACAGACTACAAATTTGCAGAGCATGTGCCTACCTCAGACTTAACGCAAACACACAACATCCACTGCAAAGTGAAATTATGAAGGTGAAGGGCAACAAGTTAAAAAGACGACGGTCGTGGATGGGTCAAGCAGAAGACATTCTTCAACAGGTGTGTTCACTTGAGGACTTAGAACCTGGCGAGGAGTGGGTACAAGTGCCAACAGATTTCTGCACGTCCTTTTCAGTTTCCATCCAACTAGACAGAAAATGCAGACAAGAAAATCCGGCTGTTGTGAAGGCGGAAGTACAAGCGTTGATTTTCAAGAATTCGCTAGAAGGTGATGCTGTCATTTACACAGATGGGTCGGTCGTACGACATGTGAGACCTCATGGGACTTTACGGCTCAGGCCGGAGGGAGAACTGTGAAGGAGGACTCTGGTGCTTTCGCTGAGACCACAAGTAGCCTGACTATGGAAGTCATGGCAGTAATAAAAGCTCGAGACAGTCATTCACTAGGGCATATTTCCTTAGCGACTCAATGAGCATGCTCAAGAGGATAGAGACGGGGTGGAACCGAAGAGAATGGTTGCTGTCTCTGGAACGGTCTCGGCTGGCAAAGATTAGTTTCATCTTCGTGCCAGGGCATGCGGGAGTCCAAGGAAATGAGCGGGCTGAAAAGCTCGCAGGTAAGGCTACTGTGGAGGGAGGACGCGCCATGGACCAGGCTGATATTCTGAATGATCTACGAGAAGTAAGACTTTTGCGAGAACCAAGTGATGACTGTGAATCTACAACCATGGCCAGACTGCGAGAACAGCAAATTAAAAGAGTGGTGGCCAAACAAGAACACTACGCAGGAAGCCAAATAAGATTGATAAAGCTGGTGTTGTTAGCCGCTACACGCTGCGGGATTTGCTGAGGAGGAGATCCAAGCACTTATGGACTGAATGGTTCGATGTGCAATGAGGATGATCTGTCGACTAACTAACTAAACTTTTCGTTGCCTACTTTAGCATTAAAATCCAAGAGGATGACAATCATTTCACAATGTTTACACTTTCCTCGGCCATGTCTAATCTTATATATAAATTAGGATCTCCGTCTGTCTGTCTGTCTGTATGTATGTATGTCCTTTATTTGTTCGCGAACGGCCCATCCGATTGAGATGAAATTTTCTACACGCCTTGCTTTCATTCCAGCGCTGCCAACTGTGATATTTTGTTAGTGTGAAATCGCCTGCTTACTCAGTATTATTTCATTTTTTATTTTTCATTATAATTTCATATATCTCAGGGGACCTAACTCTGTAAAAGTTATTTCAAGGGGCATAACTTTTATGTATAACTTATAGTCATATTGTGGCATCGTTTTCAAAGATTTATAAACTTTTTGTCCATAGTTATATACCGGCATATGAGTTATAATACATAATGATACAATCTGTAAGGCATTTTCAAAGTTTTCATAAAAATAATGCACAATGCATAACATTGTAACTCATCTTTTTTTTTTTTTTGCTTAAGGAGTTACTGTAGTCATGCAGGTGATTAGAACGAGTTTTCATTAAAAATAATGGATGGTGTGTGGAAGGACATTCTTTTAAGTTACTTTTTTTGTTGTATAAATTTAATGAGAACTTATATGACTACTTATATGAATTAAATGAGATGCTCCCCACCAGGGACTGGGCGAAGCCGGACAGGGTCAGGCAGACAGATAGACAGACAGACAGACAGATAGACAGTCGGGAACAGGAACTTATATGACAACTTATATATATTAAATGAGATGCTTCACACCAGGAGCTGGGATATGCCGGGCCGGGTCAGACAGACAGACAGACAGACAGACAGACAGACAGATAGTCGGTAACGGGAACGGGAACTTATATGACTACTTATATGAATTAAATGAGATGCTCCCCACCAGGGACTGGGCGAAGCCGAGCAGGGTCAGGCAGACAGATAGACAGACAGATAGACAGACAGATAGACAGTCGGGAACGGGAACTTATATGACTACTTATATGAATTAAATGAGATGCTCCCCACCAGGGTCTGGGCGAAGCCTGGCAGGGTCAGCTAGTTCGTTATAAAATATATCTAAATCTTTTTATTTACAGTCTGCTGTTGACGCATATACTTGTATTATGTTAATATTCAGAGGTTTACCATGGAGTTTACCAATAATACTGTATTTGAGATTGTCCAAAATACTGTAACTGTCTTAGCACTCATTTGTTCCAAATTTATGCCAACTCCCCTTTTGTAGTCCTTCCCTGCTAAGAAAATAATTGTATACTTATCTAAACATTTTCCCACTGCACCTGGCCATCGCTTTTCATTAATCTTTAATATATTTATCTACATTCTTTCCATTTCTTTCTTGATATTATCTAATTTCCCATTCAAGCTATGTGTTCTGACTTTCCATGTACCAACATGTAGTGTATTTGTTACCTTTAATTTGCATACAGCTGCTTGACGACGATCGGGTATCACCTGTAGCACATGATGCTCTCTACCGGACGAAGACACTCCAGTTTGTGTACGGCTGACTCCAATAGTCTTTTTCTAAAATACAGACTCTCCAAGGCAGCAGGGGGGGGGGGGGGAGAGAGAGAGAGAGAGAGAGAGACAGAGATTATATATGGTACCTCTTACTAGCCGATGGTCGTCACATCATAGAGTTTTGAGGTATTCTATAGAGATAGCTGTCCCTCCAACTAACTCGTCTCCCCTCAGTGACCAACGCCTGTGTTGGTCAATCAATCAATCATGTGCCATGCCGGAAAGCGTGGGCGGTCATGACTCGCCATTTCACTCGATCACCAGTGTCGTGGATCAGCTCAGTGTTCCTGTCTCGTCCATGCCATGTGGCCAAGCCATCCAGGTATTTTCCTCTCGGTCTTCCTCTTGGTCTGTTCCCTTCGATCTTGCCAGTTGTCACTAAGTTCTCCAATCCATTTCTTCTCATAACATGTCCAAAACTTTTTGACTGTCTACGTCTAATTTCTCTAATCAGTTTACGTTGTTCATTTGTCTCCTGTAGTACTTGGTCATTGGTTTTTCTGTCTGTCCATGGTATTCTTTGCATTCTCCTCAGAAACCACATTTCTGCAGCCATCAGATGCCTTTCAGCTTGACTGTTCATTGTCCAAGTTTCACATCCATACAAAAGAACAGGCTCTATGTATCCCCTCAACACTCTTTTTCTCGTTTCAATTGACATCTTTTTATTGGTCAGAATGTTTTTCATCTTGCTAAAGGCTACTTTCGCCATGGCGATTCTTGTTCTAATCTCTTCAAGGCATCTCCCATCAGATGTTATAACTGTTCCAAGATAATTGTACCGATTCACTTGTTGAAGAATATTTCCATTTACTTGTATATTACTTTGAGGCACTTCTTCCTTCCTACTGACGACCATAACCTGAGTCTTTTTACAATTTAATTCTAACCCCAGCTGCTCACTGTGTACAACAACCGCATCTACTAATTGTTGCAGGTCCTGCGGATTGTCTGCAATCAATACTGTATCATCTGCATATCTAATGTTATTGATGTTTCGTCCTCCAATGCTGATTCCATTTATATCCTCTACATTTCTGAAAATATTTTCACTGTACAGGGAAAAAAGATCTGGAGACATTACACATCCCTGCCTAACACCTCTCTTAATTGGCTGATACTGTCCCACTTCATTATCAATCCTTATTGCAGCTTGTTGTTTCCAATATATGTTTTTTATAAGTCTAATGTCTTTCCCATCAATTTGTAAATCTGCAAGCATATCCACCATGCTGACATGTCTAACGCTATCAAAAGCCTTTGTATAGTCGATAAAGCAAAGATGTATATCCTTGTTTACTTCTATAGCACGTTCAATAACTGTTCGCAGCATATACACAGCATTTACTGTTCCCTTCCCTTCTACAAACCCGCATTGTTCTTCCCCTATTTCAGGTTGTATCTTCTTCCTCATTCTTTGCATGATAATTCTTAGCAAAATCTTTGTGATGTGACTCATTATACTAATTGTTCTGTGTTGATCACATTCCAAGGTTCCTGATTTCTTTGGGATTGCAATAAATATAGAGTTACATAATTCTGGAGGTATATCTCCAGTATCATATAATGTGTTCAGCAGTCTGGTGACTTGCTCTAGTCCAAATTCTTCTAAAGCTTTAATCATTTTTATTGTGATATTATCTGCACCGGGGGCCTTGCCAGCTTTCATATGCTTAAGAACATTTCGAACCTCCATCTCCAAAATTGGCGGTCCTTCATTATTAAATCTAATATCATACTGTTCGTCTGTGTTATCATCATAAAGTTGTTTCACATAATCTGTCCATACCTGTAGAATCTGGTCTTTTTCTATTATGATTTTGCCATCTTCAGTTTTTAGACAGCCTGTTGATGTACTTGTTCTTTTATTAGTAAGTTCCTGAATTCTTTTGTGCACTAATTTGGTATTTTGACTGTTGTGTTGGCTTTCAATTTCTGAGCACTTTTCCTCAAGCCATTTTTCTTTTGCCTCCTTACATACTGTTCTGACTTGTCTGTGAATTTCTTCATATTTGACAGAATTATTTTTGTTGAGTCTTCTTGTTTCCATGAGTTGTAAAATTTCTGCAGTCATCCATTTCTTACGACCCACCTTCTTTAATTTTGGAATAGTTGTTTCTGCAGCCACATTGATTGAATTCTTCAACGTTTCCCATTAATCATCCACATCCTGGAATAGGATCTCTAGATCGGACAAAATTTCAAATCTGTTCTGTACTTCTATGTTGAATTTGTTTTGTATTTCCTTGTCATTACTCAATGTACATAAATCATATTTAGTGTTTCCTGTTATTTACTTGACTTTCTTCAACTTTATCCTCAATGTTCCTGTGAGTAATCTGTGGTCACTATAACAATCAGCACTGGGAACTGTTTTTGCTAGTGTTAATGCGTTTCTAAATCTTCTGCTAATCAGAATGTAGTCAATCTGGTTTCTAATCCTGCTATCTGGACTCCTCCATGTCCATAATCTTCTAGGGTGTTGTTTGAACCAGGTGTTTCCTACAATCATTTCCTGTTCTTTTGCCCACTCTACGAGTCTGTATCCTCTTTCATTTCTCTCTCCTAAACCATAGTTTCCTACTGTGTAGCTATCTCCTTGATTTCCTCCTTTTGCATTGAAGTCCCCTATTATGATGTTTATTTCTGACTTTTTACATTTCTGTGTTGGTACAAGGCTGCTTATTCAACATATTCACAGCTAATCCCTAGCCAAAATGTCTAGAGGCCACTACACAATCGGCCACCCGGTAGTAGTAGGACAGATTTGTCACGAAACGGAAGTGGGCCTCAGACGGTACAACACATTACCCACTTTTGTCCCACCCCGTTCATGCGGCTTGGACACATTTAAGGCAGGTGAGTGGGGATTTCCGAGTAAAAAGAGTTAGGGCCGTCTTCTGGGTTCATACGCAGTTATGTATCGGGGTTGTCATGAACTTCACTGGTCCGGAGAAACATACCTCAACTCTTCGAATGTGCGTAGATACTGGATTTTGTAAATCGCACATTTTGGTAAATCTCGGGGGGGAAAAGTCGCTTAAAAGTCGACAGGGTCGACTTCATCGCACCGGGTTTTATCCCATATGGCTCGGTCTCATTCCGCAGCGCGGAAAACGTCGCACAAAGCACGAACTCCGTAGCTTTTAGCGACGATCCACAGGAGTCTCCGAAACATTTAACTTGTAAACCGAAGGGTGCGGCCCGGAATCGAACCCACAACCTTCGGAGCACGAGTCAAACGGCTTGACCACTTCGCCACAGAGACTCCCAAAAAATTGCTAGCTGGAAGTCGAACCCAAGTCTCCCGCGTGACAGGCAGAGATACTAACCACTACACTATCGAGAACACACAAATCTCGGGGAATCGTGAGTTATCACTTTCGTGTGGTAATACTCGGAAATATTCGGCGGGTTCCGTGAGTGTGTCCTTCCGTACCCGACACGAAGAAGCCAATCGGTAGCCGATCATCGAGAAGGGAAGCTGCTTCTATAGTCAGCTGTATAATTGGCATCGCGGGGAGCCGGAGAATGCTCTACGGAGGTTGTTGTTGAAGCCATCCTTTCGCGGCCGTGTCCGCCAGCTGTATTCTATGCAGCTCTTATGGAATCAGAGATTGATCTACAGTGGTGGCATTGTTGTCCTTGAGACGAGAGGCCGGGCCTCTGACCAGCTGTATCATGGTGTACCTTTTGGAGCTCCAGAGGGGACTTACAGCCGAAGGCTTGATGAAACTACCGGGTCGCTGTCTGTTGCATAGTTGTTCCGAAGTTTAAAGGTAACACATTTATACTTGGTATCTCTTAACTTCCGGTACAATGGCGACGACGTGATGCATCTATTCTTCGAGATGACGCTGTTTTAGTGTTTTTCCTGTGGATTATGTGGTGTTATTTCGTTTTCGTTTCTTGGAAGTGTTCAAAATAAGCCACGGAAGGCAGGTGGTGGATCAAATTTTAAGGGCATCCGACAGATATTGGTTGGTTATGGTCTCAAGTTTCACGACGGCAGGCAGAGGAGCTATCTCGAGTCAATGGCAGCTGTCAAATTATCAGTACGGTTACTGCCATCGATTAAAGCAACGGCAAACTACCTCTTTAAAAGTGCCTAGTACATTATGATTTGCCTAAAGACTGATCATCGCAAGACAAGGACAGAGACGTTAAAAGTAGCAACATGGAACGTAAGGACGTTAAACGACGACGAAAAATTAGAGAACATAAAACAAGAAATTGAAAGAGAAAAATTAATATTCTAGGGATTTGCGAAACGAGATGGACAGGAGCAGGCATCAAGATAGATGAAGATTTTAAGATTATTTATTCTGGAGGTGAAGACCGACAAAGGGGATTGGCTATTATTTTGGACCGGAAAACATCACAATCTGTTCAAGGATATTGGGCCGTGCGGACAGAGTTCTACTAGTTAAATTCAGAGGCAGACCTTTTAGCATAAATATTATTCAAGCATATGCCCCAACATGAGAATCAAGTGAAGATAGTGTAGAGGAATTTTATAATGACATAGAGACTGCCTTAAAGAAATGTAAAAATTCAGAAATAAACATCATAATATCATTCTTGTTTAATGAGAAAGGAATGGTTTGTCCAGCGGGTCTAAATTTCTATTGTCCCTATACTTTCATCGGAACCCGATTGTTGGGGTGTTTGACTCTACACCATTCCTATGCAGCCAAAGGAATGTATTCAGGTAATGATTGTCTATCTACACATTTACCCACACACAACAGAAATCCAGGTATCCGAGAAAAAAAGGGAGAAGCGACAAACACAAGAACACAAAACTCTTAGGTTGTTTGTCTGGTCTTTAATTCAGTATTTCAGGTTAGTTACCATTGTAGTCTGAGCATCTTCCAGTATCCCTGGAGGGGACATAGAGTACGTACCTCAGGTATCCTGATTTGCTTATGATTTAGGCCAAAACACTTGATGATCTACATGGGAGGTATGGATTTCTGCCATCCTCATGAATGGAACCTATCATTATATCTATTATCTATTAGGTATGAGACTTGTGGCTGAAAAGCTACTGACCTACGTTAGGTTTACCAGGAGACGTAACCTAACCAGTCCGTGAGACATGTCTGGGAATTCAGACATACTATTGTGGTCTGAGCTGGAGGAACTGACCACAATGAATAGGATGTTAGTGTAGATGCATACTGATGTAGTGTGTATTGTGCAAGGGTGTGATGGATGTGTACACCTGGCCTGTTCTTGCTTACAGGAACCCCTTTGTTGTTGCTGTGGGCGAGTGCCCTTTGCTGTTGCTGTGGGCTGATTTTTATTGCTTAGCTGTGCCGTTTTCGCATTCCTGTGGGCGAGTGACCTTGGCTGTGTGCTGTATACTGAGGGAGGCTGTCTGTTTGCGGTGGCCTGTTTGCTGTTGACCCTTTGCTGATTCCTGAGAGACTGTTTGCAGTTGGTCCGTTGCTGGGTGCTGTGGACCTGTGGCTGTGTGCTGTGATTTTAGATGTTGCTGAAGGCCAAGTGGCTAGTGGATGCTGAACCTTACTTGGCACAACTTCCGCGGCTCCAGGAGGCACCATGCAGGTTCAGGTGAATGTGTCTTACCACCTGGGTCTACACACTTACATCCAATACTACACCAACATACCTCATGTGGGATGATGAGAATGTCAAGCAGGCTACTCTCACCCAATTGTCTTTTCATATCTGTATGTCTGTTTGTCAGTTTGTCGGTTTGTCGGTTTGTTTGAGTCTGAATCTCTAATAAAGATTCTAGATTCACCTGTTATAAGATTGTTCGCTTATAGTCAGGTAGGTGTCTTGGAATAGTGTCAGTCTTCATATGGGCAGGATCTTCCGGGCACCGTACTGGGGTCAATGGAGTTACAGGGTAGACAGAAGTTAATTAAGAACCCAAGTACAATATATCGGCAACCACTGAGAACCAGGCCGGTGTTGTCACAAGGTTAGACAGGACTGACTGACAGACATAATGAACAGACACGACTGACAGCAAAGACAGTCACACAGAAAAGACAATCATACCAGGCACACAGACAAACTCAGAGTGAGAGAGAGAGAGGGAGAGAGAGAGAGAGAGAGAGAGAGAGAGAGAGAGAGAGAGAGAGAGAGAGAGAGAGAGAGAGAGAGAGAGAAGCAGACACGGTGAAAGACAGACAGGACATCCAGACATAGAGACTAACATTTAGATATATGGGACTTACAGACAGGCATAACTGAAAGACAGTTATGATTGTTCCGAGATAATTGTACCGATTCACTTGTTTAAGAATATTCCCATTTATTTGTGTATTACGTTGTGGTAATTCCTTCTTGGACAATGTGCAGTCAAGCTGAAAAACATCTGATGGCTGCAGAAATGTGGTTTCTGAGGAAAATGCAAAGAATACCATGGACAGATAGAAAAATCAATGACCAAGTACTACATGAGACAAATGAAAATCGTAGACTGATTAGAGAAATTAGACGTAGACAGTCAAACTTTTTTGGACATGTTATGAGAAGAAATGGACTGGAGAACTTAGTGACAACTGGCAAGATCGAAGGAAACAGACCAAGAGGAAGACCGAGAGGAAAATATCTGGATGGCTTGGGCACATGGCATGGACGAGACAGGAACACTGAGCTGATCCACGACTCTGGTGATCGAGTGAAATGGCGAGTCATGACCGCCCACGCTTTCCGGCATGGCACATGATTGATTGATTGAATTCCTTCTTACAATTTAATTCTAACCCCAGTTGTTCACTGTATGCAACAAACGCATCTACTAAATGTTGAAGATCCTGCTCATTGTCTACAATCGATACTGTATCATCCGCACATCTAATTATTACGTCCTCCAATGATGACTCCTTTAATAACTTCTACATGTCTGAAAATATTTTCACTGTACAGGAAAAAACGATCCGGAGACATTACACATCGCTGTCTCACACCTCTCTTAATAGGCTGATATTGACCTACTTCATTATCAATCCATATGGCAGCTTGTTGTTTCCAATATACGTTTTTTACAAGTCTACGGTCTTTCACATCGATTTGTAGATCTGCAAGCATCTGTATTATAATGACATGTATTACTTTATCGAAAGCCTTTGGGTAGTCAATAAAGCATAGATATGGGTTTTTGTTTACTTCTATAGATCGTTCAATTAATGCTCTCAGCGTGTATACAGCATTTACTGAACCTTTGCCCTCTACAAACTCACATTGTTCTTCTTACATTTCTATATCTGTTATAATTGCTACCTCTGGCGGTTTTTTTTCTCTCCACTAGAATTGATTATGCTATATATTCCTCGGAAGTTATAAAGCCCTCTGGTCTCATATATAGTAGTAGGCCACTTTCAGTCCTGTAGGACTATAGAGTTGTGCCGCTGGGGAGGCTCCTCTCAGCGCCGCTGGTGACTGCAGAGTCAAATGCGAGAGTGACAATCTCTGTTACAGTTTCCGCATCTGTAAGACGAGGTAGGTAACGAAGTACGTGACTGCATATTATGCCTGTGCCCCCTGTCCTGAGTTTGTTGGATCAGACTGCACTCAAAGAGCGCCAGTCCGTTTCGTACTTCTCTTCTCCAGGAGCATCAGTTTGTTGCAACTCTCTCCCACGTGTCTGGATCTATGCCGAGGGTTTTTATATATTGTTTACACACATCCTTGTATCACATTTGTGGTCTTCCGGTTGGCCTCTTCCCTGTGGCTAGTTCTCCGTAAAGGAGATCTTTTGGGAATACGTTCATCCTCCATTCTAGAAACGTGGTCCAGCCACCGAAGGCGTATCTGCTTGAGGAGGGAGTGCACTGTGGTAATATCCGCTCTTTCAAGCAAGTGTTTATTTGTTATATGGTCTTTCCACGATATGCCTCCAGGATACGTTCAGACATCTCATGTGGAAGCAATTCAACTTTCTTTCCTGTCGTGAGTACAAGGTCCAGGATTCAGACCAAATCAAGACAGCTTGCTTGATGCCCTCGTACATTCCTCTTATATTTCCAGTGTCTGCACAAGTTTGTGTAGCCAGTATTTGTTGGCACATTTTCTTGCGGTCTGTTGTACTCTATTTCTAGCCGATCTCAGTACCTGCAATGTTTTCTCTGATGGTGATGTTTTATACACTGAGAATGAGAGACTCTTCATCTCCAGGACTGGGAGCATCTCTTCAGAGTGTGCTTCAAACCAATCGGCTGACTTTGGTTGATACTTGCCAAATGTTGATAGTGCTGTGGTATAGATGGTGTCGCGCAAATGTTTCTATCTCTCGGTGGCAGTTTCATTTGTGGGGCCAGGCAGAGCCTCCGCCATAGCCTGTGTGAATTTATTGACCTCTTTGTTTCGGGTGCCGCTGGTGTCGATGCGTGGTCTTCTTTCTGTTCTATAGATTCTCTTATGCTTTATCTTCACCTTGCTGGAAACGAGTGAATGATCGGTGTCGCGGTCAGCACTATGATAGCTGCGAGTCAGCCGTACATTACGGAGATTGTTGCGTTTAGTGAGCACCAGGTCGAGTTGGTACCAGTTCTTTGATCTGGGGTCCCTCCGTGACACATAACATGTTAATATTCAGTCTTCTCATTTCTTTCTTAATGTTATTAAAGTTTGGGATCTCATCTCATCTCATCGTGTTCCTCTTGTACCTTGCGGTGTCGAGGGGACGTATAAATCCCGTGAGAGTGCCCGCTTATGGGCTTCACGTATCGATATTCCCACGGACTCTGTTATTCACTGCGTCCATCGTTTGCGTGGTCGGCCTCTTCCTCTGCTTCCATCTGGTCTGTACATCATTGCTTCTTGTGGTACACTGTTAGTTGGTAACCTGCTTGCATGGCCAAACCATTTGACTTGTTGCCTTCTAATAAAATCTAGCGCAGCTATAACCCCTGCGTTAGTCATGATTTCTTCATTTCTGATCTTATCTCTTCTTGATACATTGAGTATTCTTCTCAGGAATATCATTTCTGTTGTGATTTTCTTTTCTCTTTTTCTGTTATTGTCCAGGTTTGGCCTTGGTAACATAGAGATGGTGGGAACATTGTGTTGTAAAGTGCTTTCTTAGTAGTTAGTGATACATGTGTGTTCTTTAGTATTGGTGTCATTTGTCCAATGGGCTGGTTTGCCTTATTGCATCTTTTTTTCTATCTCGTCTTCTGATTTGCCATTTGATGATGTAACACTTCCTAAGTACGTGAACCTCTTTACTTGTCTCAAGGTGTGTTCGCTTAGGTGAATTGTTGATGTTGTTGTTTTTTTCTTCTTTATTTACAGTCATTACCTCTGTTTTATTTATACTAATTTTCATGTTATGTTCCCTATACCAGTGCTTCCCAAAGTGGTGGTCCGCGGACAGGTGCCGGTCCATGAGCCCTTCTTTGCCGATCCACAACGTGAGTTGAAAAAAGTAAGATTTTGTATCGTTTTCCAAGATATATTTTATTTTTATTTTATATGGGTGCTCATTACTGTCGGTGTATACGAGTTTATACACCTTTACAAGATGATCTAAATGTAGTGTTGACATTTGAAACATTTTTTTGATTTGTAAATCTCTACAAATTTTTACTCATTAAAATGGGACCACCAATAACTAAATCACCGTCATCCATTAACATTATGGACAGTATTTAGCGCACCGGGATAATACCCACAATTACGTTAAATCTTATATTTATATTAAAATGTATATTGAGGTCATATAAAATTCCAGAATACAAGGAGAAATTTTTATTATTTCTTTTTAACAGCACGTGTCCCTGGTATAAAAGGACAATTGTATATCGGTCCGCGAAAGTGAAAAGTTTTGGAAGCACTGCAATATGCATTTCGTTTAGACCAGTGTTTCCCAACCTTTTTTGTGCTATGCGCCACCTAAGCCTTTCTAAATCTCTTATGCCCCCCCCCCCCAACCTAACATATACATTATTTTTAATATTCAAAAATTGAAATGTTCACTAAAGAAACTTGAATGATAGGTTTTAAAAAGAAATCAATAGGAAATTATTGAGCAAACACAGTAAGTAAATTTTCAAAACATATAATGGAGAACTAAAATTCAAGTACAAAATAATTTTAATGAAAGATTTTTCTATATTATTTTAATTATTAGTAATTATTTATTATTTAAATTTAGTGAGATCCTTGCGCTTGATGCTTGCTGCAAAGAGATTTTATGTTAGGTTCCAATTTAGTTAACTTCAGTCTCAAGTCTGCCTGTTTTGTTATATCCAGCCGATTTCGTCCATTTTCGAATTGCCCCTCTTAACAATCGAATTGCCCCCCTGTGGGGCGTGGGCCCCACGTTGGGAAACACTGGTTTAGACTATTCATGTGGTCTTGTATTTCAGCTTCTGATTTTACTAGGAGTGCTTGGTCGTCCGCAAACAGTTCTCTTGTGGTGTAATTTGCAGATAGTTCTTCTTCTGTGTTCTCATCATACGGTGCTCTTGCGGTAACTGTTTGGCTTGACATTGCTTTGACATACGTTGTTTATATATGTTATGAACAGACTTGCTTGTGACTTGGAAAAACTCGGCTGCTTCCCGCCCACACTTGGAGGATACAGGCGTAACAAAGAGTCATGGCTGAATGCGGCGGTCTTTGCTCAAGATGTTTACGAAGGATTTCAGGTCAGAGAAGAGACATGTGCGGCCGCCATAGACTTAGAGGACGCATACAATAGAGTATCCTTCGAGCACTTGATGCAAACCCTCCTCAGACTGAAAGTGCACCCTCACCTTGTACGATGGATAGCTGCAGTTCTGCTCCAAAGGAATGTGGTGCTAAGATGTGGGAGTTGGTCTTCTGAGCCAATAACGATATGTCCAGGATTGCCGCAGGGTTCACCACTGTCACCAGTACTATTCAACGCGTACACGGTGCCGATCACTGAACAACAGTTGGACTGGAGGGGTAGGACTCTGTCATTTGCTGACGACATTCTCGTGTATCGACAGGGTCGAGATAGACAGGCGGTTGCCAATGATATGCAGGGCGAACTAGATCGAATTTCCTCATGGTGTGCTGATGCTGGTGCCCTTGTCAACCCTGCAAAGGCATCGGTTACATGGTTCTCCCTTAACAACCATATTGTGAACACGGACCTGCCGGCGTAAGAATGGATGGGAGCATTTTGAGTAGAACCCAGTCAATGACATATCTTGGCGTGAGGCTTGATCGTAGCCTGTTCTTCAGAGATCATGTCGATTATGTCATAACGAAAGCTCAAAAAGGTTTGTCAGCAATGAGAGTCATGGCGACTGCCAATATCGAGCAAAGACTGCTAATACTTCTGTTCCAAGGACTGGTGCTTTCACGCATCGAGTATGCCCTGGCCATCCTCAGTGTCATCCCTACACAGATTGGAAGACTTGAAAATGTACAAAACGAAGCCATGCGCATCATTTTGGGCTGCACGAGAGACACCAGCTGTGTAGCAGTGAGATACCTCCGTGACTTCCCGACAATGGAACACAGGATCAAGATCTGGAGAGTTCGTGCATACTTAAAAATAAGTGCAGATAAGCAGCACCCTATGCATGACGCTATATTCAGAGAAAAGGGTGACCGGCTATAGAGGGGCAAATCATGGATGAGTCGGGCGGAAGATGTCGTCAGACAGATCTGCAGTCTTACCAGTATCAACCCCGGCAAGGAATGGGTGCCGGTGCCTCCAGCTTTTAAGTGCACTTTCTCCTGCATTATTATACTCGACAGACGGTGCAGAGAGCAGAAACCTGCCGCTGTCAATGAAGAGGTCAACGCGCTCATCTATGAACACTCAGATAGCCCCGAAGTGCTCATCTATACAGATGGATCTCATGTAAAGCAGCAGAGACGTGCGTGGGCATTTACAGCCCGTTCAGCGGGCCGAACCGTTCAAGAATCCAGTGGTGCCCACTCTATGACCACGAGCAGCATGACGATGGAGGTGATGGCAGTTACACAGGCCTTCATATGGCTGGAATCGCAACACTATACCAACGTGTGTGTACTAAGTGACTCAATGAGCATGATTCAGAAGGTCGAAGCTGGATCTGTACGTAGACTGTGGACTGAATCGCTGCGGAAGTCTGTTGTCCGTAAAGTCTAGTTTTACTAGGAGTGCTTGGTCGTCCGCAAACAGGAGTTCTCTTGTGGTGTAATTTGCAGATAGTTCTTCTTCTGTGCTCTCGTCATACGGTGTTTTTGCGGTAATTGTTTAGCTTGAGATTGCTTTGACATATGTTGTCTATATATGTTATGAACAAGAGAAGAGACAGGAGAGGGGTGTGTGTGTGTGTGTGTGTTTGGTTAAATTCCTGTACACTTTTTGTGGCCCTAGGAGGCCAGTAAAAAAATGTTCCTTCCCCCCTACAGGGGGAATGATGATCTTATATACGTGTACTTACATTGAAAGTACGCAAATGGCATTTAAGAAATATATTCATAGCCAGAAAGTTCCTTGTAAAATGTAAGTATCTAAAAATTAAAAATATTTTCTATAAAACATCTGAATGTATTATATTTTTCTGTAACACATTTTGCTTAGGCATTAATGGTTCAATTTAAATAGTAAAAGATTTGACATGTAGACATGACTTTTATTATTTTCGCTATAATATAATTTATTTTTTCTCTAATTCAAGTAGTCTCCCTTTGAACAATATTATATGTTTATGTTCCCTACACAAAGAGAGGGATCGTTTAAAAGTCGACAGGCTCAACTTCATTGCACTGACTTTTTATCGCATATGGCTCGGTCTCGGGAAACGTGGCACTAAGCACGATCTCCGTAGCTCTAGCGACGACCCACAGGATTCTCTTGAAACATTCGCTCGTGAACCGAACCCACAACCCTCGGAGCCCGAGTCAAATGGCTTGACCACTCGCCACGTAGTCTCCCGAAATGTACCCTACTTTTTGCTTATCTAAGTGTTTTTCTTTTAGATATTTTGTAATTCCTCAGAATGCTTGAACATAATTATTAATCAAGGCATTACTATCAGTATCATGTTATTACGATCTTTTAACCAATTAAACTAAGCTCTAAGCAACTAGGGAAATGCATGCAGTTGAATTGCATGATTTATTATTATATGTTGGAAGATATCAACATTAATGGGAAAGATTTAAGTACTGTATAATAAATAATATTTACTGGAACCAAGCAGCAGCAATTAAAATGGGAAATAAAGAGGGAAGTTACGAACAGATAAAGCTAGGAGTACGACAAGGGTGTGTCTTGTCATCGGATCTCTTCTACCTATACATAGCGAAGTAATATAAAAGAGACGCCAGGAATACTAATCGGAGATTATAATATAAATAATATACGCTATGCAGCTGATAAAGTATTAAAATGTTTTGCGTATCCTTTTACAGGACTTAGCTGTCAACAGCAGCATCTTTCAGCTGTCTGTTGATCTCTTGGCAAGATTACTCTCAGTAGTTTGCCATTGCTTTCTGAGCGGCCGGCTCAGTATCCGCAAGTCACGAGCGGGGGTCGAACCACCTCAGTTCTCGCTCCGCTGCGAGACTCTGCGTGATAAACGGGATTACAGAGAGAAAGTGTTGTAACCCCACAGCCAGAGAGACCGGCAAAGTATTGGTGGCAGATAATTCAACAGACCTACAATTGTTAGGCATTGTGATAACAGAGAGTGCAAAGAAAGGACTCTCCTTGAATATCAAGAAAACAGTTGCAATGGTGATATGACAGAAAATGTTGACACCAAATTGTGACATAGAAATAGAAGGGACAATTTTTAACCAAGTGGATAATTTTAAATACTTAGGGGCATTTATAACATCAGATGGAAGATGTACAACAGACATTAAGAGCAGAATAGGGCTAACAAAATCCGCATTTCAGAAAATGAAGAGAACCTTATTCAATACGTCACTATCACTGAATGTAAGAAAGAGAGTGCTGAAACGCTATATAGAACCAGTGTTGCTGTGTGGCAGTAAATCTTGGAATGTAAATGGACAAATTAAGAAGAAATTAGAAGCAACAAAGATGTGGTTCCTGAGACGAATGTTGCGAATTTCTTGGACTGCCAGAGTAACCAACAACGACTGCTTGAAACAGGCTAATGAAACTAGAACATTATATACAACGATAAGAAAGAGACAAACAGCTTTCTTCGGCCATGTGACGAAAAGAGAGGGATTGGAGAACATCGTGATAGCTGGAAAGATCGAGGGGGAAGAGAGGCAGAGACAGATCAAGAGAAATGATGCTGGATGGATTGAGACGGTGGCATGGAGGAATATCATCAGCAGAGTTGATCCAGAACACCAAAGACCGAGATTTGTGGAGAGCCATGAACGCCTACGCCAGCTGGCAAGGCACTTGATGATGATTATTATTATCTGAAAAATTTATTTAAAAAAAAAATAGGGGATGGGGCGCTTAGAAAGCAATGCACCATTTGGCAGGCAGGCAGGCAGTCAGGCAGACAGACAGACAGACAGACAGACAGACAGACAGACAGACAGACAGACAGACAGACAGACAGACAGACAGACAGGCTGGCAGGCAGGCAGGCTGGAATTCAGGCTGGAAGACAGGCAGGCAGGCAGGCAGGCAGGCAGGCAGGCAGAGGGATATAGGGGGTGAGAGAACTATTTGTTCAAAATGAATGAAATTTGAATATCTTGTTATGTCTGTGCAGTGTTTGAAAATATTGCCGGTCCAAGATTTGTATTTACCAATTATGTTGCACGAACTTTACAGTGTGTGAATACAGAACTTGGACCGGCAATATTTTTAAACACAGCACAGTCATTAAAAATACACCCTATATAAATGATATTTCCTCTAATTATAATATTTGTCAATATAAACCCAATAAACTTGCACGGTCTTCCGCCAGAGTGAAAAAAAAAAACAAAATAAAATAAAACAGTGCATGCAGATCTTGACTGTACCAGACCAGTGTGTGTCATGCTCACTTCGCCTATTAATCTGTCACCTCTCTAATTCCTATCCTCTAGGCCAGGGGCCACCAAACTATTTTTTACAGCGGGCCGGATAATTGACAAAATGACGAGCGCGGGCCGCATACTCATTCTGTACAATACTTGCGTCGGTCTCCATGCGGACGCGGTTCGTAATTCCGTATCCCCACGTTCGAAACACAGCTGTGCGCGATTTGGCAGCAGACCGCGTTGCGCTGATTTTTTAGGTTATGATAATAGTGTCGGTCGTTCAGAAAGCAAAGGGAAGGTACCGAATGTAAACTTTTCAAGTCATCATCAACAACAAAAAACGTTGGTGTTGACTGCAAACGTCCTGTAAAGGATATGCAACTAACTTTAACAATACTTGCAAGCTAGAACAAAAGCTCTGTGGAAAAAGACGGAAAACTAAGTTAATCATGGGTGAGTGGCGTGCAATGCACACGTAAAAAAAAAAGACAATCAACATATTTATTTACTTTAAAAAAAAGTTATCAAAGAAAGCGACGTTATCAAAAAGATAGTCACAGCAGACACTGTGTGCACATATCCGAAACTCACAAACTAAGCAGCAAACAAGGTTAGTGAGATTTGTGACACTGATATTTGGCTTTCAAGATATCATCAATGTTTGGTTTGGAATTGCTGCATCCAATCAAGAGAATTGCTTTTAAATCTTCATCAGTCAATCTCGTTCGATATGTTGATTTCATATACTTCATTTTTGAAAATGTTTGCTCACAGACATAAGGTGTTCCATACATAGATGCCATACCAGAGGCAAATTTCTTCAATTTCCGAAACTAAACATTAGGTAAGCAGCGGTAAAAGTCAACAAGTTTTCCTTCTCTGTGCTTCCCTGTCAACAAGTCACTTGCTTGCAAATCAATGAGCTCCAACTGTAGTTCAACTGGCACATCATCAAGGTTACAATCAAACTGATTCTGAAACAGAAGAATGTCACTTTCAATTCTGTCAAGATCTGAAAATCTCTCCAAAAAATGCTTCTTCAAGTCACGAATAAATTTTTTTGTCGGAAGATCGAGGTTTACATCTTCGGCGATTATAGCGCAAAACTCTTTGAAACAGTGAAAATTAGAAAAGTTTTCTCCTTCCAGTTCTGCATCAAACAATGACAGCTTTCTCCGAAATCCGTTGATGATTCTGTAGAGATCACAGTCGACGTTATGCTTTCCCTGCATTTTCAAATTCAGTCCATTCATGTGGGATATGATGTCGACCAAAAATGACAACTTTGACAGCCAGGTAAAGTCTGACAGCTGTGGATCAGCTATATCTTTTTTAAGTGAGTAAAACATATATTTCGATTCGTAGCTTGTTCCAACGGAACAGGACTTTAACGCAGCTGAGCCGCCTCACTGATGTGTGATAAGGCAAGTCACGGAATTCAGAATCAATTTTTTAATGCATGTCCCCGAATAACAGCAGAAACGACTGGTTTCAGTATACAAGAAATATCTAAGTCTTTCCCACAGAGTGTTTGCTGATGATACAGTGTATGAACAGAGCGCCCGAAATTTTCCAACTGAGTCCTGATCTGCCTCATCAGACCCTTTCTCACTCCAGCCATGTTTTTTCCTCCATCAACTGTAACACATCGAAGCTGATACCACTGAAGGTCTTGCAAAACTTTTTGCACTTCCATGAAAAAGTCTTTTCCAGTTATTGTTCCATGCATGCTCCAAACGGATGCCAACTCTTCCGTTATCTGAAAGTCCAAATTGACACCACGAATGAACACGAGAAGTTGTGACGTACTCAACAGATCAGTAGACTCATCCAGCGTCAGAGAATATCACAAGTTCCTAGTTTTCTCTCGTATCTGTAGCACTATGGTTAGTTAGTTAGTCGACAGATCATCCTCGTTGCACATCGAACCATTCAGTCCATAAGTGCTCGGATCCCCTCCTCAGCAAATCCCGCAGCGTGTAGCGGCTAACGACGCCAGTTCTGTGTTGGTTTATCAACGTAAACACAGACTGAGAAAACCACACACGCTGCTGAAAATTCACTCAAGGATGGCTTCGCTCGATGCACGAACTCCGTAGCACCCGCGCAGATCTTGAGTAGAAACTCCTGGTTTTACATCCTGGCACACCAATTACACGCAAGAGATGAATTAATCCATCTCCTACGCGAAAAAGTTAACGAACACAAAACAGCACGACCGTCCGTCGCCATCTTGAAATTCGCTCCAAGTTCTTCTGTTCTTCGCACAACTGAACTTGCCGAAATGCTGATTGTTCCAAACAAATCGGCTTTCTCAGGACACAAGTCATGTGCTGCTTCCATCTTACACTCTTTCATGATCAGTAAACGGTTTTCCTCGTTCTGCCATCATACGCACTATTTTGTAACTTGTGCGATTGACATATTCATTTTCAGAAAACTTTCTCGTGAAGAGTTGTCTTTGTGTTCCTAAGCCACGTTTCATGGATTCATATTTCTCAGAGAGTAACTTTCCAGAAAACTTTGAATATGTTGATAGATGTTTTGTTTCGTATTGATGCCGAAGATTGTACTCTTTCAAAACGGCAACACTTTCGCTGCATATTATGCAACTGGTGTTCTGTTCCTTTGTTTCCAAAAAAAAGTACTTTACTCCCCATTCTTCATTGAAAATGCGACACTCGGCGTCCACTTTTCTTTTCTTTGTAGTCATAAAGAAGGGTGAAGTACACGGGATCTGAAAATGAAAAAGACATTGAATTAGAAGCATAATTAAAATCCTATTAAAACACAAGAAAAGCAGATGACTATGAGTCACTGGTGAATCTACGGCTCACAAAAGGTATATATAAAGTTTTAAGTTACCTTTGGTAACAGAATATATCTCACAATAAGGTTTGCAAACTATATAAATAGGGTCGGTCTAAATAACCAGCCTAGAGCAGAGTTTTTCAACCGCGGTTCCGCGAGTGGCAGCCAGGGGTTCCGCCAAAACAGACCGAAATTGCTTAAATGCAACATTTCTGCCCATCTGGTTTATTACATAAAGTAGGACAGACGCATAGAGTTCCTTAAGCAACGTAAACATTTGCGTAAGGATCTGCTCCAGCAGAAATTCTTAAAAACACTGGCCTAGAGACCAGCTCGATTAACACCCTTGACCGGACAAAGTTTCTTAGCTGGGGATAATATTTTCGTAATAACACGAGGCCCGCTGGTGACTTGTGGGATAACTGAGCCGGCCGCTCAGAAAGCAATGGTAAACTACTGAGCGTAATCTTGCCAAGAAATCAACAGACAGCTGAAAGATGCTGCTATTGACAGCGATGTCCTGTAAAGGATATGCGAATTAAAAAAAATAAAAAATAACACGAGGTATGTATGGCATTTTTATACAATGTTTGCTACAATTTTGCTTCTATTCACACATGTAGTTCACTTACCTATCACTGTCAAACAAATAAATCCTTGTTACACACATAGCAGCCACGAAGTCTCCGCACGTGTGAAGATATCCTATTATTCTGAACATAATATTCACATTTAAATTATATCACAACGTCTCGTGTTCCATACGTTATGTAACAAGCTACGTGGAGGGTCCCAAATAGCCCGGTCACAATATTTCAAATATCTTCTATAGCCCTGGCTTAGATAGGTCTTTTCCTGCCAACCCTCCTCCGTTTTCCCTGGACACACTGTCACGCTTCCTTTCGACCTAGGGACCTATTTCCTGCAGTGTTCTTCTGGCTGACGCATAAATAACATGGCAGTCGTCAGAACAACCTGGAAGTAATTTTATTAACCTAATCAAGAACAGCACAGGAACACATAAAGGCAGATAAACAGATAGATCTACACAGACACTACACTGGTAAATTCTAACACAGAGCCTCAAGTCGCCACAGTCACAGATCCAGCTTCAGATACTGTCTGATCTGTCCACACACTTCTCACCAAAGATGTCCGAATCTCCTTCCTTCTCCAACAACTGGGTGTAGGTTCAACCGGCTTTTGTAGAATCCAAGCGACTGGTGTGTTGAGGACTTCTGTTCATTGTCATCTGAATTAGTTCGGCACTAGGTCTTCACTGACCTATGAAAAGCTTTAGTGTTGCCGATAAGGTGAGGTGTTTGTGAAGGATAATGGTTGGGTCCTTTTAATGTCCGGGATAAAATGGGTATGCCAGAAAATCACTCTTAGGCTCCCTCCGGACAACAACTGCTCTCAGGCGTATGTTGTTAAAACAAAACCGGCAATGCACCAGTCATACAAAATGTCCTTGCTTCAAGACCTGCACCTTGCCTTGAGTTGGCCTCGTTGGACATATTGACGTTAGCCTAGAAGCACCGGTGATAATGTCCCTTCGAAGACATAGTCACTTCCCATAGAAGAGGACCCTGGAGATGATAAATAAAACCTGAGCGACTGGGCTGACTCATGTATCACACAAATACACTATATTTAATACCTGATTGACCAGGCCTGACCTGTCAGGTAGCCCCTGGATTGGCCACGTCCGGGTTTGAGTAGACCTCCAGCTGGACGAAGTCCGGTTGTCTTTTTGGCCACACGACACACCCTCCACACTCATACCAAGCCTTTATTATGATTGGGCACATTCATTCCCATGCTTCCCTCTCACTTGCAACCATGCCTTTCTCACCCGCAAGATCTTGTGGTGTGGTGCGCCCAGTAATCCGTGTGTTACATCTCATTAACTCATAGTATATTAATGGGGTTGTATGGCACGCTTTGTAGTTCCCCACTCCCTGCAAGAATAGGAAAGAAGATCCTACCCCCTCCCGGCTCCGCTCTTGTCTGAGCGGTCGCCGCAATGTACCAGCAGTGCCCCACAGAACACATAGATTCAGCGGAATGCAGGTTCTCTAAATGAGATACAGAAGTCCATTAACTTCCCTACATCATCCCATCTAGTAACAGATGAAAGAGATAGTCCTGTGAATAGCCTCTTCTGGCTCAAGAAGATAGATCAGAGATTGGTGTACCCCATTCCCAAAATACCCACTGAGTATATACAACAGAAAGATGACAATCTGTCCAATTCAAGCCGTAGATAGAAAGACAGCAACAGCTCATCTGACGCCAAGAACAAATGAAATCCTCTTGGGAGATATATGGTTCAGATTCACTTCCCCGGCTATGCCAAGGACAAGACGTGCAGCCAAATCGGCTAACGGTCACCCAACTCGTCATTGGTTATGATTGGCCTTTCGCCAATTCATCTTCCCCTTCAACCCATGGTATATTTATAACTCCATGTTTGGCTGGAGTACCCACAACCCAAGCCCTACCTTTCTTCACCACTTCAGTAGGAGGTTGCATCTCTGTCCCAATCTTCAAATCGACTTGACAAGATGCCACTATCCAACGGTAGGTGTGTACACGGCCATGAATTGCTTAGCAGCCGCACCAGCGCTCATTTGGCGCAAGGCGCTCCATCGGGTTTACCCGATGTGAAAGACATTGGCTACTTGCTCCATGTAAAGATTGTGATAGGAAGATAACCCAAAGAACCATCTTTCATGGAGATTTGAGAGAACAAGAGAACTGAGAGCTTCCGAAAGCCGTTCCCCCCTGTCTACCCAAAATAAAAGAATGCATAAGGACATGGACCACTGGCGTTTCGCTACATAGGCCCCCTCTTAAGAAAGTCGAACCCTACGAACTTTCTACTGTCAGTGGTTCTGTTCGAATGACCCCACCCTCACATTCAACCATAGGATGCCGTGATAAAAAATCTGCTCCCACATTCTCCCTTCCGGGGATGTATTCGACCGTGAACTGATACGGTTGTAGGAGCAATGACCATCTCATCAACCTCGCGTTCAGTTTCTTAGAAGTTGCCAAGAACGTCAGAGGTTGATGGTCGGACTGCACTTTGAACTGGACTCCATACAGATAAGGTTGAAATTTCTGTACCGCCCACACTAGAGCTAGACATTCCCGTTCGACGGTGGAATAATTCCGTTCGGCGGGTAACAGTTTTCTACTGGCATACGCCACCGGACACAACACCGAAGGATTATCTCGCCCTTCCTGCAACAGAGTTGCTCCAATCCCTATGTTACTCGCGTCGGTTCTCAGAACAAACGTTTTCTCCAAATTCGGGAGTTGCAGGATTGGCCTATCCACCAACGCCTGTTTCAGCTTCCCATAAGCCTCTTCACAGCTCGGGGTCCAGACTATAGGATCTGGCGATCCTTTCTTCAGGGTTTCGGTTAACGGCGCTCCAATTTCGTTGAACTTTGGAATGAATTTCTGGTAAAACCCACACAGAGACAAGAAAGACCTAACATCCTTTTTGGATTTAGGACGGGGTGCGAGACGGACCTTCTCAATATTTTTTTCTTCCGGTACCAGTCCCCCTGGGGTAATAGTGTGTCCCAGAAATTCCAAGGATTGATATCCAATCATACATTTGGCTGGACGGGCGGTTAACCCCTCCTCTTTCAATCTTATGAAGATCTTTTCCAAGGATTTCAGGTGATCCTTCAGATTGTCAGACGCGATGAGAATATCATCCATAAACGAGACGACAGAGGGATCCCTTAAAGGGTCTAATAACTTTCTCATCATGCGTGTGAACACACTGGGCGCATTGCTCAGCCCAAAAGGCATCACCTTAAATTCGTAATGGCCACTCGGAGTACTGAAAGCGAGCATGGGCCGAACCTCAGGCTTCACAGGGATCTGATAATATCCCCGGCTTAAATCAATTTTTGAGAAGTACTTTGCCCTATTTAATCTGGCAAACAATTGATTTGTGTTTGGCAACGGCTCAACTTGGAATGTCGTACAACTATTTAAATGCCTGTAATCAATACATAAGCGGTGTTCCCCGCTTGGCTTCCTCAACAAGACAACCCCGGCATTATAAGGAGAAGTCGAAGGAGTGATGATGTCGTCGTCCAGAAGCTTCTGGATTTCAGTTTCCAGGGCCTTCTCTTTCGAAAATGGCACTGGATATATTTTCTGGCGAACGGGGTCTTGGGTAGTCAGAGTCATATCAAACTCGACCAACCCTGTCCGCCCTGGCCGATCGGTAAGAATCTGCTGATGGGACTCCAACAAACGGATGACACGGTCTGTTTCTTCAGCCGACAGATCAGGATTTATATGTACATCCCTATAGGTTTCCCCAGGGTGTAATGGATACCCCCTATCCGTTTCTTCGCCCGATTCAGTTTCCATCGCGACCGCCATAGTCATGAGTGGGAGAGAAGTACCATCAGATCGTTCTTCATACTTTTTGAGAAGGTTAATGTGGAAGATTTTAGATTTCCCCCTGATCCGGATGGCATAGTTGGTGCGGGAGACAACCCTTTCTACCGGGAAAGGCCCCTGCCAACCAATCTCGAGTTTATTGGAACCTACTGGAAGTAACAACAGAACCCGATCCCCCACCTTAAGAGATCTATCTTTCGTCCTTCTATTGTAGTAGGCCGCGTGTCTCTTCCTGGCCGCTCTCAGATTCTGAGCTGCCAAAGCCCAACCCGTCTGGAGTTTTTTCTTTAACTCTTCGACGTATTTATAAGAGGATACCACTTCTTCGGAAGTTTCTTCCTCTGTCCAACATCTCAATAAGGCTTCTAAGGGACCCTTGATTGGCCTCCCGAATAGTAGAGTGGCTGGTGGCAACCCGGTCGACCCATGGGGAACCTCCCGATAGGCGAACAAGGCGGCTGAGATATACTCATCCCATCTGTCTGGTTTCTCTTGTGCCAGCTTCCGAAGCATGGTCATCAAGGTACCATTAAACCTCTCTACTTGCCCATTAGACTGAGGGTGATACGGGCTTGTGTGAATGTGGTTGGTCTGGAAGATACGAAAGACTTCTTCCATCAGTTTACCACAGAACTGAGACCCATTGTCCGTTAGGATCTGGTTGGGAAATCCCAACCTAGTAAAGGTCTCCATCAGTACATCAGCCACTCGCTTAGAGTCGATTGTGGCCAAAGGTATCGCCTCGCCCCACATGGAACAGCAATCCACCATCGTGAGAATGTACTTATTCCTCTTCCTAGTCCTAGGAAGAGGACCAACAAGATCGATGGCAACTCTCTCGAAAGGAGAGTTCATAATAGGCATGTCTCCCAGGACTACCGGAGCTGTCCAGTGTTTTGGTGCCACACGCTGGCACTCTGGGCACGACTTGACGTACCTACGCACGTCTCCAGTCATCCCTGGCCAGTAGTAATGGCAGGAAATGCGCTGGAGAGTTGCCCCGACACCCATATGTCCACTGAAAGAAATGGTGTGTCCCATATGAAGAAGCTGTTCCCGATAAGCCTTAGGAACCACCAGCTGTCCATGCTGGTGATCCTCCATTCCGGCTCTCCGGTACAGTAACCGATTCTTCATATAATACTGACCCCGTCTTGGTGGGTCAGAACATTTTGGCAACTGGTTGAAGCAAGGTTGCAAAGTAGCATCCTGGCTTTGAGCAGCTCGTAACTCCCCAGGCAAGGGATTCACAATCAAGGCCGGCGTCTGCTCATCCTCCAATTGAGATCTGGTTTGCATTGCCCCTACGTACATGGGTTCGGTTGGAATCCCTAGAAAGACGTAGCGACAACCCAAGATCATTGGGAAGATAGGATCTAGCAGAACGGCTGCCTGTATAGTGCCGGTAACATATTTTGATTTGATGTCCACCTTCGCAATTGGAAGAGACATCGCTACCGCACTCTTTGTCGCCATTTGAATCTCAATAGATTCCCCGGTTAGCTGCTCTGGGCTCACTAAATGTGATGAAATTACAGCCTCAAACTGCAGACCTGTGTCGTAGAGACACTCAACTGGTTGACCGTTCACAAGTACCGTTTCTACTACTGGTGGTTTTTCTAAATCTTTGGTCCCAAGATCCCTCCCTTCTACCTCCTTGTGAGACCCTTCCCCGGTTTCTACAAGACAAGCAGCATAGTGAGAGTCTTTCTGTTTACGCCGGCAATCTACCGTATTGTGTGTGGGAGATTTGCAATAGGCGCACCACTTTTCACTCCACTTTCTTTTAGGAGATCCAGGTGGACTCTTACCAGAGGGTTTCTTACTAGGAACTTTATCGAAAGGATCCTCCTTCCTGGTGTGAGCTGTTTTAGGGTTCTTCTTCTTTCCAGACCATGTGTCTGGTGGTCGGGGATTGTGTTGTGACAATTCCCCATTATCCCCATGAGCTAGCACATACCTTTCAGCCAACGTGTTGACTAGCTCTAACCTTTCTGCCCCATTTTCAAGCAAAAAGGTTTGCAAAGGCTTAGGCATCATTCTCTTCATTTGGTCCACGACCACCAATTCTTCCAAACTTTCATAGTCGTTAGCAAATCCAGCTAAAGACATCCACTTCAAAAGGTAAGACTTCAATCTGACACTGTAGGCTGCGAACATCTCTCCTGGCTCTCTCTTCGACTTTCTGAACTGTTGTCGATAAGTATGAGCTGTCATCTGAAACCTTTTCAACAGTGCTTTCTCCAGAGCTTCATAGTCATTCTCCATACCAGGTGGCAACCTAGAATAGACCTCGTATGCGGTCCCCCTCAGGCCCTGTGAGAGTTTCAAGTTCCATTTCCCTCGCTCCAATCCCATAGCCAAAGCCATCGACCGAAATCTGTGAAGATACTGGTCGATCTTATCTTTGTGTTCATCGAACGGGAGCAAAGGGAACTTCATTGCCTGGCATGGACCGCCACCAGAAGTTGTTGAGTCAGGGAGAACTGCGTCTCCCACTGCACCGTCTCTTTCCTTGGCAGTTTGAGCTTTCAGCTCCAACTCTCTCATACGGAACTCATGGTCTCTGACTGCCTGCTCGGCCTCCATCTTCCTAGCCTCAGCCTCCATCTCAATCCTCTTGGCCTCAGCCTCCATCCTCTTAGCCTCAGCCTCCGCCTCAATCCTCTTGGCCTCAGCCTCCATCCTCTTAGCCTCAGCCTCCGCCTCAATCCTCTTGGCTTCGCGCACATCCTGTCTGTAGTCTCTTTCCACTTCCCGCACATATTTCTGTAACTCCGCTCCATCATATCCCATCTCACGCCCTGTAGCCTGTACGTCAGCGACATTAAACCCAGCTGATGCCATCTTAAACTCAGAGGGTAAGGGAAGAGGTAATTGTCTAATAAAATTTTTCTCACAATTACACAACAAGTTACATTACACGACCACAACACGTCGTATGTCGGTCAGTCTGTGTCAGGAAGAGTATAGACAATAGCCAGGCACGGTAGGCAGAACCTATTAATAGAAAACAAGGATATCTGTCCCCTATCACTAAATCAGCCAGAACTTCACCAGGATTACAAATATCCCCGGACGAGCCCCCAGAAATTGTAACAAGCTACGTGGAGGGTCCCAAATAGCCCGGTCACAATATTTCAAATATCTTCTATAGCCCTGGCTTAGATAGGTCTTTTCCTGCCAACCCTCCTCCGTTTTCCCTGGACACACTGTCACGCTTCCTTTCGACCTAGGGACCTATTTCCTGCAGTGTTCTTCTGGCTGACGCATAAATAACATGGCAGTCGTCAGAACAACCTGGAAGTAATTTTATTAACCTAATCAAGAACAGCACAGGAACACATAAAGGCAGATAAACAGATAGATCTACACAGACACTACACTGGTAAATTCTAACACAGAGCCTCAAGTCGCCACAGTCACAGATCCAGCTTCAGATACTGTCTGATCTGTCCACACACTTCTCACCAAAGATGTCCGAATCTCCTTCCTTCTCCAACAACTGGGTGTAGGTTCAACCGGCTTTTGTAGAATCCAAGCGACTGGTGTGTTGAGGACTTCTGTTCATTGTCATCTGAATTAGTTCGGCACTAGGTCTTCACTGACCTATGAAAAGCTTTAGTGTTGCCGATAAGGTGAGGTGTTTGTGAAGGATAATGGTTGGGTCCTTTTAATGTCCGGGATAAAATGGGTATGCCAGAAAATCACTCTTAGGCTCCCTCCGGACAACAACTGCTCTCAGGCGTATGTTGTTAAAACAAAACCGGCAATGCACCAGTCATACAAAATGTCCTTGCTTCAAGACCTGCACCTTGCCTTGAGTTGGCCTCGTTGGACATATTGACGTTAGCCTAGAAGCACCGGTGATAATGTCCCTTCGAAGACATAGTCACTTCCCATAGAAGAGGACCCTGGAGATGATAAATAAAACCTGAGCGACTGGGCTGACTCATGTATCACACAAATACACTATATTTAATACCTGATTGACCAGGCCTGACCTGTCAGGTAGCCCCTGGATTGGCCACGTCCGGGTTTGAGTAGACCTCCAGCTGGACGAAGTCCGGTTGTCTTTTTGGCCACACGACACACCCTCCACACTCATACCAAGCCTTTATTATGATTGGGCACATTCATTCCCATGCTTCCCTCTCACTTGCAACCATGCCTTTCTCACCCGCAAGATCTTGTGGTGTGGTGCGCCCAGTAATCCGTGTGTTACATCTCATTAACTCATAGTATATTAATGGGGTTGTATGGCACGCTTTGTAGTTCCCCACTCCCTGCAAGAATAGGAAAGAAGATCCTACCCCCTCCCGGCTCCGCTCTTGTCTGAGCGGTCGCCGCAATGTACCAGCAGTGCCCCACAGAACACATAGATTCAGCGGAATGCAGGTTCTCTAAATGAGATACAGAAGTCCATTAACTTCCCTACATCATCCCATCTAGTAACAGATGAAAGAGATAGTCCTGTGAATAGCCTCTTCTGGCTCAAGAAGATAGATCAGAGATTGGTGTACCCCATTCCCAAAATACCCACTGAGTATATACAACAGAAAGATGACAATCTGTCCAATTCAAGCCGTAGATAGAAAGACAGCAACAGCTCATCTGACGCCAAGAACAAATGAAATCCTCTTGGGAGATATATGGTTCAGATTCACTTCCCCGGCTATGCCAAGGACAAGACGTGCAGCCAAATCGGCTAACGGTCACCCAACTCGTCATTGGTTATGATTGGCCTTTCGCCAATTCATCTTCCCCTTCAACCCATGGTATATTTATAACTCCATGTTTGGCTGGAGTACCCACAACCCAAGCCCTACCTTTCTTCACCACTTCAGTAGGAGGTTGCATCTCTGTCCCAATCTTCAAATCGACTTGACAAGATGCCACTATCCAACGGTAGGTGTGTACACGGCCATGAATTGCTTAGCAGCCGCACCAGCGCTCATTTGGCGCAAGGCGCTCCATCGGGTTTACCCGATGTGAAAGACATTGGCTACTTGCTCCATGTAAAGATTGTGATAGGAAGATAACCCAAAGAACCATCTTTCATGGAGATTTGAGAGAACAAGAGAACTGAGAGCTTCCGAAAGCCGTTCCCCCCTGTCTACCCAAAATAAAAGAATGCATAAGGACATGGACCACTGGCGTTTCGCTACACGTTATATCAAGCAAATTCGAGTGCCGTTAGCGGGCCGGATACAATTACGTCGCTGGCCGGATCCGGCCGGCGGACCGTAGTTTGGTGAGCTCTGCTTTAGGCCATAGCCACCAGTCAAACCACTCACCTTTTCGTTGCATGGGTGTCGAGTTATAACCTTGCAGAATACAATAGACAAGCTGCTGGAGAAGATAAAATGCCAGGAAAATATCAAGCCAGCTAGAGAGGTAAGGTATTTTCCCACCTACCATGGGTGGGTACCGTCCAAAAAGAGAAACCTGGACCAATGCAGCAGTGTTTGCCCATGATGTGTATGAAGGTTTCCACTCAGGCAATGAAACCTTTGCTGCAGCGACTGATCTTGAGGACGCGTACAAGAGAGTACCATTGGATTTTTTAATGCTTCAGCGTCTTGAACTAAAAATAAATCCATTCCGCCTTAGTTAGATCGCTGCAGCCCTCTTCCAACGGAAAGTAGTTGTGGCAGTTGGGCGTCGGAACCAACAACAATATATCCTGGCCTACCACAGGGATCACCATTATCTCCGGTGTTGTTCAATGCCTACACTGTGAGAATCACCAGTGAGCAGATCACTGGACCTGGCAGGACATTGTCATATGCCGATGATGTTTTAGTGTGTCGTCAGGGTAAGGATAGAGAGCAGGTTGCTCAATCGCATAAGTACTTGGTGTAATGAAGCTGGGGAAATGGTCAACACAACAAAGGCAACAGTGACTTGGTTCTCGTTGAATAATCATAGTGTCAACACTCCACCAACTGTAAAGCTGTGTTCAGAGACGGTGGAAAGAACGCAGGCAATGAATTACCTGGGGATACGGTTTGATCGAAGCCTTGCTTATAATGAGAACATAGACCAGGTGATAACAAAGACCAAGCGGGGTTTGGCTGCGATGCGGGTGATGGCGGCAGCAAACTGTGAGCAGCGCCATCTATGTCTTCTATACGAGGTGCTGGTTATGTCTGTTTTTGATTATGCGATGGCAATCCTGACTCTCAGCCGAAAGCAGATAGAAAGGATGGAAAGGATACAGAATGAAGCTATGCGCATTATTCTTGGATGTACAAGAGATATAGCATGCAGGGCGATGCGCTACCTTCTTGATTTTCCAACCATTGAAGACAGACTACAAATTTGCAGAGCACGCGCCTACCTCAGAGTTAACGCAAACACACAACAGCCACTGCATAGTGAAATTATGAAGGTGAAGGGCAACAAGTCAAAAAGACGACGGTCGTGGATGGGTCAAGCCGAAGACATTCTTCAACAGGTGTGTTCACTTCAGGACTTAGAACCTGGCGAGGAGTGGGTACAAGTGCCAACATATTTCTGCACGTCCTTTTCAGTTTCCATCCAACTAGACAGAAAATGCTGACAAGAAAATCCGGCTGCTGTGGAGGCGGAAGTACAAGCGTTGATTTTCGAGAATTCGCTAGAAGGTGATGCTGTTATTTACACAGTTGAGTCGGTCGTCCGACATGTGAGACGCTCATAGGCCTTTACGGCTCAGGCCGGAATGAGAACTGTGAAGGAGGACTCTGGTGCTTTTGCTCAGACCACAAGTAGCCTGACTATGGAAGTCATGGCAATAAGCAAAGCAATAACATGGCTCGAGACACAGACATTCAGTAGGGCATGTTTCCTTAGCGACTCAATGAGCATGCTCAAGGGGATAGAGACGGGGTGGAACCGAAGAGAGTGGTTTCTGTCTCTGGAACGGTCTCGGCTGGCGAAGATTAGTTTCATCTTTGTGCCAGGGCATGCGGGAGTACAAGGAAATGAGCGGGCTGACAAGCTCGCAGGTAAAGCTACTGTGGAGGGAGGATGCACCATGGACCAGGCTGACATTCTGAATGCTCTACGAGAAGTAAGACTTTTGCGAGAACCAAGTGATGACTGTGAATCTACAACCATGGCCAGACTGCGAGAATAGCAAATTAAAAGAGCGGAGGCCAAACAAGATCACTACGCAGGAAGCCAAAGAAGATTGATAAACCAACATAGAACTGGTGTCGTTAGCCGCTAAACGCTGCGAGATTTGCTGAGGAGGGGATCCGAGCACTTATGGACTGAATGGTTCGATGTGCAATGAGGATGATCTGTCGACTAACTAACTAAACTTTTCGTTGCCTTCTTTGGCATTGAAATCCCAGAGGATGACAGTCATTTGACAATTTTTACACTTTCCTCGGCCATGTCTAATTCGTTATAAAATATATTTACATCTTTTTCTTTACAATCTGCTGTTGACGCATATACTTGTATTATGTTAATATTCAGAGGTTTGCCATGGAGTTTACCAATAATACTCTATGTGAGATTGTCCAAAATCCTGTAACTGTCTTAGCACTCATTTGTTCCAAAATTATGCCAACTCCCCTTTTGTAGTCCTTCCCTGCTAAGAAAATAATTGTATACTTATCTAAACATTTTCCCACTCCACCTGGCCATCGCTTTTCATTAATCTTTAATATATTTATCTACATTCTTTCCATTTCTTTCTTGATATTATCTAATTTTCCATTCAAGCTATGTGTTCTGACTTTCCATGTACCAACATGTAGTGTATTTGTTACCTTTAATTTGCATACAGCTGCTTGACGACGATCGGGTATCACCTGTAGCACATGATGCTCTCTACCGGACGAAGACACTCCAGTTTGTGTATGGTTGACTCCAATAGCCTTTTTCTAAAAGACAGACTCTGCAGCATGGGGGAGAGATTATATATGGTGCCTATTACCAGCCGATGGTCACGTCAAAGAGTTTTGAGGTATTCTATAGAGATAGCTGTCCCTCCAACTAACTCGTCTCCCCTCAGTGACCAACGCTTGTGTTGGTACACGGCTGCTTATTCAACATATTCACAGCTAATCCCTAGACAAAATGTCTAGAGGCCACTACACAATCGGCCACCCGGTAGTAGTAGGACAGATTTGTCACGAAACGGAAGTAGGCCTCAGACGGTACAACACATTACCCACTTTTGTCCCACCCAGTTCATGCGGCTTGGCCACATTTGAAGGCAGGTGAGTGTAACAAGACCCCCGGGGCTTGGACAGGTATGTTACTAATAGTTAATATCCCCAGCCTTTATTCCGACCACCCCAATAGGACTTCTCAATCTACAGGGCCCCACACAAGCCGGGACAACTGACCTTTCCTTCCCACCTATGGATTTCTACCCACAAGGGGCTCGGACAAGACAACAGTCATACTTATACTCAAAGCCATGGTCAACAAAGCAAAATTTAATTTCTTAATACGTCAACCTAAACTCAGAGAGGGATGGCTGAAAAGCCTGGATAGAAGACAATATATACACCACGCTGAATGAGAGCAGCGAGAAGATCTACAGATGATCGGTATTCATCAGACAGCATGGGAGTTCTGTTCGTGCCGTCGTCCAGTCGTGGCTAACCACTCACCGTAGACCTCTCTAGAGCTCTCTCCTTTCACTGTGAGGATGATTTCGAACTAGTCAGGCGTATGTCTGATACCTGACTGGCACTTCAACGATGTTCGCTGGTCATCTCTCGATGACGGAATCACTCGCAAAAGATTTCGCACTACTGATTAAATATGGGCGACCCTAGGGTTCTAGGTGTCCCCATCTGATGATAAGTACTGTTGCACAATACAATATAAGATAAGAGCCTGGTTGCACTTTGGCTTCCCAAAAGTCAATTGGATGAACTATTCTGCTACATAAGAATGGAGAGTTGGCTCCATTCACTAACAATGTCACTGTTTAATAACTCCATTCGGTAGCCGATCATGTCTGTCTGTTGCATAGTTGTTCCGAAGTTTAACGGTAACACATTTATACTTGGCATCGTTTAACTAAGTTTGTATTTTAGTTGTGGGTCACTTATTGACCAGGACGGACAGTTGCAGCCGTGGGCCTGTACTCTGGCCGAGATGTACGAGTTGACCTCGTGTCAGGAGACACCAGTGTAAGTTAAGTCTTGACCAGGCACGGCAGCTGTGTGGTAAACCTGGGTGTTTACTATAATTTAGATTAACGCGTGGGCTAGTCAACAGACACGACGGAATGTATTTCGCGAGCCAGCTCAGTGGAGCAGTCTGGTTGAAGCGGATTATCAATACATTCGACCCCCTATCTCAATAATGGGGTACATGAGGGAATTATTGTTCGGACAGAAGAATTTTTCTTGAACAAAGCTGTAATTTAATTCCCATGAGGATAGGTTTGACATTAGTATGTTTCAATCATCATCGGGTGACGGGTTGAAACAAGTACTTGTCAGTCAGCCTCATGTGACGCGCGAGAATCACAACATGCGTTTCTCGTTAAGGTGAAACCCAACTATTTAGGAGGCTATAGGCTGTGCAGTGATTATCGCCATATAGGCCTGTTGTTATTTAACTGTTCTAAGTCAGAAGGGTGAAAGATATCTTCACACCTACTAGGGATTTAACCTTGGGAAAGTATAGCGGTCGGGAGACATCCACACAAGCGTGTAAATTTCATCAGTGTTATCAGACTCCACAATTCCTTTAATGAGAAGGAATGGTTTGTCTGGCGGCGCTAACTTTCTATTGTCTCTATACTTTTATCGGAACCCGATTGTTGGGGTGTTTGACTCTACACCATTCCTAGTCAGCCAAGGAATGTATTCAAGTGATGGTTGTCTATCTACACATTCACCCACACACAACAGAAATCCAGGTATCCGAGAAAGAAAGGGAGAAGCGACAAACATAAGAACACAAAACTCTTAGGTTGTTTGTCTGGTCTTTAATTCAGTATTTCAGGTTAGTCACCATTGTAGTGTGAGCATCTTCCAGTACCCCTGGAGGGGTCATAGAGTACGTACCTGAGGTATCCTGATATGCTTACGATTTAGGCCAAAACACTTGATGATCTTCATGGGAGGTAGGGATTTCTGCCATCCTCATGAATGGAACCTGTCATCTTATCTATTATCTATTAGGTATGAGACTTGTGGCTGAAAAGCTACTGAGCTGGAAGAACTGACCACAATGAATAGGATTTTAGTGTAGATGCATATTGATGTAGCGTGTATTGTGCAAGGGTGTGATGGATGTGTACACCTGGCCTGTTCCTGCTTATAGGAACCCCTTTGCTGTTGCTGTGGGCGAGTGCCCTTTGCTGTTGCTGTTGGCTGATTGCTATTGCTTGGCTGTGCTGTTTGCGGAATTTTGTGGGCGAGTGCCCTTGGCTGTGTGCTGTATCCTGAGGGCGGCTGCCTGTTTGCAGTGGCCTGTTTGCTGTTGACTCTTTGCTGATTCCTGAGAGCCTATTTGCAGTTGGTCCATGGCTGGGTTCTGTGGACCTGTGGCTGTGTGGTGTGAATTTAGATGGTGCTGAAAGCCAAGTGGCTAGTGGATGCTGAACCTTACTTGGCCCAAGTCCCGAGGCTCCAGGGGGCATCATACAGGTTGAGGTGAATGTGTCTTGCCACCTGGGTCTACACACTGACAACCAATACTACGCTGACATACCTCGTGTGGGATGATGAGAATGCCAAGCAGACTACTCTCACCCAATTGACTTTTCATTTCTGTATGTTTGTCTGTCGGTTTGTCGGTTTGTGTGTTTGAGTCTGAATCTCTAATAAAGATTCTAGATTCAACTGTTATAAGATTGTTCGCTTATAGTCAGGTAGGTGTCTTGGAATAGTGTCAGTCTTCATAATGGACAGGGTCGTCCGGGCACCGTCCTTGGGGAAATGGATTTACAGGGTAGACAGAAGTTAATTAAGAACCCAAGTACAACCACAGCGAACCAGGCCGGTTATGTCACAAGATTAAACAGGACTGACTGACAGACATAATGAACAGACACAACTGACAGCACAGACAGTCACACAGAACATACAATCATACCAGTCACACAGACAAACTCAGAGAGAGAGAGAGAGAGAGAGAGAGAGAGAGAGAGAGAGAGAGAGAGAGAGAGAGAGAGAGAGAGAGAGAGAGAGATGCAGACACAGTGTCAGACAGACAGGACATCCAGACATAGAGACTAACATATAGATATATGGGACTTACAGACAAGCATAACTGAAAGGCAGTTATGATTCTTCCGAGATTATTGTACCGATTCACTTGTTTAAGAATATTCCCATTTATTTGTATATTACATTGTGATACTTCCTTCTTCCTAGTGACAACGATAATTTGTATCTTCTTACAATTTAATTCTAACCCCAGTTGTTCACTGCATGCAACAAACGCATCTACTAAATGTTGAAGATCCTGACTATTGCCTACAATCGATACTGTATCATCCGCACATCTAATTATTACGTCCTCCAATAATGAATCTTTTAATAACTTTTACATGTTGAAAATATTTTCACTGTAAAGGGTAAAACGGTCTGGAGAAATTACACATCCCTGTCTCACACCTCTCTTAATAGGCTGATGTGATATTGACCTACTTCATTATAAATCCGTGTGGCAGCTTGTTGTTTCCAATATACGTTTTTACAAGTCTAAGGTCTTTCACGTCGATTTGTAGATCTGCACGCATCTTTATCATATTGACATGTATTACTTTATCGAAAGCCTTTGAGTGGTCAATAAGGCATAGATGTGGGTTTTTGTTTACTTCTATATAACGTTCAATTAATCTTCTCAGCGTATATACAGATTTACTGAACCTTTGCCTTCTATAAACTCACATTGTTCTTCTTAGATTTCTATATCTATTATAATTGCTATCTCTAGCTGCTTTTTTTTTTTCTCTCCACCAGAATTGATTATGCTATATATTCCTCGGAAGTTATAATGCCCTCTGATCTCACATATAGTAGTAGTAGGCCTCTTTCAGTCCTGTAGGACTATAGAGTTGTGCCGCTGTGGAGGCTCCTCTCAGCGCCGCTGGTGACTGCAGAGTCAAATGCGAGAGTGACAATCTCTGTTACAGTTTCCGCATCTGTAATACGAGGCAGGTAACGAAGCACGTCACAAGGCATATTATGCCTGTGCCCCCTGTCCTGAGTTTTTTGGATATGATTGCACTCAAAGAGAGCCTGTCCGTTTCGTACTTCTCTTCTCTAGGAGCATCTGTCTGTTGCAACTCTCTCCCACGTGTCTGGATCTATGCCGAGGGTTTTCATATATTGTTTACACATATCCTTGTATCGCATTTGGGGTCTTCCGGTTGGCCTCTTCCCTGTGGCTAGTTCTCCGTACAGGAGATCTTTGGGAATACGTTCATCCTCCATTCTAGATACGTGGCCCAGCCACCTGAGGCGTCTCTGCTTGAGGAGGGAGTGCACTGTGGTAATAACCGCACTTTCAAGCACGTGTTTGTTTGTTATATGGTCTTTCCACGATATGCCCAGGATACGCCTCAGGCATCTCATGTGGAACAATTCAACTTTCTTTCCTGTCGTGAGTACAAGGTCCAGGATTCAGACCAAATCAAGACAGCTTGCTTGATGCCCTCTTACATTCCTCTTATATTTCCAATGTCTGCACAAGTTTGTGTAGCCAGTATTAGTTGGCACATTTTCTTGCGGTCTGTTGTACTCTATTTCTAGCCGATCGCAGTACCTGCAATGTTTTCTCTGATGGTGATGTTTTATACACTGAGAATGAGAGTCTCTTCATCTCCAGGACTGGGAGCATCTCTTCAGAGTGTGCTTCAAACCAGTCGGCTGACTTTGGTTGATACTTGCCAAATGTTGATAGTGCTGTGGTATAGATGGTGTCGCGCAAATTACTCCATCTCTCGGTGGCAGTTCCATTTGTGGAGCCAGGCAGAGCCTCCGCCATAGCCTGGGTGAATTTATTGACCTCTTTGTTTCGGGTGTCGCTGGTGTCGATGCGTGGTCTTCTTTCTGTTCTGTAGATTCTCTTATGCTTTATCTTCACCTTGCTGGAAACGAGTGAATGATCGGTATCGATGTAAGCACTATGATAGCTGCGAGTCAGCCGTACATTACGGAGATTGCTGCGTTTAGTGAGCACCAGGTTGAGTTGGTGCCACTTCTTTGATCTGCGGTACCTCCATGACATCTAACATGTTAATATTCGGTCTTCTCATTTCTTTCTTAATGTTATTAAAGTTTGGGATCTCATCTCATCTCATCATGTTCCTCTTGTACCTTGCGGTGTCGAGGTGAAGTATAAATTGAAGGAGAGTGGCCGCTTATGGGCTTTACGTATCGATATTCCTACGGACTCTGTTATTCACTGCGTCCATCGTTTGCGTGGTCGGCCTCTTCCTCTGCTTTCATCTGGTCTATACATCATTGCTTGTTATGGTACACTGTTAGTTGGTAACCTACTTGCATGGCCAAACCATTTGACTTGTTGCCTTCTAATAAAATCTAGCGCATCTATAACCCTTACGTTAACCCTGATTTCTTCATTTCTGATCTTATCTCTTCTTGATACATTGAGTATTCTTCTCAGGAATCTAATTTCTGTTGTGATTTTCTTTTCTCTTTTTCTGTCATTGTCCAGGTTTGGCACTGGTAACATAGAGTTGGTGGGAAGATCGTGTTGTAAAGTGCTTTCTTAGTAATTAGTGATACATGTTTGTTCTTTAGTATTGGTGCCATTTGTCCAATGGATTGGTTTGCCTTATTGCATCTTTTCTTTGATCTCGTCTTCTGATTTGCCATTTGATGATATAACACTTCCTAGGTACGTGAATCTCTTTACTTGTCTCAAGGGGTGTTCGTTTAGGTGAATTGTTGTTGTTGTTTTTATTTTTTCTTCTTTAGTTATAGTCATTACCTCTGTTTTATTTATACTAATTTTCATGTTATGTTCCCTATACCAGTGCTTCCCAAAGTGGTCTTTGCCGGTCCACAACATGAGTTGAAAAAAGTAAGATTTGGTATCGTTTTCCAAGATATATTTTATTTTTATTTTATATCGGTGTTCATTACTGTCGGTGTATACGAGTATATACACCTTTACAAGAAGACCTAAATGTAGTGTTGACATTTGAAACATTTGGGGGGGGGGGGGTAAATCTCTACAAATTTTTACTCATGAAAATGGGACCACCATTAAATAAATTACCGTCTTCCAATAACATTATGGATCAGTATTTAGCGCACCGGGACAATACCCACAATTACGTTAAATCTTATATTTATATTAAAATGTATATTGAGGTCATATAAAATTCCAGAATACAAGGAGAACGGCACGGGTCCCTGGTGCAAAAGGAAAATTGTTTGTCGGTTCGCGAAAATGAAAAGTTTGGGAAGCACTGCAATATACATTTCGTTTAGACTATTCATGTGGTCTTGTATTTCAGCTTCTGATTTTACTAGGAGTGTTTGGTCGTCAGCAAACAGGAGTTCTCTAATGGTGTAATTTGCAGATAGTTCTTCTTCTGTGTTCTCGTCATACGGTGTTCTTGCGGTAACTGTTTGGCTTGACATTGCTTTGACACAGGTTGTCTATATATGTTATGAACAAGAGAAGGGACAGGAGAGGGGTGTGTGTGGTTAAATTCCTGTACACTTTATGTGGCCTTAGGAGACCAGTAAAAAAAAGTTCTTCCCCCATATAGGGGGAAATAGAATCATTGGACTTGGTACATTGAAAGTATTCAAATTGCATTTGAGAAATAAAATTATAACACCACACTTCATTCTAAAATTTAAGTATGTAAAAATTAAAAATATTTTCTACAAGATATATAAGTAAGTTATATTTGTTATTAACATATTTTACTAAGAAATTTATAGTTTAATTTGTTCGGCTAAAGGATAGACGTATAAAGTTGATTTTATTATAAACTCTTTAATATAATTTATTTTTTATATAATTCAAGTAGTCTCCCTTGGAACAATATTTGATGTTTATGTCCCCTATTAATAGACTAGAGATTGTTTAATAGTCGATAGGCTCGACTTCATTGCGCTGGGTTTATATCACATATGGCTCGGTCTCTTTCGGCAGCGCGGAAAGCGTGGCACAAAGCACGATCTCCGTAACTTTAGCGACGACCCACAGGATTCTCTTAAAGCATTCACTCGTGAACCTTCGGTTCACGGGCCGGAATCGAACCCACAACCTTCGGAGCCCGAGTCAAATGTCTTGACCTCTTCGCCACGTATTCTCACGAAGTGTACCCTATTTTTTGCTTATCTAAGTGTTTTTCTATTAGATATTTTAAGTGTCTTGTCATCGGATCTCTTCTACCTATATATATAGCGAAGTAATAATGAGAGAGATAATAGAGAAGCCAGGAATACTAATCGAAGATTATAATATAAATAATATACGCTATGCAGCTGATAAAGTATTGGTGGCGGATAATTCAACAGACCTACAGCAATGGTTAGACATTGTGATAACAAAGACTGCAAAGAAAGGACTCTCCTTGAATATCAAGAAAACAGTAACAACGGTGATATGACAGAAAATGTTGACACCAAAATGTGACATAGAAATAGAAGGGAAAATTCTTAACCAAGTGGATAATTTTAAATACTTAGGGGCATTTATAACATCAGGTGGAAGATGTACAACAGAGATTAAGAGCAGAATAGGGCAAACAAAAGCCGCATTTCAGAAAATGAAGGCAATAAGTCACTATCACTGAATATAAGAAAGAGAGCGCTGAAATGTTATATAAAACCAGTTTTGCTGTGTGGCAGTGAATCTTGGAATGTAAATGAACAAATTAGGAAGAACTTAGAAGCAACAGAGATGTGGTTTTTAAGACGAAAGTTGGTAATTCCTTGGAATGCCAGAGTAACAAACGATTGCCTGAAAGATGCTAATGAAATTAGAACACTATATACAACAATAAGAAAGATACAAACAGTTTTCTTTGGTCATGTGATGAGAAGAGAGGCATTGGGGAACATCGTGATAACTGGAAAGATTGAGGGGAAGAGAGGCAGAGGCAGACCAAGAGAAATGATGCTGGACGTATTGAGACGGTGGCATGGAGGAATATCATCAGCAGAGTTGATCCAGAACACCAAAGACCGAGATCTGTGGAGAGCTATGAACGCCTACGCCAGCCGGCAGGGCATTTGATGATGATGAAATCTCTACAATAAAATTTTTCCTCATGAAAATGGGACTACCATTAAATAAATCACCGTCATCCAATAACATTATGGAGCAGTATTTAGTGCACCGAGACAACACCCACAATTACGTTAAATCTTATATTTATATTAAAATGTTTATTGAGGTCATATAAAATTCCAGATTACAAGGAGAAACATTGTTTTTAAACGGCACCGGTCCCTGGTGCAAAAGGAAAATTTTTATGTCGGTTCACGAAAGTGAAAAGTTTGGGAAGCACTGCTTGAAAGAACGTTGCAGTCAACCCCAGCATTTTTATACTGTGTGTGACTTCTAGGCAATTTGACGTTCATGTTTGCCATTGCTTTCTAAACGACAGGAACTAATACCATTGTATGAAAACCACCGCAAGTCTGCTTCCAAATCGCCCGCACCTGCGTTTCGGATTCGGTATAGGAGATTACTTATTGCGTACGTGAACCCTTTGCAACAGATCCGGTTAGTAAGTTAAATGGGTGTATATAATCCACTGCCAGAATGCTCTTAATTGACAACTTCTGGAGAACAGAATGACTGCTTGGTGACACTCAGTACTGTTGTACGTACCAGATACTCGACATCAACACTATTGTGTCACCCTAGAGCAAATTAATCGTCCTACAGTTGACAAGATTTCGTTGAGTACTATTTAAGTAAAGTAGGGCAAGATTTCTGTGAGTGTTATGTGAGTAGCTTCATCATCATTATCTAGTGCCTTGCCGGATGGCGTGGGCGATCATGTCTCTCCACAAATTGCGATCTCCGACGGCATGGATCAATTCGTGTGTTGACTCTCGTTCGTGCCACGACACCAGACTGTCAAGATTCTTCTCACGTGGTCTTCCTCTATCTCTCCCACAAATATTTCCGGTTGCCAAAATATGTTCCAGTTTTTGTCTTCCCATAACGTGGCCATAAAACGATGACTGCCTTTTTCTGATGTTTGTGATAAGTTATCTTTGCGACTCAGCGTCCCTCAAAATGAGAATAGGGGCATTGGAGATTGCTCATTTTGGCTGTCCAATTATTCTATAAAACCACATCTCCAAGGCTTCCGGGGATTTGTTAGCCTGTTTACTAATTGTCCAGGATTCGCAGCCGAATGTTAAAATTGTTTCTATGTAACATGAAAGAATTTTCTTTCTAACTTTCAAGGACATGACTTATTGCACAAAACTTTCTTCATTTGATAGAATGCAGTTTTTGCTTGTCCTTCTTCTTTTCATTCATCTGGAGTGTTTTTTCAGAAGTGATTGAGGTGTGTCTGTTATGCGCCCTTGGGCCGAAACCCGTAGGCCAACACATCCGACTTTAGCGTGCTTTTTTGACCAGGTAGCATTCCTGGGAGACTCTCACTTTTGTGGTGCCATCTACAACCCTGCTGGCCAAGGTTGAACGGTCGAAGACAACGGTCATCCCTCAAAGGAAGGCAGGGACAGTCCATAGCATTTTCCGCCATCCAAGGTTGCTTCCATAGTTGCAGGGCCGACACATGGCGCCCTGGTTCTGGGCTCACCGAGGAAATCGTCACGTCCTGCTCATGGCTGCTTTAAATCCTCACTTCAATATATTGGTAATTTCGTTTGCCCCGGGCCATTCCCGCACAAACCAGATGGGTTTGCAGATGGTATCCACTTAGCGAGTTTTCGGACATGTGCTTGTCGTTGCGCCCCAGAGCTGTTCCAGGCACGACAGACATTCGGAAAACTACCTAGTCAGAGCTGTTCCGAACAAGAGCGGCATTCGGAAACTAGGTAGTCAGAGCTGTTCCTAGCACGAGAGACATTCGGACGAGACATTTCACTCGGACGTAATTGCGTAGTGTCAATTTTTAGTTTGCCACCCGTAGGACGACACTTCCGACTTCCGGCGGGCATTTTTTAATGAGGTTAGCCTTCCTCTGGTTTCAAGGCACGTTAGACTGTTGTGATGTCGCCAACATCTCAGCTGGTCAAGATAAAACGATCAACGACATCGCGGTCGGCCCTCAAGAGAAGGCAGGGGCAGACCATGGGCATTCCCTCGCTATCCAAGGAGGCATCCATAATTGCAGAGCCGGCACATATTGCTCTGAGACTGGGCTCACCCGAGGAGTTGCCACTTCCTGCTCATGGCTGCTTTAGTTCCTCCCTTCCATGTGTTGGACATCTCGCTTGCCACTGATCGCTCAAGCACACACCAGGAGCGGTCAGACTGCGAGCGACATCCACTCGGTATGCTTTTGCTTTTGACTTCAGACCACTCAATAGGTTCGCTCGCCGTGCGTTCCATTTCGCATCATTGAGACGTTCTTCCACTTTTGTCTACACTCTCTATGAGTTAGATACAGACAGTTTTCGTAACCATTTCCTTCGACTGGGGCACTTTTCTGACTTTGTACTCGCTCACGAGGTAGGCTACATGTGCTGCCGGCTCAGCACCTTACTTTCGTGCAGCAGTGAACGAGAAACGGCCTGGCCCTCTCATCCGGGAATCTCTTATATCTCCCAGCTGAGAGCCTTCGAACATGTATCAGACCTGAGCATGTAGCTTGCTCAGTATCACGCCTCTATTTTTCGGTAGGTGGGGATCGGGCCGGCTCTCAGATCCGAGGGTTTGTGGCTTAGTGGCGTTCAGCCACAGCCCTCGACAGGGAGCCTTAAGAGTTTTGTCCGGACCAAGAACTTCTGCCTTCGTGCACCTGATTTAAATTTTTGACTGCTATCCTCAGTCTACCTGCAGAGCAGCAGGTTGCGTCTCTCTTAGTCTGGTCCCTATCCCATAAGCTGTCCGATATGTAGTTTTTCATCCATCGGCAAGCAAATGGGGTCGATGGGACACGCAAGCGCCCCCACCACGTCAAGGTGGAGACACATCGGGGGAGGGCTTGTCCAATAACATCCTATTCCTTCCGCTTAGATTGCTTATATTTATAGTTATTCAACCAACCCACGTGAACTCCGTGGAGAGATACGGGGGGAGGGGGGGGGGGTTACTATCGAACGTTTACTTTCTCTTGCGCGCGCACACACACACACACACAAATTTGTGTGAGTGGGTGTGTTGGTTCTCATATTTCATGTCTGGCTAGTGAGTGTATGTATAAGAATGGTTTGTCATAGATCACTTTCACATTATAGATGGATATCTTCATAGGTGCTTTTACGTCTCCTGTGATAGATCACATAAGGAGACACGAATTCATTAGCACCGGCGAGAGTTCAAATCTTTCTATAGCAGAATCACATATGCTATAACTTTTTTGCAGCTAGCTTTTCTAATTTGTAAAGGTTTGCCTGGGCAAAGGCATATCCAGCCTGCTCTTGTTAATGTCCAATTGCCGGGGGATTTTTAACGTCAGCAATGTGCACAGTTTTGTTTAGAGGGATGATTATCTTGGGAAAATAGATCGGTGGTTTCCTCTTGTCTTCCGCCATTTTGTGTATACTTGACTCCACTAGCCTTCGTCTAAAAGGCAGGAGGGGCGAAAGGCAGGGGCGGGGAGGGGGGGGGGAGGTTATATACGGCATCTCTCACACGCCAATGGCCACGGCATAGAGTTTTGAGGTATTTTATAGAGAGCTGCCCCACCAACCAACTGGCCTCTTTTTAGTGACAACTGCCTGTGTTGGTTCGCGGCTGCTTATTCAACGTAGTCATCGCTAACCTCTAACCTGTAATTGAAAAAATTAGAGTTAGCGGCCAAGATATTTTGAGCACACGAAGAAGAAATATTAAATCGAACTCTTCTTGGACAAGCACAAACTTGGAGGACCCTTGTCCACATTTAATTTATCATCATAATCTAGTGCCTTGCCGGCTAGCTTGGGCGACTATGTCCCTCTACAAATACAATCCCCGGCGGCATGGATCATTTCATGTATTGAACCCCTTCCATGTCATGACGCAAAACTGTCAAGAATGTTCTCACGCTGTCTTTCTCTATCTCTCTTTCCACAAATCTTTCCTGTTGTCACAACATGCTTCCATTTTTGTATTCTAAATTTTTTGGCCACATTATGAGAAGACAAAAGCTTGAACATGAATTGATCCATGCCGTCGGAGATCTCAATTTGTGGAGGGGAATATTCGTCCACGCCAGGCGGCAAGACACTGGATGATGATGAATGTGCACAAGTGTCCTCCGAGCTTATCACCCCTGTCCAAGAAGCGTTCGAGTTTGTTTTTCTTCTTAATGTGCCCACAAAATCTTGAGCCCCTACGACTAATTTTCCAACTCAGTTTACGACTTTCGGTTGCTTCTCGAAGGTCAGCCTCGTTCGTCATGTTTTGTACCATGTTATTGTTTGCACTGTCCTTAGAAACTACAATTCCACTGCCAGTATGTTTCTCAGCTTGTCTGTTGACTTTCGATGTTTTAATTGTACACAATAGTATAGGTTCTGTATACAGGTAGAGGTTCGTGCTCTCTTTCCCACTGCAATTTACAGTTTTTCATTGGTGTGTCTTTCAGCCGTTACCCGATTCTCCTGTTTAAGAATGCTCCCATTTACATTATGAATTTTTTAAAGATTATAATAATTTTTATTTTCGTACAATTTAATTATTACCCTCATACATCATATGCTCACTCTGTACTATAACAATTCATTCATTCAGTGGGACGCAGAGGTGTTTCCAAGGCACCAGGGTCGGGATCTATACTGGCCAAGACCTGCTGACACGTCCACGCCGTGCGTCCTGGGCAACAGGTCCCTTCGGGGACCTGACTAACATCAGTAGGATCGATGATTCCTACGAAGCCGGAGAGTATCTGACTGCATGGCGAGGAACCACCAGTCTGCACACCAATAAGCCAGACACGGGACAATGGATACTCACGCAAACCTCACGTCCTGTATGACATCACATTGATGTTGGACAATAGGATGTATTCATCCGACATACAGGACTTCACGCTGGAGTTCACAGCCAGCGAACACAAGCAAGCATTCATTCAGTAGCATGACATTTGCAGAACATAGCTCTCATACCAACCTTCCGGAAAACTTCTCAGTCATAATCAAAGTGTCCAGCGTCTGATACACCCATCTGGAGTTCATCTGCCACTCCTGCACCCATTTTCTCTTTGGCCTTCCTCTTCCTCTCTTCCCGGCCATGTACCCCTCCATTATTGTCCTCTCCAAACTTTCACGACGTTTCAAGTATTTCAAGTGACCAACATATTTAATTTCTCTTTGTTTTATCATCTTTAGTAGCCAACATTCTTCAATATGCAGCTCTTGTCGTATGGATGCCTTTGTTCTGTTCTGTATCCAAGATATTCTTAGAACCAGTCTATAACATTTATATTTAAAGTAAAATTAATCGGCAGACCTTTTAACATAAACGTTACTCAAATATATGTCCCAACAGGAGAATGCAGTAAAAATAGTATAGAGGAATTTTATAATGACAAGGAGTTTGCTTCGAAGAAATTTAAAAAGTCAGAAATAAATATCATAATGAGTTCTGCGATGCAAAAGTAGGAAACCATGGCGATGGATGCAAAATAGGCAACCATGGTTTGGCAGAGCGAAACGAAAGAGGTTACAGACTTGTAGAATGGGCTAACGAGCAGGAAATGATTGTAGGAAACACCTGGTTTAAACAACATCCTAGAAGATTATGGACATGGAGGAGTCCTGACAGCAGGACAGCAACCAGATTGTTTACATCCTGATTAGCAGAAGGTTTCGAAATGCGTTAACAAACGCAAAAACAGTTCCCAATGCATACTGTCACAGTGATCACAGATTGATTACAGGCACATTGAGGGTAAAGTTAAAGAACGTCAAGTATATAACAGGAAACACTAAATATGATCTTTGCACATATTGAAAAATGACAAGGAAATATAAGACAAGTTTAACATAGAAGTAAAGAACAGATTTGATATTTTGTCTGATCTGGAGATCCTATTTCAAGATGTGGTTGGGGCCCACATGTTTCTGTTATGTAGCCGGGGAAGCAGAGTTGGGGTGAGCGCCCAATCTTGCATAAATACCCCATGGCTCGTGCATTCACAACCTCTACAGCAAAAGTCCAACGCCAGGCCTTCTCGCGGCGGACCTGTTTTAATTAACAGAAGAAGGGGCGGCAGCGAGTCTCTGGCCCCGAAAAAAAAAACCAGAACGCTCAAGATGTGCATACACGTACATGCATGCGCAGACACGTGTGTGCGTGCCTACACAAGTAAACTCGAGTAAGACCACAGTCTGCTCTAGTAAATTAAAGGTGCTGAAGACGTTGGAAACTAGCCAGGAGCGCACAACAGAAATCAGGATGCCACGCAATTACGCCATGAAATACATCGACTACTGAAAAAATGTTATGATGCTCGCCCTGCTTTGGATCCCCAGGCATGTGCAGTGCCGGGCCCTATGTCTCGAAAGGGCCCAACCAAAACAACTGGAGGTCCTTCTCAGATGTGCTGTGGAGCCACGGAACCTGAGAATAGAGCGACTGGCCATATAAAGAAAGACTAAAAATAATACACTGGAATGCAGAGGGAGTCAGTAAAAAAAAATAGAACTAGAAAACATCTTGGACCAAGAAAACGTAAGCGTATGTTGCTTGCAAGAAACTCACCTCAACGAAAATATAGTCTTCAAAATCAGAGGCTAACACTGTTACCGATTTGACCGAAAGGACAGGCGAAACGGTGGGATACTGACCCTTGTAAAAAAAAATAACATCACTGCTTCCCAAATTTAAGTTTACAGGGAAGGGACTGAGTATCAGATACTTAAACTTAAGATAGGCAATACAGACCTACGTCTGATCAATTACTACTGTCAAAGTGACCGTCCACAGGCACTGGACACACTACCATTAAAAGAAAGATTGTCTGTGTATGGCGATTTCAAAAGCCACTCGCAGAGCTGGGGCTATGATCACATGGACCAGACAGGAGAGAGACTGGAAGACTGGCATTGATTAACAAGCCGTCTGACCCACATGCTTTCTACTGGAGATCAATGCATACTACAACTACACATGACCTGGCTTTTCATTCACCAGACTGGAGTGGAACATTACACGAATTGTTGGGAAATAACTTGGCGGCAGTGACCATCGGCCAGTCTTTCTAACCGTAGAAAATGAGCTTGTAAGTGAAAGCAGCACCCTCTCGAGGTGGAATTACAAGAAAGCAGACTGGGCAATGTACAAGCATCGCACTAGCATACTGGTTAGAAATCTGAACATTGAGAAAGACATAAATAAAGTAGTTGAAAAGTTTGGGAAATGCAAACTACAGGCAGCACGAGAAACAATACCAAGAGGGGCTCGATATAAACTCTACAAGAGTAGTGAACTGGAACAATTGCATAATGCTGGGGAAGTGTGTAGAAAGCAAGCAGAGGTTAAACCCAGCCAAGAGCACCACAATAAATACCAGCACACAAAAGCCAAATCTCAAAGGGCCAAGCTGCAGGCTAGACGGAAAAGCTGGCAGGAGAAAACAGAGTCACTGAACTTTGAAAGAGACACAAGAAAGTTGTGGAAACTAATAAAACAACTTAACGATGGGGGCATAGGGAGAAATTCAAAAATGGCACTACATAAAGACGGAAACATCATAGCAGGAAAGCAAGCAGCTGACCATTTTGCGGACTCATTATCACAAGAAAACAATATCGAAATTATTCCATAGAAACAACAAGAGATTCTAGAGAAATGGCAACATACAGGACAAAATGAAATAGTACATGAGGTTCAGGAGGCACCTATCACAATCAGAGAACTGGAGCTAGCCATATCAAAACTGAAATTGAGAAAGTCACCGGGAGCAGATGACATCTCCAATAAAATTATCAGGAACCTAGGAACAGTGGCCAAAGCAAAGCTGTTGCAGATCTTCAATAATAGCTGGATCTTAGGCAACGTTCCACAAGCCTGTAGAAAAGCAATCATGATACCTCTCCTAAAATCAGGGAAAGATAGTTCCATTGCCTCCAGCTACAGCTAATTAGCCTCACCAGTTGTCTCTGCAAAACAATGGAGCGTATCATCAATCACAGACTGCAGCGGTACATTGAAAGTGAAAACATCCTTGTGCCACAGCAGGCTGGCTTTAGGCAGTGTTATTCTACGGAAGATCAGACAACCTACCTCTCAAGAAATTGAGGATGCCTTCCAAGAGAAGAAGCAGGTGCTTGTGGCATGGATAGATCTTAAGAAAGCTTTTGACAAAGTCTGGAAAGAAGGCCTGATGAAGAAACTGAAAAATGTAAAGTCAATGGAAGAATTACAAATGAGCGAAAGCATACTTGCACAACAGAAGCGCCCGAGTACAGATAAGCGGACTTAAGAGCAAGAAAGTACCGGAGTCTTGTCCCCCCACAATTTGTCTAATCTTCATCAATGATCTTGTTGCTAATCTACAAACATGGAATTAAAGCGGCAATGTACGCTGATGACCTGGTTCTTAGTTTAGTTTAGTTTAGTTTAGTTTAGTTTAGTTTAGTTTAGTTTAGTCGATGGATCAACATCACGGCGCACAGGTGCAACCCATAAGTGCTCCGCTCTCCTCCAAACTCAAATCTGAGTCTGGAGAAACTCATCTCAGTGCACGAACTCCGTAGTACCGGCGAGGATCCTGAAATACTTGGGTAGATTTTTAACTCGAAATTTTGCCCGGGCAGCGCCGTTAGGCTACTCTTTTTCGATTTCCAACTGCCTAGGGAGTTTTTACGTGCGTAACAATACACACGGGCGTCCGATCTCACTACCGAGAGACCAGGGGAAATGTTATTAATAGAAGTCCACGTGAAAAACTCACGGTCATCACAGGGGGTTGAACCGGGGACCTCCAGCACTCGAGGCGGACACCATACCTTGAGACCACGCAGACCCCTTAAGATGATGCCCCCTAAGATGATGACCTGGTTCTATGGAGCACAAATGAACATGCACCAGTGGCCACCAGTTTGCATGGGCAAATACATGGTGTGTCAGCATAAACACTGACAAGTGCAGCTCCACTCTATTTACCCTCTCTCCAAAACAAAAGGCAGGGATCGTCCAGGAAAAAATGAAACATCCCTAAGAGACGATAAAGAACCAACATTTGATGACAGGTTGACATGGAGAAAGCACATCAACAGAGCAGTAGCAAAAGTCAGAAGGAAAATATCCATCCTGAGAAAACTAAGTGGAACCACACGGGGAGCCAGTGGGAAAATACTTAGCAAAGTTTATCAACTGATCATACGACCACTCCTGGAATACGGGTCAACTGCGTGGTGTTCAGCATTTAAAAAAAAAAAAACCATACTACGAAAGTTGGACACGGTGCAAAATCAAGGTGCAATCAATTATTTAGTAGAAGCGGTTTTTCCGCACAATGAACAACTATAGTTAGAATTGAATTGTAAGAAGACACTGATTATGGTCGTCACTAGGACGAAGGAAATACCATAATAATATACAAGTAAATGGGAATATTCTTAAATTAAACAAGTGAATCGGTACAATTATCCCGGAACAGTCCTAACATCTGATGGGAAATGCCTTGAAGAGATTAGAACAAGAATCACCATGGCGAAGGTTGCCTTTTGCAAGATGAAAAACATACTGACCAATAAAAGGTTATCTATAGAAACGAGAAATAGAGTGTTGAAGTGCTACACAGAACCTGCACTTTTGTACGGATGTGAAGCGTGGACAATGAGCAGACAAGCTGAAAAACATCTGCGGCTGTGGAAATGTGGTTTCTGAGGAAAATGCAAAGAATACCATGGACAGACAGAAAACCCAATCGACAAGTCCTTCAAGAAACAAGTGAGGATCTTAAACTAATTAGAGACATTAGACTAGACAGTCATAATTTTTTTTGGGTACGTTAGGAGAAGAAATGAGTTGGAGAACTTGGTGACAACTGGCAAGATTTAAGGGAAGAGACCAAGGGGAAGACCTAGAAGTAAATATCTGGATGGCTTGGCCACGTGGCATGGTCGAGACCGAAACACGGAGCTGATCCACGACTCTGGTGGTCGAGTGAGATGGCAGAACATGACCACCCAGGCTTACCGGCACGGCACATGATGGATGGATGGATCATCAGCAAATCGAATCTCTGGAATGTCATGACCAGCGGTATTTAGGGCATCATATTGCTCCTTGATTATGTCATCTCTGACTCACTGTATTTTCGGCATACAGGTGTAACAAATAAAGGAATAGCACACAGCATTGGCGGACCCCATGCTTGATGTCAAACCAATCTGATGCCTCACCATCTATTCTAACCGCTGCTTGTTGGTCTAGATCAGTGGTTCTCAACCTGTTTTGGCCCGTGCACCCCTTCACCATTGGGAAACACGAAGGTTTAGTAAAATTTGTTGAAAATGAGGCCTCCTAAGTCGGTAATACTTCATGCTAAATTTTTATTGCATTATTCATCAGGAGAATTTATGTTCGAAGACCCTCAAAATGGACCATATCATGAAAGTGGTCGTCAAACTAGTGATCTTCATTAAGTCGAACGGGTTGAATCACAGCCAGTTCCAAGAATTTCTAAAGTCTTTGGACTCAGATTATAATGACGTTACATTTTATGCAGAAGTTAGACGGCTGACCCGTGCCAAAATGTTGAAAAGAATGTTTGGTTTACAGCAAGAAATACAATAATTCTTTGCAAGCAAGTCAAAAAGTGCCCCAGAGTTTGAAGACAGAGAATGGGTTTCCGACTTTGCATTTCTGGTCGATATAACTAGCCACCTAATTGACGTTAATACTTGTCTACAAGGGAAAGACCAATTAATTAATAAGATGTATGATCATATTTCGGCATTTTATATGAAACTTAGTCTTCTGGGAACAACAGTTGAGGACAAAAACCTTACTCACTTTTCTACATTGCCATTGCAACCAAATGTTACATAGGAGGCAGCGGAGAAATACGCTTCTTTGATATCTGACTTAAACCTCGAATTTGGAAACCGATTTCAGGATTTTAAATAACATCATGTGCTTTTTGTGCATTTGCAACTCCATTCGCGGTAGACGTGAATTTATTACCAAGAAGATTACAAATGGAATATTGTGAAATGTGTTGTGATACACAGTTAATGGAGAAATGCCATCAAATTGGTTTGGAAGAGTTCTATAAAACGTATTTAGACAAGGATAAATATCCTGCGTTTTAGAAACATGCCCTGTCGATGGTTTCGCTATTTGGAAACACTTATGCGTGTGAACAGCTTTTAAGTCGCATGAAGCACATCAAATCACAATTGAGAACACGAATTACTGATGTTCATTTGGAAAACTGCTTGCAAGTGCTTGCGTGTAGCGACATCAGTCGAGATCAATAGTGATGCACTTAGTTCTGCAAAACAAAGTCAGATGTCTCACTTTTAAATATTTTTTGCATTGTCTAATAAATATGCTTGATTCTCAGTTATGTTTTATTGTCTTAAAAAAAATGCATATACCTATTTCTTTTTTTTTTTACATTAAACCAGGCAAGCGTTTGACCACGACTCACCTACTGGGAAGCGACTATGTGGTAAAAGCTGTAGCACGCTTGCTTGTTTACTTTAATTAACAAAACAAAAAGTAGGTGTGTGACCCGGCAGGAAATATTATTTCTGAAATTTGGCCCGCCTGCTGAAAATGTTGGCCACCCCTGCGTTAAACAATTCACAAAACATGAGAATATGTTTACATTAAATCCCCTCCACGTCTCTATTATTAATACGCTTGTTGAGTATGTGATATCTTGTTGCCCTCCCTTGTCTAAATCCAACTTGAATAACGTTAATCTCATCTTCCATTTTCTTATGAAGTCTTCCCATTATGATTTTTTTTTTTTTTTGCGCTCGTTCGCTTTGAACTCAAGCGTACTCCAAACACACTACTTCAAGTAGTGCTGGACTGAATTTTACGTGTGGATTAGTTTTCCCTATTACCAGTGTCACTCACCATCAGGCTCTGACTTCAGGGGTACTTGTAATTTACGTCTCCAAGCCAAGGACGTTTTGTCAAAATTTTAGTCCAACTGTCCCGTTGTGACAAGACCGCCGGGGCTTGGACTGGTTTGCCACGATAGTTACTATCCCCTGCCTTTGCTCCAACCACCTCAATAGCACTCTACATCTACCAGGCCCCACACAAGCCGGGACAGCTTAACCTCCCCTCCCTCACCTAGGGTTCCAAACCCCAAGGGGGCTCGGACCAGACACCAGTCATATCACTGCACAAAGTCATAGCTAAGAGAACAAAAATTTAATTCTGAACTACGTCAACCACAACACAGAGAAGGATGGCTGAAAGCCAGACTAGAAGAACTATGTACAAGATCACAGACGCAGATGAGTATTCATCATGGAGGCGGACGATAGCTCGTGCGGTTGTCCAGTCGTGGTAGCGACTCACCCAGGCTCCTCCAGTGGACTGGAACTCCAAGGTCTGCTGCCTCTCCAAAGTTCCCTCTTCACCCAGAGAACCAAGCAAGGGTTGATCAAGGGCAGTACCACTGCCTGCTTGACACTGCACCGATGCACAAGGATCCTTCCTTGCTGTCGTACTATTTCCCTCGTCACACTCCTGATGAAGTCTGGGCCGACCCTATAACATTAGCGGTCTCCCACTTGCAGAAAAAAAATGCATGTAGCGCCGTCTCAAAATACACAAGAGCCAGGTCACTCTTCTATCTCATCAGTGACCCACACACTGATATGTCACTTACACAATAAGCGGTTGCTCCACACGAACACACAATGTCACTGGTAAAGTCTATCAGGTGACTAAACACTTCACCTTAGTTCCATGTCCTTGGACAATAGATCTTCACACAGTATCCTGTACCTACCCTGATCCATGGGTAGTAATCACAACCTAGCATACACTGTCAACAGTTCATCACGTTGGCATGAGGTAGCTCCCTACCTTCACAAACATTGTCAACAGTTCATAACGTTGGCATGAGGTAGCTCCCTACCTTAAACATTTCACTCTGGTGTTTCCACCCATGTTGTAATCAATGTCCTAGTTCACTGGACCACATGTTGGCTTCCTAAAGGTAACCAATGTAAAAACACTATGTAAGCATCAACTGATACATGGTGTCCCATAACCCAGCCGGGCCAGAAGCATATAACACAGGTCATGGCGACCGGTAACAATGATCACTCTGCACAACTTGAAAGGTCACTCCCTTGCAATTACCAAGGTTTACACAGAGACTGAATGTCACCAGTGCTTCACTGGCTTGAATCACCAGACGTTTCAGTGTTGGATCCTCTCAGGATCGGATGACACTCGTCGGACTCTTGATGGAGGTCCTACCCTAGACCTACCGACTTATTCAGCACTCAGCTCCTTCCAACATTGATCTCGCAGACTCAGACAACCACTCCCAGTATGGCCTCAATCAACTTCTGGATAGGCACTGGAATGAGTGGGCCCATAGAGCTCATGGTGCAGCTCTTGAATCTTCTACTGTATAGTAATAACAGATCCTGAAACACGGAGAGGTTGGTGTGAGTACTCAACTACAACAAAGACTACCAGCATCTCCACCCTGTCACCTGCCTCTCAGACATTCCTCATGTCTACCAACATGAGTATGAAATCATCATATCATAGAACTACCTAGTCACTATAATATATAGGCATAATGATGGTAGAAAAAGCAATAGCACACCTGTTCAGTCAAGTAACACTTCTGGGCTACATATAACCCCTAGCACCAGAGTCGACTGTATGACTCTGTCAAGCATCCTTCGCCTGGTGCCAGTCCAATCCGGTTTCATCTCCCATCATCAATCAACATATACACTTACTTTCCTTTCAGTGTAGGGATTACTGTATCGAGAAGGTGTCCAGCCGGACATCTCCTTCCTGACAGACTCATCAATTCATCAATCCCTTAACCCATGGACTGATGAATTACACACATTAATAACTATATGTCCATAATGAATTATACTCCTGATAATTCCCTACTATAGCATTAACTAAGGAGAACTCATGACTTGTTACACTTAACTAACAAAATCATATCACAGCCATAGTGTCAGGTCTGGGATACCTGCCCCAGATCCTGAGTTGCCCTTGTATTCACTGACTATCTTTCAGGTCAGTCATCCCTGTGCCGGTCGAGCACAGCTGTGGTGACCATCCACCACTACACTTTCCCACAGCTACTGTGGGTCTCGTGTACCTTGTCCCGTGACGACTTAAGTCACGTCATCCAATGTAGCAAACCTCTAGACTCCACTACCCAACTCTGACTCCGCCTTTTTTTAGGGGGGGGATTATTCCTCTCATATACTCCTACTTCACGGCAGTACTCCAAGTACTCCATGAACCGAGTCAGGGTTCCAGAAGAGTAGAATATTAGAGACAGAAACGGTTAGGTTCAAACCTCGATCTATCTAGACACCTCGGCCTCGAATTACGGAGTGCCGCATCACCCTCGATCGGGTATGTTCATCCATTGCACATGCACGATTGCATTGGGTCGGACCTATTACTGATCGGGTTGGGGGTACCGGCCTACCTCCCGCTGCCTAGACAAACGTAAGATGGAACACGCACGGTCATCCTTGCGGACGGACATGACAACAAGCAGTAACAATAGTATCATGAATACTTATTATCAATTGTTATCCTACCGATGCAACGCCATTCGGCTTACGCGGAATACCAGTGCTATCTGCACACAGCAAATACACCACTGCTGATTTCACCTTGATTCCTCGAAACATCACCATCACTGATAGAACAATTACGTTACCATTCTGATGTCACGAAGCACATTACACATCTCTAATAATAAGCTATACCTTATCATTTACAGCGTCTAGCATGTTGATGTCATGACGGACAAACTGCCGCCTTGCCTGCGTAATGAATAAACCAAACCCGTAACTGCTACACACTGTAACGCACATCGTTCGGCCTATTTTATTTACACACCACTCGCTGTGGAATACGGCTTGTTCCGTCAGGTAACACATTACATTGCTGATTGATAAAGCCTACTTAAAAATGCAAACCGCCAACTGTAACGGATAACGCTACGCGACAACTCAATTTTACGACGGCAATTAATTCATTCCGGGAATCAGCACGGCATCACGACAACAATTAAATAATAGAATAAGTACTCAACTAACCTGTGATTGAAGAATCACAACCTTGACTGTAGATGTCCGCACTGGCCGCGAATATTGACATCACAATTATAACAGCCTCTTGGCTGCGATCTGTCTACGCTGAGGTTTGGTGGGCGACTGCTCCGACAACGTCAGTCCGCCTTCCACTCGCCTACACGGGCTGCGTGACTTTCATGATTCATGAAGAAAACCAGAGTCACGATGGATTCCTCCAACCCGTGCTGCACAACGCACTCGTGAACTTAGAGATCAAAACCACGTACGCACTTGGGGGAACATTCTAGATTCTTCTATAAATAACTAGAATAGCTCCGCCCCCGCACTACTTTTCTAGGGAACTCCCCTATTAATTGACATTAAATTAAAGGGAGACCAACGCATGGCACTCCCTTCAAAGGGCTATTATGCAGAGATCTTACGATATTTATCCGTTTCGTCACATAGGCCCCCACTTAAGATGGTCGACCCGGTCGAACTCACTAGACAAAGATCGGTCTGAACTCTGAACCTCTACTCTATCAAGATTGGATTTCCAGGAAAAGACGTTCCATAACGTTCACTTTCCCTGGGGAGATTTACCAGAATGGTATGGATGCTGGATCACCAACCACCGCCTCCAACATACGTTATCTCCAGCGATTAGGCCCGAAACGTAACGGCCTGGTGATTGGCTTACAGGATCGGTCTACACTGGACTGTTCCGCATCCACCTGTTGTAGGCCATCGGTTACTTTACTGAAGGTTCGTTCGTCCCTTCCGACAATAGGATCTTTCCTATCCCGACTAGGCATCTCCTTCGTGGACTGTTCGCGGATGTCGACCGAAATGAATGGTCGCTTACTCCAGGTTCGTCTGGAGTACCCTTGCTCCTGCCTTCTCTCCCGCGAGTAAGGACAGTGAGCCTGTCGGCGTATCGAGTCACCCGACGATCCCGTCGTGCCAGATGTGACTTCGCCTGTCCGACCTCGATTCCCAGTGTGCTTAACACCATGGGCCTCTTCCCGACGGAGCCTGTTCGCCCTATCTACGGTTGAACGCTCAGGAGACCGCAGACCCTCCCCACAGGATGTACTGCGTAGGACTGAGTCTTCCTCGCCCTCGTCTGGACCCAGAACCGACTCTAGCGCGATGGTAGTCGCACTATCTGGTGGAGAAACTACCTCGGACCTCTCCAAATTCTGAAGGAGAGTACAATGGAACTTTCGCAATTCCCCGCGGACCTTCACCTCATACGTGGATCGGGACATTATCCGCTCCACAGGAAAAGGGCCCTGCCATCCGAGTTCGAATTCCGCCCCCTCGATTGGGAGAAGCGCGAGAACCCTATCTCCAATCTGCAGAGATAAACCGTTTCTGGTCTTGTGCTTTGGTGCTGCCAGACAACACGTTGGGCACGACCGGATATATCTCCGCACGTCGCCTGTCATTCCCGGCCAGTGGTAGTGGCTGGAAAGACACTGGACTGTTGCCCCCACATCCTTATGTCCGGTTAAGGATAAGGTATGCACTCTATGTATCAAGCGGGATCTGTAGTCAGTAGGGACTACCATCTGACCGTACTGCCTATCCCCTTGCCCGGCTCTACGATAAAGCAACCGGTTTTCTACATAGAACTGACCCGGAGTTGGCGGGTCAGAGCTTTGGGACACCTCCAGTAAGTAAGGACGCAAAGTCTGGTCCCTACTTTGAGCACTGCTCACTAACCTCGCAAGAGAATGGTCTATTTCCTTACCACACTGCCTTTCTCCATCCTTAGCCCTGGCCTGCCTAGCGCTCACTAGACAATGTTCCCTGGGGTCCCCCAGGAATACATGCGGACGACCGAGGATCAAAGGGTAAATAGGATCAGGCAGCACAGCCGCCTGGATGCTACCCGTAACGTACCTGCACCGAATGTCAATCCGAGCAATCGGCAAGTCCATAGCTACGGAGCTCCTCATGGCCAGCTGAAATTCTCTTGTCTCGCCGGTGAGCTGCCCTGGGCTCACAAGGTGGGATGAGATTACAGCTTCAAACTGCAATCCTGTATCGTATAGACATTCCACCTGCTTCCCATTCACCTCTATCGTTTCGATCACAGGTGATTTCTCAGACTTTGGTTTCTCCCGACCCTTAGGTGTGGTCTCGCTAGGTCTACCTCTAGTAGAAGCGAGACACGCAAAGTGCAAGTCCTTTGGCTTCCTCAGACAATCTACAGTATTATGGGAAGGAGACTTACAGTGCTTACACCACCTCTTACTCCACTTCCGTTTTGGGGAGGCGGGAGGGCTTTGCTTATCGGGTTTCTTACCAGAGTCTTTTACCACAGGATCTGCTACATTGGATGATTCTTTGGGACCTTTGGTCTTGGGCTTCTGATCAAGCCCCTTCTGCCTTTTCTGTGAATCAGTCTGACTGGAATCCCCAGTCTCACCATAGACTTCCACATACCTTTCAGCTAACTGATTTACTATGTCTAGCCTTTCCGCCCCATTTTCCCCTAAGAAATTCCTTAAAGGCTTGGACATCTGCATTTTCATTTGATCCACCACCATCAACTCTCTCAGACTCTCATAATCCTCTTTGAAATTGGCCAATGCCATCCACTTCAACAGGTATGAGTTCAACCTCACACTATAGGCCGAGAACATCTCACCTGGTTCTCTCTTGGAAGTTCTGAACCTCCGCCTGTAAGCATGGGCTGTCATTTCGAATCTTTTCAAAAGAGCCGATTTCAGGGTTGGATAATCATTTTCCATCCCAGGGGGAAGACGCGCATACACTTCGTACGCGGTGCCACGGAGTCCTTGTGAAAGCTTAAGATTCCAACGCTCAGGCTCTAAACCCATAGCTTTACACATTGCCTCGAACTTCTCTAAGAATTGATCTATCTTCTCTTGGTCCGGTTCAAATGGTGGAAACGGCCATTTCATAGCATGGTAAGCTGGTCTGCTGGCTACTGATGAGCTAGGTAAAGCTACTCCACCTACTGCTCCCTCAGACTCACCAACCGATTTAGCCTCTACCTCAAGTTGCTTCATACGGAACTCATGTTCCATTTCCAACTTCCTAGCCTCTAATTTCTTAGACTCTAGGTCAGCTGCCAGTTTTTGTGCCTGTTGGTCTGCCACCAACTTTTGCTCTTCCAGTGCTACCTTTCGAGCTTCCAGCTCAATTTCTGACTTCCTTCTCATCCTCTCTTCTGCTCTGAAGTCTCTCTCTACTTCCAGTACATAGGCTTTAAACTCCTCACCTTCCAATCCCATCTCAGTTGCAGATGCCCGCACCTTAGCTAAATCTAAAGTACGAGTAGCCATGCTTAGTGTAACTTAGTATCAGTATAGATATGCAATACCCAATCACAATGCTAACTGTACTCCAACCAACACTGTAACTATGTATCTATACTCACTTAACTAAATGTCTGTCCACGTCGAAGAGAAAGGTTTCAGTAGCCCTACTCGTCAAGTAGATAATAGGTATAGGACAGATGACACTATAACCTATTCCTACGAGATGTCAGAACAAAGAGAAGATCCCGGACGAGCCCCCACTCTAACTTGTGACAAGACCGCCGGGGCTTGGACTGGTTTGCCACGATAGTTACTATCCCCTGCCTTTGCTCCAACCACCTCAATAGCACTCTACATCTACCAGGCCCCACACAAGCCGGGACAGCTTAACCTCCCCTCCCTCACCTAGGGTTCCAAACCCCAAGGGGGCTCGGACCAGACACCAGTCATATCACTGCACAAAGTCATAGCTAAGAGAACAAAAATTTAATTCTGAACTACGTCAACCACAACACAGAGAAGGATGGCTGAAAGCCAGACTAGAAGAACTATGTACAAGATCACAGACGCAGATGAGTATTCATCATGGAGGCGGACGATAGCTCGTGCGGTTGTCCAGTCGTGGTAGCGACTCACCCAGGCTCCTCCAGTGGACTGGAACTCCAAGGTCTGCTGCCTCTCCAAAGTTCCCTCTTCACCCAGAGAACCAAGCAAGGGTTGATCAAGGGCAGTACCACTGCCTGCTTGACACTGCACCGATGCACAAGGATCCTTCCTTGCTGTCGTACTATTTCCCTCGTCACACTCCTGATGAAGTCTGGGCCGACCCTATAACATTAGCGGTCTCCCACTTGCAGAAAAAAAATGCATGTAGCGCCGTCTCAAAATACACAAGAGCCAGGTCACTCTTCTATCTCATCAGTGACCCACACACTGATATGTCACTTACACAATAAGCGGTTGCTCCACACGAACACACAATGTCACTGGTAAAGTCTATCAGGTGACTAAACACTTCACCTTAGTTCCATGTCCTTGGACAATAGATCTTCACACAGTATCCTGTACCTACCCTGATCCATGGGTAGTAATCACAACCTAGCACACACTGTCAACAGTTCATCACGTTGGCATGAGGTAGCTCCCTACCTTCACAAACATTGTCAACAGTTCATAACGTTGGCATGAGGTAGCTCCCTACCTTAAACATTTCACTCTGGTGTTTCCACCCATGTTGTAATCAATGTCCTAGTTCACTGGACCACATGTTGGCTTCCTAAAGGTAACCAATGTAAAAACACTATGTAAGCATCAACTGATACATGGTGTCCCATAACCCAGCCGGGCCAGAAGCATATAACACAGGTCATGGCGACCGGTAACAATGATCACTCTGCACAACTTGAAAGGTCACTCCCTTGCAATTACCAAGGTTTACACAGAGACTGAATGTCACCAGTGCTTCACTGGCTTGAATCACCAGACGTTTCAGTGTTGGATCCTCTCAGGATCGGATGACACTCGTCGGACTCTTGATGGAGGTCCTACCCTAGACCTACCGACTTATTCAGCACTCAGCTCCTTCCAACATTGATCTCGCAGACTCAGACAACCACTCCCAGTATGGCCTCAATCAACTTCTGGATAGGCACTGGAATGAGTGGGCCCATAGAGCTCATGGTGCAGCTCTTGAATCTTCTACTGTATAGTAATAACAGATCCTGAAACACGGAGAGGTTGGTGTGAGTACTCAACTACAACAAAGACTACCAGCATCTCCACCCTGTCACCTGCCTCTCAGACATTCCTCATGTCTACCAACATGAGTATGAAATCATCATATCATAGAACTACCTAGTCACTATAATATATAGGCATAATGATGGTAGAAAAAGCAATAGCACACCTGTTCAGTCAAGTAACACTTCTGGGCTACATATAACCCCTAGCACCAGAGTCGACTGTATGACTCTGTCAAGCATCCTTCGCCTGGTGCCAGTCCAATCCGGTTTCATCTCCCATCATCAATCAACATATACACTTACTTTCCTTTCAGTGTAGGGATTACTGTATCGAGAAGGTGTCCAGCCGGACATCTCCTTCCTGACAGACTCATCAATTCATCAATCCCTTAACCCATGGACTGATGAATTACACACATTAATAACTATATGTCCATAATGAATTATACTCCTGATAATTCCCTACTATAGCATTAACTAAGGAGAACTCATGACTTGTTACACTTAACTAACAAAATCATATCACAGCCATAGTGTCAGGTCTGGGATCCCTGCCCCAGATCCTGAGTTGCCCTTGTATTCACTGACTATCTTTCAGGTCAGTCATCCCTGTGCCGGTCGAGCACAGCTGTGGTGACCATCCACCACTACACTTTCCCACAGCTACTGTGGGTCTCGTGTACCTTGTCCCGTGACGACTTAAGTCACGTCATCCAATGTAGCAAACCTCTAGACTCCACTACCCAACTCTGACTCCGCCTTTTTTTAGGGGGGGATTATTCCTCTCATATACTCCTACTTCACGGCAGTACTCCAAGTACTCCATGAACCGAGTCAGGGTTCCAGAAGAGTAGAATATTAGAGACAGAAACGGTTAGGTTCAAACCTCGATCTATCTAGACACCTCGGCCTCGAATTACGGAGTGCCGCATCACCCTCGATCGGGTATGTTCATCCATTGCACATGCACGATTGCATTGGGTCGGACCTATTACTGATCGGGTTGGGGGTACCGGCCTACCTCCCGCTGCCTAGACAAACGTAAGATGGAACACGCACGGTCATCCTTGCGGACGGACATGACAACAAGCAGTAACAATAGTATCATGAATACTTATTATCAATTGTTATCCTACCGATGCAACGCCATTCGGCTTACGCGGAATACCAGTGCTATCTGCACACAGCAAATACACCACTGCTGATTTCACCTTGATTCCTCGAAACATCACCATCACTGATAGAACAATTACGTTACCATTCTGATGTCACGAAGCACATTACACATCTCTAATAATAAGCTATACCTTATCATTTACAGCGTCTAGCATGTTGATGTCATGACGGACAAACTGCCGCCTTGCCTGCGTAATGAATAAACCAAACCCGTAACTGCTACACACTGTAACGCACATCGTTCGGCCTATTTTATTTACACACCACTCGCTGTGGAATACGGCTTGTTCCGTCAGGTAACACATTACATTGCTGATTGATAAAGCCTACTTAAAAATGCAAACCGCCAACTGTAACGGATAACGCTACGCGACAACTCAATTTTACGACGGCAATTAATTCATTCCGGGAATCAGCACGGCATCACGACAACAATTAAATAATAGAATAAGTACTCAACTAACCTGTGATTGAAGAATCACAACCTTGACTGTAGATGTCCGCACTGGCCGCGAATATTGACATCACAATTATAACAGCCTCTTGGCTGCGATCTGTCTACGCTGAGGTTTGGTGGGCGACTGCTCCGACAACGTCAGTCCGCCTTCCACTCGCCTACACGGGCTGCGTGACTTTCATGATTCATGAAGAAAACCAGAGTCACGATGGATTCCTCCAACCCGTGCTGCACAACGCACTCGTGAACTTAGAGATCAAAACCACGTACGCACTTGGGGGAACATTCTAGATTCTTCTATAAATAACTAGAATAGCTCCGCCCCCGCACTACTTTTCTAGGGAACTCCCCTATTAATTGACATTAAATTAAAGGGAGACCAACGCATGGCACTCCCTTCAAAGGGCTATTATGCAGAGATCTTACGATATTTATCCGTTTCGTCACACCCGTGTAGGCGTTGAACCCCTTACCTCGGCATCAGCACACCTGATGTTTAAGAACACGCGTTCGTATCCATTCAGCCATACTGACCTCCGATAGAATTTTCCTTGCATGGCTGATCAGGACAACAGTTCTATAGTTGGTGCGTAATGTCAGATTGCATATTTTTGGTATTGGAATTAAAATAGTTCTCGTCCAATCTTGTGGCCATATGCCATATTTCTATATCTTTTTACATAATGGACGATAGATTTGTATAGTAATAACTATAACCGCAACCATTAACTGTTGCAGATCCTGTTCGTTGGCTGTAATCAATACTATATCATTTTCTTTTAAGTTGCATATCCCTTACAGGACGTTGCAGTCAACACCAGAATTTTTCAGCTGCTGTTGATGTTCTTGGCAAGATTACACTCAGCAGTTTGCCATTGCTTTCTGAGCGATCGGCTCACATACCCCGTAAGTAACCATCGTGACGCCATCCACTATTTCATCTGCACATCTTATACTATGTATTGACAATTCAATATCATATTGCCAGCTAATGAAACAAATAACATGAGAAATAAATGTAAAAGTTAGTCGCTGGTCGTTCCAACGTCACGTCAAAGGGTCACCCCATGATGCTCCATTTCTGTGCTAGTGTATATCACACAAAATGATCCTCACTGCCCATGTATAAAGTGAACAGACAGCAGTCCCGACAAACCAACAGCACGCACAGGCATACATGCAAAAGGTCCTTGCCAGAATGCCAACACAACAGTCCACCACTAAAATTATAGTTTATCGTCGATGGAAGCGGCAGTCACCAGAAAACCAGTAGTAGTGACACACTCACATGACAAATGCACAAGTATTAATCGGAACTCATAGATTGCCAAATTAACGAAGCAGAAAGGCACATTACACAAACATTTTAATTTATATCTGCTACAATGTATTCATGTATGTCTTCAATGCTGTCTTAGCTCGAATATTAGTATTATTTTATTTTTAATTCCCCTCTTCGATTATATTCAATTATATGATATGACAGATACACAAAATTAACATCTCGGCTTAGAATTGACCTATGGACTTAAATAGGTATCCTTGGATTTGGGTTTTCAAGAAGTATCCATCTATGCAGGCTGCATAATAATTTAAAGCATTTTATAAAATGCTGCTACGCCTAACTTTAGCATCGTATTCTTTTGACAGAATCAAATTATGTACATTTTCCACAGGTTAACTTCCCCTGTTGTTGTTAGAAACGTTTGACTTTGTTACGGTAGCTTTCATTGGATCATAGCTATATGGCGGATTAATAATATAATTTCAAGCTCTCAGATAAATACGTATGATATAATATTTGACTTTTTTATAATATTTAAATACGTGTGAATAATACAAATACAGTTGAAAATGTTTTATAAACTCTAATGTCTTAAATATATTTAACTCCTTGATAAAATATAATTAAATAGTCCCACCAATGAAAACCGTTGTCTCAATGTGAAAGAGGGCGCCGGGATAAAATTGAAGCCTCGTTTTGAAAGTTGGGGGAACTTCGGTTACAAATGGCGGAGGTAATACATGGTTTAGTGCTGGATAGCTAAATATTTTACCAGGCGTAACTACGGCTAGAGTGTAGTGTGTTTTTTCCCCACTCGCAGCAAAGTAAAAAATATTTTATACAAATACATAATTATCTTGTGCTTGTGTCGGTTTGGCAGTATTTTATAATTATTTTACAATATACATTGTTTTGGTATTATTTTTTATCTCTGACTGGAAGATTTCGCACGCACTTGCACGCACTACCTTACTACACCCCGTCCCTCATATTACAGCGAAGACGACCAAAGGCTTCTTGTTAATATAGCAGCGCGGCTTTTTATGGTTGTTGGGATTTATTTTAAGCATTTAAGCAAGATATTTGTGTCTATGCTGAACTGTTGCACCTTTTTGGAAATTTATAATAGAAAATTAAAAGTTACATTGAACCATGAGAATGAATTTTATAAATTGAATTTTGAAGTAAAGGCAAAGGATCGGACAAGGTACAAGGGAGATTTGTTGACAAATTAGTTAATGGACTAAGAATTCTTATGCCTCTGTAATAAGTTCTAGTGCTCTGTTCTGTTATTACTTTCAGTTCGGCTTAGCTATGTTTAATACAGTATTACTATCTAAGATAGTAGCAGATATTTATTGTTGAAGCACATTTCTAAATTCTATTCTGCTGGGACTTGGTTGTTATTCACTTATTTATTGCTTGCCTTTGCACATCAACAATTGTCAGGTGAACTTAGTTTTCTTTAATTCACTCATTTTACTAACAAGTGATAAATGTTTATGAACATGAACACTAGGTAGGAGGTCCGTTGTCAGTTATGGATAACTTGAGCAAATATTTATGCAATGCCGTATTTCAATCAATGCAAGGCTGTATTTCAAGTTTTATTTTTGTACAACACATCTACATATATAAAAGAGACTGTATGTGTGTGGTTGGGGATGTATTGGATGCGTTCGATAATGGTACATCCGATTGAGATGAAATTTTCTACACGTCTTCCTTTCATTCCTGTGCAACCGACTGTAATAGTTTCTTAGTGTAAAATCGGCTACTTACTAAAATTTCATTTTGTAATTACATGACTTAACATAAGAAATATTCTATAAAGGGACATAACTTTTAGTAGCATTGATATATCTTAGGTTAAGTCCCCTGGCTATATAAATAAATAGATACATAGGTCTGACCCGATAGAGAGGGTGGGAGAGACGGACAGACAGATAGACAGACAGACAGACAGCCGGGTCGACAGACAGTCAGTCGGGAACGGGAACTTATATGACTACTTATATGAATTAAATTAGATGCTCCCCACCAGGGACTGGGTGAAGCCAGGTCAGACAGACAGACAGCCGGGTCGACAGACAGATAGTCGGGAACGGGAGCTTATATGACTACTTATATGAATTAAATTAGATGCTCCCCACCAGGAGCTGGGCGAAGCCGGGCTGAGTCAGACAGGCAGATAGTCGGGAACGGGAGCTTATATGACTACTTATATGAATTAAATGAGATGCTCCCCACCAGGAGCTGGGCGAAGCCGGGTCAGACAGACAGACAAACAAGCAGATAGATAGATAGGATCCCCGCCAGGGCCTGGGCGAAGCCGGGCCGGGTCAGCTAGTTATAGATAAAACGATAATGGTAGACCCATTGCATATACTGCTATTTGGTTGTGAAGTGTTGGGCCTTCACACATTCTAGGCTATTATTAGTGAGTTCCATCATGCCGCGACCGGAAATGAAAACCGAAATCATATACGGAGTCATCTCGCCATGATTCACCTTGTCCGGGAAAACGCTATCTAATTTACCATGCATTCTTTCTACATCATTCATTCATTCAAATCTCACGTGACAAGAACACACGTCATCCTGGGTTTTCAGGAATGGTTTGCCTAATGTTCCGTGCACAGGGATTGGTTGAAACCATCGTAACCTTTTATATAAATAAGAATATATTTCATACTTACCGTAATTTTTTTTTTTTTTACGCTGTAGATAGAACGTCGTCAATTATATATGTATTTTTGAATTCTGCATACAATTTTAAATATATCTGGAAAATTTCATCGCGGTAATTGCTTCCGATGTGGATGAAAAACATTTTCTGCGAAGCGTGCCTTTGTGAATGGGGAAACGCAAGGCCATGGCGACTGCGTATGCACATATCGATCGAATTGGCACTTTTCAGCACTCAAAACGTGCAATTTGACCTACTAAAAAGAGAACACAAGTTTAAAGATTAATAATAATTTATTTGTATACTTGTGCTATTTTTTAACCATTTAATGTGACAAAACATATTTTTGAAGTCAGTTTTCATAATCCGCTTATGACCCGTGTTGGTTGAGACCAACCGCGCATGCGTAGAAAAATGGAAATGGCACGCTGAACCGTAATTGATTTTTTTTTTTTTTTTTTCTGGCGCTTTCAATAGAAAACTATCAATTGTAGATGGATCTTCTAATTCTGCATCAAATTTTTCAGAAATTTGGAGTTTCATCACTAAACTTGCTGTAATTGTGGTTGAAAAACAGGCGAAAATGTTACGATCGTGATGAGTAATGAGTGCCTTTGTGAATGGGAAACTCAAAACGGCGGCTTGACTATATTACTAATTGTTGATGGAACAATCAAAGTGTCCTCGCTAGCGTAGTCGTAAGCATTCCGTCTGTCACGCGGGAGACCGGGGTTCTATTCCCGGCTGGGTATTTTTGTTTTTTAAACAAAATTATTATGTGATATAATAGAAATTATTAAACATTATGAACTAAAATATTATATAGAACTAAGAAACCGGAAGTTTGTGAATAAAGTGTGCTCTATGGATCTGTGCATGCTGCCGACTGCCGGGGAGCACATCCCACAGAGGCAGTGGAATGATCGCGTATCGGAATCATGGATTCAATAGATGTCTAAATTTTAATTGCCATATAAAATATTGCCCCTGAATCAATATAGTTTCATCTCTAAACTTGCTCGAATTGTGGTTGAAAAACAGATTTTCTGCGAAGATGTGACTTTGTGATTTGGAAACCCACGGGTCATGACGGCCGCGCACATCGATTGTGCTACACTTTGTAACACTCAAAATGTGCAACTTGAACTACTAAAGTTAAAATGAACACAATTTTAAAGATTAATAATAATTTATTTGTATACTTGTACTATTTTGTACTTCCCACCGGATTTCAAAGATTCAAACATCATAACGCTGTACAAGAACAAGGGAGATAGGAGCGACTGCAACAACTATAGGGGTATCTCACTTCTGTGTATTGTTGGGAAAGTATTTGCCAGAATTGTCCTGCGCAGACTTCAGGTCCTGGGAGATCAAGTCTACCCCGAATCACAGTGCGGCTTCCGTCAGAACCGGTCTACCATTGATATGATATTCTCATTGCGACAGATGCAAGAAAAATGCCAGGAACAAAATCAGCCACTGTTTATTGCCTTCATCGACCTCACAAAGGCATTCGATTTGGTCAGTCGTGAGGGTCTGTTCAAAGCACTAAAGAAGATTGGCTGTCCACCAACTCTTCTGTCCATTGTGGAATCGTTCCACACAGGCATGAAGGGTATAATCAAGTTTGATGGCTCAACTTCAGAAGAGTTTGAAATCAAGAGTGGAGTTAAGCAAGGTTGTGTACTAGCCCCCACCCTCTTTGGGATATACTTTTCACTTCTACTGAAATATGCCTTTCGTGATCAGGATGACGGTATATACATTCACTCACGCTCAGATGGTGGCCTCTATAATGCTCAGAGATTGAAGGCCAAGACCAAAATTAGCAGGGTACTAATCAGAGAGTTGCTTTTTGCGGATGATGCTGCGATTACGACCCACTCTGAGGAAGAATTACAACATCTACTGTCTGCATTCTCCAATGCTTGTTCTGAATTTGGTTTAACAATTAACAAAAAGAAGACACAGATTATGTCACAAGGTGCACATGGTGTACCATCAATCTTTATTGACGACGCCGAACTGGAGATAGTAGACCATTTTACATATCTAGGATCAGAGGTAAATAGCAAATTATCCCTCGATCAGGAAATCAACATCAGGATTGGCAAGGCAGCAACAACAATGAACATGTTAGCAAAAAGAGTCTGGGAGAACAGGAAGCTTACTGCCAAAACAAAAGTCCTCGTCTACCAAGCCTGTGTCCTTAGTACTCTTCTTTATGGCAGTGAAACCTGGACAACTTACTCACGCCAAGAGAAACGTTTAAACAGCTTTCATATGCGGTGTCTGCGAAGAATACTTGGTATTAAGTGGCAAGACAAAATCACAAATACTGAAGTATTGGAAAGATCAGGTTGTGTGACGGTGTATTCCATGCTCAGTCTTCGTAGACTTAGATGGATAGGACATGTTAGGAGGATGGATGATGGTAGAATACCAAAGGACATCTTTTTTGGTGAATTACAGACGGGTAGGAGATCTCAGGGTCGGCCTCTACTGCGATACAAAGATGTGTGTAAGCGGGACATGATTGATACAGGCATTGATAATGCACAATGGGAGCACGTCGCCGCTGAACGTGTTGCATGGAGGGCAACTATTAGAAATGGAATAAAGACAAAGGAGAAAATCATTGCAGATAAAGCACACACAGAGCGTGAGAGACGTAAGATGGTGCAAAATGGTGGAAATGACCATGTTTTCACATGCACCTACTGTGGGCAAACATTTGCAGCAAGAATTGGCCTTACCAGCCACACTCGCCACCGCCATGGATCGTAGTTATTGCCATATGACAGTTATTAAGCCTTTTTGAAGCACAATGTACCAAACTATCGTCTGTCAAGACGGAAAGGTGCCAATGAATGTACTATTTTATAATCATTTAACATGACGGAACATATTTTTGAAGTCTGTTTTCATATGACCGTTTGAGACCGTCTCACACGCACACCCGCTGGTGAAGGTAATCAGACACTGGAGAGCTCTAATATCGGGTGAATAGCATGAGAGATCGCAACTCGTCTCACCTTCACCAACATGTAAATATCTTCACTTACAAGTGACATACAGGCATAATTGAGGTACCATTAGATTTTGAATTTCAAGGCTTATCTACTGTGGCAGTCTCATTAGTAATTACTCAAATTTAAAATCGTGATAGGACTACCTACTGTAGTATGTCCCACAAAGAATGCCTTCATTCACGATCAATTATTTTGAAAACTGTTGCATCGTTATGAAATTTTTCCAGCCGTCTTATATTTACCCCCACCCAAGGAATATGTCTTTGACAGGTCCAAAAACAATTTAAATAATCGAAAGCGGCGACATTTCTTTGATGTTTTGCTGAAAAACTAGTGATTTCTCGCTAACAAATTTATGTTTACAGTAATGAAAGCCCCGCCAATTCAGATGACACACAAGGCGTATCCGGATTCGTATGGGAGTGGGTGCAACGAAAGAAGTAGCTTAAAATCGACAGGGCCGGCTGCATTGCACCTGGTTTTTATCCCATATGGCTCAGTCTTTTTTCTGCAGCGCGGAAAGCGTCGCACAAAGCGCGAACTCCGTACCTCCAGTGATGACCCTCAGGAGTCTCCGAAAAAATGCACTCATGAAATAAAGGACGCGGCCCGGAATCGAACATACAACCTTCGGAGCCCGAGTCAGATGGCTTGACCACTTCACCACGGAGAATCCCGAGAGGGGTGCAATGTGTAATATTAGTAAAGACAGAGAATTTACAGAGGCATGGGGTAAATAATTTGTAAACTGACAGGAAAGTAGAAGGAATATATTTCTTACCTTATTTTTCATTTCCTTCTTGTTTCTTCAGCTGCTGGTTAATAATGTGTACACAAGTATTCGTGTTAGCTTTTTATATTGAGTTCGTGAAAGCTTCCATATAGCTGTGCGTTAATGTGCGTATGGAGTGACCAGAAATGATACCGCAATTTAGTCATCAAGTTTCCATTTTTAAGGATCTGTTCAGCTGTCTGTGTAGTTTGTTCACACGTACACATGGGTGACAGACCCGCTTTGAGTCTTCGTGAAAGATTGTCAACTCTGCTGTTTACCGTTCAGAGACGGAACATGATTACCTGTTTTGCACTATGAAAATAGTTGTCAGTGTCTCTGTAGTGGGCTTTCTTCTTAACGACCAAGATGTTGGTCCTCTTTTCATTGAAGTTTATAGATTGATTTGTATGCACGTGTGTTGTCCCCTAATTTGACAACGTGTTTGCTCTCACGTTTCTTGTTAACCACAATATGTCAGTTTCCACCGCAATATTACTCTTCTGTTGGTATTCAATGCGTTTAGTGTGTGTGTGGTTTTTTTTTTCTTTTTTTTTTGGTTTCAGTACAGTTGTTTGTCACCGCTGAGGGCTTGCGGAATTGAAAATACATCACTGTGGAATGCAAACTGTTGCCATTGACATTGTGCTGATGCTGTTTGGTTTAGGGCCTGCAATTCTTCTGAATATTTGTAGCAAAATATCCCAGTTGGTGTGCACGTGGATTAAGGTCTGCGATCTGCTCAGACCTTAATCTGTGTCGGACGATTCCAGTAGGTTGATGACTGCTCTCGGTTGCATAAAGTTCAATCCATCCTTTCTCCAATAATCCCCTTCCTCTTTCAACACATGGTCCTCACATTTTTCCAGTAACTTTTATCAATATTTAATAGCGCGGACAGGATTAGTATCCTGACATCAGACAATTTGAATATAGTATTGTCAGCTGCCAACTGTCCTTTAATTTTAACCCACACAAGTTCTATAGGGTTAAAATGAGAATGGTACGGTGGAAGTCTCAAGCACCCATGACGATGCTCTTCTATCAACTTGTCGATTTGATATTTCTTGTTTTTGGCATCTGTTTTTCAAGGGACACCATTGCTAGCTAGAAATATGTTTCTGGAAATGGTATGTTTTCCATTCGGAGTCATAACTTTATTGCTCCCTTTGTGCTCAATGCTGTAGGTATTTTGTCTTCTTGGGCAACAACATTGATATCATGCATTGTCCATAATTGGACACGACAGTCTATCTTGGGATGGAAGCACAGTATTCTCGAGCCAATCTCTAAATACATTACCATTCATCTTATGATAATCCCTATTGTCTGTATGCTTTGATACGAACACGAGCCCAGCATTCTGTTGTAAGCCATTTTGCGTATTACCAGCATGGGCCATGACCAAAAGGTGTCCTATACTACTGGGCACATATCGCTTTATCTGTCCATCCACGGATTGCCATTCCTTATCACTTGTGTGGTGCGCATTGATCCACATTTCATCCAAACACACTATGCCATAATTTTCTTTGCGCATTTCCCTTATTTCACTTAGGTATCTGCTTCTCATGACTCCTAAATGGGTTGCTCGCAAAGATTATTTCTACCGCCCTTGTACTTTCAAATAGTGAAGATAATGTCCTTATAATTTTCCACAAAGTTGTTTTGGATAGCTCTATGCTATTGTTCTTTCTGAACCAATCCCTAAGTTTTCTTACAGTCACTGTTTCTTTGGCATCCAGCATTTTTATAATGCTGGATAATCCTGGAAATAAATTCCAAAATTTTTATAATTTTAGGAGTCTCCATGGCGAAGTGGTCAAGTCTTTTGACTCAGGCTCCATAGGTCGTGGGTTCGATTCTGGGCCACATTCTTCGGTTCACGAGTTAAATTTTTTGGAGACTTCTGTGGGTCTTCACTAGAGCTGCGGAGTTCGTGCTTTGTGCGATGCTTTCCGCGCTGCGGAAAGAGACCGAGCCATATGGGATACAACCCGGTGCAATGAAGTCGACCCTGTCGTATATCAAGCGACCTTTTTAAAGCATTTTTATAATAGCTCGCCTTATGACATCTTTGTCAAAGCTGTCGACGAAATGACCATTTACTCAAACCCAATGCATGCGTTGTTCTTTTTTCGGAATTTGTAATAGTATAAAAGTTTCCTGCGATCAGCTCCTTGACAAAAATATGTGTGCAACTTCATAGTGTATAATTTCGCATTCAATCCCATTGAAAAATATTCATACATTTCAATGTAAGCGATAAGTGGTAAGATTTTTTTTTTTAAAACATATTAATCAGGTTTCATGATATAACCCACATTTTGAGACACCTCTGAATGAACAGTCCCAGTTTAAACAACGCGGGTAGTTGGCATAAGGCCAATCCCGTGAAAAAACGAACAATATTCAACACTGAGCGCTGATTGTCTGGCTACGCTGTAATACATTTAAAATTGTGAATTTCATCTCAGACCCGTAAATTATATACCGCATATAAACAAACTTTGAAATCTGCTGTAAAATCTCCAGAACAAAAATTTTTTTGTTGGGTGGACATAATGATAAGGTTATGTACTAAATCTCATAATTTTCTCTCAGTTGGTTACTGAGATATGGATGTTTATTTTTTTTTTTTTGGGGGGGGGGGGGGGACGTACTATATTATATGCGAGGTGTGGTGGCCAGTTTCTGGCCTCATTGCCTTTCCTTCCCTAAAAATTGATACCGAGTTGTGTTGGAGCCTTCTGGTAGGAGGAAAAATAATCCTGTGTCTGCTGGGGATTGAACCTAGACCACTGTCTTGGAGAGCAAGTGCACTATCTGCTGTGCCACCACAACTCGTCATCAAGTGCCCTGCCAGTTGGCGTAGGCATTCATGGCTCTCCACAGATTTCAGTCTTTGGTACTCTGGATCAAATCTGCTGATGATATTTCTCCATGCCACTGTCTCAGTCCATCCAGCATCATTTCTCTTGGTCTGCATCTGCCTCTCTTCCCCTTGATCTTTCCAGTTGTCACGATGTTTTCCAATGCCTCTCTTCTCATCACACGACCAAAGAAAGATGCTTGCCTCTTTCTTATTGTTGTATGTAATGTTCTGGTTTCATTAAACATTTTGTAAAACACCACAACTAGATATATCTATCATAACTTTGCATACAGTAATATATGATAATAAACAAACATAGAAACAAACTTAACATACAGCTGGAGCCAGCTCCATTTTCTCAGTAGCCAGCTTTTTTTTTTTCTGCAAATAAGAGCTAAGAAAACTGTTAAAAATGTAGGTGCCAGGTTAAAAAAAAAATGAGGTCATGGCGACTGGCACCCTGGAGTTTTGTACCCCTGATAGCCCCTCTGCTGTGTGTCCACCGTGACGTGGTAGAGGGGGCTTGAGTGTTCCAATGACCCCAAGAGCTATGCCGATGGTAGTACAGCTACTGGTAGGGTCTCCCATGTCGGACAGATCAAGGGAGAGGAACCAGACTAAGAGACACACAAAGGCTAGGGAAAGCATCCCGAAAAATGCTTGTCGAAATCGGATGTACTGAGCCACAGGCTTGACGAAGCAGTGCAACGTAACTTAATTCATGATGTCACAAGTTAAAATGACTCAGTATGGTGCTGATCCCGTGAAGTCCCATAAGGCGGTGATAGTGCCGGGCCCCTTGCCTCGAGGGGTCCACCCCTTACTACTGGTGGTCACCTTCCCCTGTGCTGTGTAATCAAGGCACAGAGGAGTAGGTTAAGAGCTATTGACCAAACACCCCGGATACTCAACATACTACAGTGGAATGCCAAAGAAGTTTATAACAAGAAAGTCTCCCTGACAAAGTGTCTTCATAAGATAAAATAGATGTGGCATGCATTCAAGAGACACACCTCAACGCCAATCGCAAATTCTCTGTCAGAGGATATCAGGCCACACGTTTCGACCGCGAAGGACACAAAGGAGGAGTTCTAATACTTACACGAAATACAATACCTTGCAGCAAAGTATCTGTGATCTCTGACAACCAAACGGAAATTATAGGTGTTGATATAATGATAAAAGATGTGAAAATAAGAATTTACAATATGGATTTCCCAGCAGATAAGGAGCTTACACTTTCAAACATGAAAATAACTGACACAAACTGCATTATTGTCAGAGACTTTAATAGCCGTTCAGAAATATGGGGAGACCCAGATACTGACAAAAGAGGAGATGAAGTGGAGGACTGGGAAATAGACTCAAATCTACGTCTACTCAACAAAGCAGACGACGCACTCCAGAAGATGGTTTACCACTTTTACTCCAGACTTAGCTTTCTGCACAGGAGACATCCTCCACAAAATTGATCGCCATGTGCTTGACCAATTAGCGGGTAGTGACAACAGACCAATCAAGCTTGTAATGAATATGGAGTATGTTCCACAGGAGCAAAAGCCTTTGCCCTGCTGGAATTACAAACGGGCAGATTGGGACAGATTTGCAATACTGACAGACAAATATTGTGAAAACATAAATACATGATATGGCAACATGAAGCAAATGGTGGAAAGTCTAAACAGAGCTATAATACAGGTGGCCACTGAGTCTATTCCAAGAGGAGCGAGGAAAAATTACAAACCATACTGGACTGAAGAACTACAAATTTTGGAGGACAGAGTTGAAAATGCCAGGAAGACAGCAGAGAGAAAACAAACTGAAGCGAACATCTCTCTCAAAGCCATCTCAGCAAAATATAAAAATTACAGTAAATCAAACAACAAGGGATTGTTGGAGGGAAAAAACAGAAAACCTGAACTTTGACAAGGATGGAAACAAACTATGGAAACTAGTGAAAGCCATGAACAATGAAAGACCTAGAAACAAACAAATAACAATTAAACAAGGAAATGCCTTGCTTACAGGAAAAAAGGCTGCAAATGCACTAATGGAACACTATGCCAGTGCAAACCACATTGATATTACTACCGAACAGAAGAAAGCAATCAAAGATAACAGATACATCATAGTAATACAGAGACAGCAGCAGAATATATGATGACAAATCTAACAATGGAAGAAATGGAACAGGCAATGAATACCCTAAAAAAGAAGTCACAGGAAAGGATGGAATAACAAATGAAATGTTAATAGGACTAGGCACTAAGGCCAAAAAGAAACTACTAGCAGTCCTAAATTACAGCTGGAAGAGAGGAATAGTCCCACAGGCATGGAAGGAAGCTATACTAAAACCAATCCCAAAGAAAGGAAAAGACCTGGAAGAACCAAATGGCTATCGACCTATCAGTCTACTTAGCTGTGTAGGAAAATTAATGGAACACATTATCAATGGCAGGCTAACATGGAATCTGGAAGAAAACCATCTTGTAACACCACACCAAGCAGGATTCAGAAAGTACAGATCCACTGAAGATCATATAACCTATATAGCTCAGGAAATAGAGGATGCCTTCCAAGAGAAAAAGCTCACACAAGCGGTCTGGATAGATTTAGAAAAGGCATTTGATAAAGTATGGAAGGAAGGTCTGAAAGCAAAACTGCAAAAAATTCATGTTTGTGGGAAAATGTACAAATGGATCAGCCACTACCTTGAGAACAGAACTGCCAGGACAAAAGTACAAGGACAAACCAGCAAAATGATGCTGTTGGAGCAAGGTGTCCCCCAAGGAGGAGTTCTTTCACCAAAATTATTCCTAGCATATATAAATGACATCACAAAAAATTTTCCAGCCATCATTCTTTGCAGATGACCTAGCCATATGGACATCTGAAGAATATATTAGTACAGCTAACAGCAGAATACAGCAAGCCTTATTAGCACTAGAGGACTGGTAAAAATCATGGATAGTGAAGATAAGTGAGGAGAAAACATGTACAGTGTTCTCCCTCTCAAATAAACATCAGTAACTAAGCTGGTATTGAATGGAAAAATATTGTGCCATGAAGAAAATCCAAACTATCTAAGAGTCACCTTTGATCGTCGCCTGAAATGGAAGACACAGGTTAAGAAAAATCGAACAAGAGCAAGGCAAAGAATGGCAATCATGAAAAAGCTTGCTGGTACAACATCGGGAGCAGATGAGAAAGTTCTCAAGAAGTTATATACTGGACGGATAGTACTGGAATATGGCATCACAGCTTGGGCAACAGCAGCTAAGTCAAACTTTAACAAAATAAGTAGAGTCCAAAATCAAGGAATGCGAATCATAACTGGCAGCCTAAAGACAACACCTATTAATGAACTAGAAAAGATCACTTGTTTACAACCAATGCAGGATAGAAGAGATAGCAGAGCCCAGCAACAAGATGAAAAATTTAGAAGACTGACAGACCACCCTATGTATAACAGGTTTAATGGTTTTGGAAAGGGAAGACTGAAGCGTAGCAACTTTGTAGAAACTGCAAAACAAAAGATTAGGGCAGATCCTATACTTAACATATCAACAGTCAAACCCATTTACAATGCACACAAGTTCCCAGCTTGGAGACAGCTGCAACTGCCTGAGATGATAGAAAACATTCCTGGTATTGAGAAAAAGAACACTAAGAATGAAACAGAAAGAAGAAATATCGCTCTAAACTACATAAAAGAACATTACCCAAGAAGGAATTGGACCCATGCATATACAGACGGATCAGCCAAAAATTCAACGGAAAATTGAGGAGGAATTCTCCTAAATTACAAAAATTGATTGAAAAAAAACAGTCAGTAGCAACTGGAAAATTTTCAAGTAACTTCAAAGCAGAGGTAGAAGCTTTGAAAATTGCAGCAGAAATGCTCTTGATGGAGGGAAATAAAAAGAAGCAAATAACTATCTTCACAGATGCAAAATCAGCTGTCTCAATACTGAAGAACAAAAACAGCCCAGAACTAGCAGACATAAGAGCAGCACTCCATGGACTATGTCAGAAATCCCAAAAAGTTGTAATACAGTGGATCCCATCACATTGCAGTATACCTGGAAATGAAGAGGCTGACAGACTGGCAAAAGAGGGTGGCAGACTACCACAGCCTGACATAGACATTACCTATAATGAGGCAAAGGAGTTTATAAAAAGCACTTATAGAACCAAATGGGAATCAGAGCATCCAGGCCACCAGAAGGATGATGCATATTACAAACTCGACCGAAGAGAACAAGTAGCAATCTTCAGACTCCGCACAGGACATAACAGGCTGAAATACCACTATTTTCAATAAAGATACGAGATACCGATGAATGTAATTGTGGAACTGGTAAAATGACAGCTAAACATTTGCTGCAGGAGTGCCCAGTATAAGCAGAACAGAGGAGGATATTTTGGCCCATACCTGCTTCATTTGAGGACAATCTCTATGGAGATATTAACAAGCTCAAGTTGACCGCAGCTTACTTTAACTACATTCAGGTTGACATCTAAAGGTGCATGAAAAAGTACTTAGACTGCCACACTTCATACCACAGGTATGTCGGTAACAAAAGCGTCCCAGAGGCATGAAATGGAATATTGCTTGGCTAGCAAATCCATTACGTGGATGTCCAAATCAAAAGCTCAGTGTATGGGCGTCATCACAAATGGAAAAAGCGCCCCAATGGCATGAAATGGAATATTGCTTGGATAGCGAATCCATTGCGTGGAAAGTCCTAATCGAAACCTCACTGTGGATGTTATATGCATTCGTCTGGTTTCCGGAGGAACAGCCTGTGGTGAATGGAATGCCAAATATACGGAAGTGAGTCTGAGCAGCCGTGTGCAGGACATGACGATTCCTTGGGTGAGCCCAGTGCCAAAGCGCCATGTGTCGGCTCTGCAATTATGGAAGCCTCCTTGGATGGCGGGGAATGCCCATGGTCTGCCCCTGCCTTCCCTTGAGGGCTGACCGTTATGTCTTCGGCTGTTCTAAATGGGTCAGCTGGGATGGGGGAATAACACCACAACAATGAGAGTCAAGCGAAACCCCTGGGAAGGTTAACCCAGTCAACAAATGCCCGCAGAAGTCGGATGTGTTGGCCTAACGGCGCAAGAACGCAGCTCTGCTGTAAACAGGCACAACGCAAACACGTCCACACAAAAAAAAACTTCGGATGAACGCAGAAGAAGAAGAAGTACCCCTGATAGTAATGATTCTGTTGACTTCAAGGAATAATTGGTTGTAACCAATGCAGGTCTCTTGCAGGTCGCTCCAGCGATGACCTCCCAAAGTTCTTGAAAGTTCTTTTTCTTCAAACCTCAACAAGACGATATTTGTCGACAAGGAAACACACTACATACAGTGATATTTCATTTGGCAAATAAAATTCACATTAAACAAAGACATCTATTGGATCCATCGATTCTGACACTCGATCATTCATTTTTTAAAAAGGCCGGCTGCGAGTCGAACCCCAGTCTCCCGTGTGACAGGCAGAGATACTAACCACTACACTACTGAGGACACAATGATATTTCCATCAAACATTAATAATGTAGTTCAAACGTAAGTCACGTGACCAGCCGTTTGTGAATAATGTCCAGTACATTAACAAACGTTTGGTAATAATCACTTCGTTATTCTTTACTTTCTGGGATGTCTTTGTTTTTAGGAATGTCATTCTACAGTGTCCATGCGTTTAAAGAATGGGATTTTATTATGAGAAATAACAGTTAAAGTATGAATAAAATTAGTGGTGCTGTGAAAAAAGTGAGCAGTATAAAATAACAAAGTAATGCAGCTTTACAGAACACAATTGCGGAACACACTGGACATTGTGGCGACTAACCTTCATCAGTAAACAAATACATACTCAAATACAACATATAATCAAGAAGACACTACTGTGACTACATTAACTTTCATTAAAGCATAAGTACGGGGTGAGAAGAATGAAAAAATGAGAACAATGGGGGAAAAAATTGAAGAAAAAAAGTGTGGTACTTCTCTGAATTTCAGGCTGTGATATTTCAAGGGTATCACAGCCTGGGATTCTGAAATCAGTAGCACATTTTTTTTTTCATAATTTTGTTTCATTTTCTCTTCATTCTAATTTTTTTATTCTTCTCATCTCGGTCTGTGATTACGTAAGCTGCATTACTTTGTGTTACTTTATATTGTTTATGAAACATAACAGCACAGGTTTTCCAAATTGATGGTTAAATTATGTTCTTGATAAGCTTAATAATTAGGTACATTGTCACTTGTAAAATCTTGCAGCCAGTCATGTGAATAGTTTTTGGGCTTCAGAATGTTAGAAATGTTGATTTGTTAACTGCCAGTGACATTAATGCTTTTAACTCATCCAACAGGTGGTCCATTCAGATACTGGCAGTCCAGGTAAGAGTTATTTTTGGGCAGCGTTTCTATTTGTAGATCTATTTATTTTATTCACAGAATAAAAGCAATTATGAAGAAAATGAACAAGTTGAATGTGCCAAATGGCACAATTATGACACAAACACAGTGCCATAGTGTAGTCGCTAGACACTCATTTGCCAGCCTTGTTCAAATCTGAATCCAGGCAGATTTTTCAAATTTACCTTGGCTTCCATGTTTACCCAGCCTGACACGGGTACCAGGAAATGTCTTGGAATGTAAAGATGACCAGCGTGAACCTGGTCATGTCACCCACCAGGTGCCAGTTGGCCTAGCACCATATACCCAAAGTGCTTTAAACAATGAAAGGGTGCTTCAATATTTACTTTAGTTGAGCCACCTTTTTCAGGAACTAGAAAGAATACTTTTGATCTGCTCATTGTCACCTGGACTGATTTGTTGTGTAAATGCTGGGAGGAGGGGGGGGGGGGGGGGAATTCTCTCTCTCTCTCTCTCTCTCTCTCTCTCTCTCTCTCTCTCTCTCTCTCTCTCTCTCTCTCTCTCTCTCTCTCTCTCTCTCTCTCTCTCTCATTATGAATGTTTTTGAAAAACATGTTTACTTTTTGTTTGATTATGGTTGTTATAAATATATAATTTTGTTTAATGTGAATGTAAATTCTGTGCTTGTTTTGTGTTATTTCTTTGCTCAACCACCAGGAAGTAAATATTTGGATCAGCTGTGTGCTGTAAGTTGCTTCGTCCAGCAGTCAGTCACACATTTTCTGCTCTATTGCTAGAACAGGTGTTTGACATCTTTATATGATTTTCTGTTGATCTTATATCTATTTATCTTTATCTGGCTCTCTTTCTCAGACTTCCATTTCCAGTTTTGGATAGAAGTGTGTGTGTTATTTTAGCATATTCATATCTCCATTCAGTCTTTAACAGAGGGTCAGAAATCTTAGACAGTTTCATGTAGATCACACTCATATTGTTTCAAGTGAAATTTTCTACATGTACATTCAGACCGCCGGCTTCGTGGCCTAGAGGTTATGATTTTTCTCCATAATCTCGTATACTCTCGTCGGTAACGTGGTGACGGTGAGAATCAGCAGTGGTTCGACTCGCATCAGTAACTTAAGAGGTATGTGAGCCGGCCGCTCAGAAAGCAATGGCAAACTACTGAGCGTAATCTTGCCAAGAAATCAACATACAACTGAAAGATGCTGGTGTTGACAGCGAGAGATGTCCTGTAAAGGATATGCAAAAACAAAAAACATTCAGACCATGTGCAGCTTAAAACTTTCAATAACAGATGGTCTTGAAGTTTGGTGGGCACTGTTCTGTCTGAGAAGTGAGGTTACCAACGTCTTTCTAGATATTTACAACTGCCATTCTGTATAATGTAGGGTGTTCTGTGACACATTCTTTTCTTTAAAATGGTGCATTAACTATGTCAGAACTGGCCATGAGAATTATTCAGTTGTGGAAACAAAAATCAGTTGTTAGACTTTGCCATGAGCAACACAACACTTCTTCTAATCATCTTGTGTCAGTAGACTGTCATCTGTTGTCCCAGACATGGCATGATCTTCTGTTATTTAATACTTGATAATGCAGATTGGGAGCAAGTCGTCCCTGAACGTGTTGCATGGAGGGGCAAATATCAGACATGAAATAAAGACAAAGGAGAAAATTATTGCAGATAAGTCATACACCGAGCGTGTGAGACGTAAGGTGGTGCATGATGGTGGAAACAACCATGTGTTCACATGCATCCACTGTGGACGAACATTTACAGCGTGAATTGATCTTATCAGTCACATTCGCTACTGCCATGGGATTAAAAACCAGATAGATTACATCCTGATAAGCAAAAGGTTTCGAAATGCATTAGCAGTTGTAAAAACAGTTCCAAATGCAGACTTACAGTGATCACAGATTAATTACTGGCACATTGAGGGTAAAGTTAAAGAAAGTCAAGTATACAGCAGGAAACCCTAAATATGACTTGTGCAAATTGAAAACTGACAAAGATAATTTTAACATAGAAGTAAAGAACAAATTTGATTTATTGTCTGATCTAGAGATCCTATTTCAAGATGTAGATGATCAATGGGAAATGCTGAAGAATTCAATCAGTTGTGCAGCAGAAAAAACTATTCCAAAAGTAAAGAAAGTTGGCCGTAAGACATGGATGACTGAAGAAATTTTACAACTAATGGAAACAAGAAGACAGAACAAAAATAATCCTGCCAAATATGAAGAAATTCACAGAAAAGTCAGAACCTTATGTAAGGAGGCTAAAGAAACATGGCTTGAGAAAAATTGCAGAGAAATTGAAAAACAACACAACAGTAAAAATGCGAAACTAATGCACAAAAGAATTCAAAAGATTACTAATCAAAGAACACGTACATCAGCAGGCTGCCTAAAGACAAAAGATGGAAGAGTCATAATAGAAAAAGATCAGATTTTACATGTATGGTCAGATTACGTGAAAAACCTTTATGACGATAGCAGAGACGAACAATATATTGTTCAAAATAACAATGAAGGGCCAGCAATTTTGAAGATGGAGGTTCAGAATGCTCTTAATCATATGAAATCTGGCAAAACCCCCGGTCCAGACAGCGTCACAACAGAAATGATAAATGCTTTAGAAAAATATGGAATAGATAAAGTTACCAGTCTGCTTAATACAATATATGATACTGGAAATATACCTCATGAGTTATGTAATTCTGTATTTATTGCAATCCCAAAGAAATCAGGAGCCTTGGAATGTGATCAACATCGAACAATTAGTATAATGAGTCACATCACGAAGATTTTGCTAAGAATTATCATGCAAAGAGTTAGGAGGAAAATACAACCTGAAATAGGAGAAGAGCAATGTGGGTTTGTAGTAGGCAAGGGTACAGTAAATGCTGTGTATATACTGAGAACCGTAATCGAACGTTCTATAGAAGTAAACAAAGATCTACACCTTTGCTTCATTGACTACACAAAGGCTTTTGATAAAGTGAGACATGTCAACATGATAAGGATGCTTGAAGATCTACAAATTGATGGGAAAGACCTTAGACTTGTAAAAAACATATATTGGAAACAACAAGCTGCCATAAGAGTTGATAATGAAGTAAGCCAATATCAGCCTATTAAGAGAGGTGTGAGACAGGGATGTGTAATGTCTCCAGATCTGTTTTCCCTGTACAGTGAAAATATTTTCAGAAATATTGAAAATATGGAAGGAATCAACATTGGGGGACGATGCGTCAATAACATTAGATATGCAGATGATACAGTCTTGATTGCAGACAATGAACAGGACCTGCAAAATTTAATAGATGCGGTTGTTACACACAGTGAACAACAAGGGTTAGAATTAAATTGTAAAAAGACACAGATTATGGTCGTCACTAAGAAGAACGAAATACCACAGTGTAATATACAAGTAAATGGGAATATTCTTCAACAAGTGAATAGGTACAATTACCTCGGAACAGTAATAACATCTGATGGGAGATGCCTTGAAGAGATTAGAACAAGAATCGCCATGGCAAAAGTAGCCTTTAGCAAGATGAAAAACATACTGACCAATAAAAAGATGTCAATTGAAACGAGAAAAAGAGTGTTGAGATGCTACATAAAACCTGTACTTTTATATGGATGTGAAGCTTGGACAATGAGCAGCCAGGCTGAAAAACATCTGATGGCTGTAGAAATGTGGTTTCTGAGGAAAATGCAAAGAATACCATGGACAGCCAGAAAGACCAATGAACAAGTCCTTCAAGAAACAAATGAAGATCGTAAACTGATCAGAGACATTAGACGTAGACAGTCACAATTTTTTGGGCATGTTATGAGAAGAAATGATTTGGAGAACTTGGTGACAACTGGTAAGATCGAGGGGAACAGACCAAGGGGAAGACCTAGAAACAAGTATCTGGATGGCTTGGCCTTGTGGCATGGTCGAGACAGAAACACGGAACTGATCCACGACTCTGTTGATCGAGTGAGATGGCAGAACATGACCGCCCACGCTTACCGGCATGGCACATGATGGATGGATGGGTTATAGTTATTATGCCTGTTTGAAGCACAATGTAACAATCATCTGTCAAGATGGCAAGGTGTCAATGTATGTATAATAATACTTTAATAAAAGGAACTAATCTGCCAACATCGATACACGTTTAATCTGCAATAGTTAACACACTTGTGATTAATCATAATGGCGGCATTAAAGAATCCATAATTTTTTGATTTTCTTCACGTTCTACACTAATTCTTCTTCCCATCACCTCCACTTGGAACATAATACCATCAGTCAATTCACGTCAAGCCATTCTATCCTTCGCTGTCTTTTTCAGCTCCCTCTATGTGTTCCCATATTTTTCATTTCTGTCAGTAATTCTCTTCTATGTGTTTTTTATATCTCTCTCTATTTCATTGTCCCAGTGAGTTATAGACGAGGAATATTCTAGTTAACTATCATCAAGTTTTCTCAGTGTGTGTCTAACCAAGCAGCACCATCTTTCCTACCTGCTAGATTCACTAGCATTTGTTTACTTTTCTCCATACCCAACACTACCATCTGAATAATTGCTCATTCAAGATATATCATTACAGCTGTTCCCTCTGTTCATTTATTTGCATTTTACTCCCTAGTTTCAAAATATCAACATTGTAATGAACATTTTTGAATGACAGAGTACTGGAGATTTAAAATGTTAAAATTGAAACAAAAATTACAACCATTTCTAATGACTGCTCATTAATCTGACATCAAAACATGTTCTATACTGCATTGCTTTTGACAACTTCACATAGGATAGTCTTTGTCATCTAACAGATACTGACAAAGACTTTGACTTGACTGCCGATATGATGGTTCATGATTATGATGATGAAAGAACACTTGACGAAGAGGAGGCTTTGACCGGTAGTGATACAGGGGAGTTAGATGACCTTCAGAAGGTAAGATGGCTTTTTTTTTAAATTTGTGTGTGTTTTTTTTGTTTTTTTTTTGGTTTTTTTTTTTTTGGATTGTTTTTGTTTTTTGTTCGCATGCTTTGAAGAACTCAATCATAGTCCATATGCATGCTGCTACTAGTGGGTGCACTGGACTGGTTTTTGAGTGGGTTATTTGCTTTCCTTATTACCAGTATCCCTTGCCATCAGGGAAACCCACTCTGTCTTCTGAGGTACTTGTAATTTGCGTCCCCGGGTCAATAATGTCAGCATATTAGTACAACTGACCGGAATAAGGGTTGAACCTGCTACCTTGACATCAGCACACAGGATGTTTAAGAGCAAGCGTTCTTATCCATTCAGCTTTAAACTCCTGCTTCATAAATTTGTTCATGGTTTGCCTTTTATTTTTACAAATAGTTCACCTTCTGGTGGTTTCTGGGATGTTTTAGAGTGTAAGAAGTCTTCTTTGCTTCATGATATTTTCTGTAATGTTGATGTGCTTGCTAAAGTCATGATGAATGTGTCCCCAGGAAAGTGAGATGCCCATAGAAGACCTCCTGGCCCAGTACACAACTGGTGCAGGGGCAGTGGAGTTGACTGGTGACCTCACAAGTGACTCGTCGTCTAGCAGTGAAGATGAGGATGTAGAAAGCCAGGAGCCTATAGCAAACAAAATAGCTACCCATGACAAGCAAAACAATAATGGCAGCTTGCCCAGTGAACCCACCAAAATTGTGTCTCGGTCTCAAACAGAGAGGCTTTTGAGATGTAAGTGTTCATCAAATTCACATTGTACATTATGTTACTATTGTGGTTTTGGTCTTTCTCATATGTGACTAGCCAAACAGTAAAGCACCAGTCTGCTAGTGTGGAAGTCATGTTTTGTCCCCCAGTAATGCCTCACCCACTATTCCAGTGATGTTACGCTGACATTGCCATGAGTGCAATCAAACAAGGGTTTGGTGTCAGCTCTCTTTGTACATTTCATATACCCACAGCAGGCTGCTGCCCCAGGACTTGTATTTTGGAGCCATTATGGCTGAACACTTCCCAATGGTCATGTGTAGTCGAACTTCTTATCAGGGCAGATTTTGTCATGGGTTCAAATCCTCATTAGAGCAGATACTTTAAATTAGGCCTGGGCTCTCTAGTCAACCCAAACTAAAATGGGTAGCAAGAAATGTCTTGGAAAGTAAAGGCGGCAGGTGTAATACTGATCATGTCGTCCACATAGTTTGAATTGGGTCTATAAAAATAGGGTCTAACATCATATTCCTAGTGTGACTTTAGGCATGTAATGGGTCCTTTATATTTTCTAACTGTTCCAGTTCTTTGTACTGGTTTTTTATCTTTTTTAAGCTGCTTGATTCAACGTGCTGGATGTCTCCAATGTTTTTGGTTCAGTTCCAGTTCATTTTCATATTAAGTCTTAGTCATGTGTGTCTGAGCTACCGTATGACTGACTACTACCTGCTTTGTGTTAGCGCCGAATGTTGGGCAGCACTTATTAAACCCGACACCCCATATTATGCCAACAGCTTTGAGCAGAGTATTGCAATTCGGAGGGTACAAGTCTTATCCTGGTGCAAAGAAGTGCAACCTAAAGACTAAATGTTATGGCAGGGTAGTCCAGGCCCTAAGCCGTGGTTGGCATCTGGTCTAGGATCGAAGCTCCGACAGGCAGACAGAGCGTTTATTTGCTAATCCAGCAGCTTCTGCAGCTTGTCTTGTTCCAGATGTATTGGTGGTCTCTTGAGTAAACTACTCAGACCAAGGGAGGGATTGTATGGGCAACACAAGATCTCTACAATTCACCCTAGGCTTTGTGCTATGGAGAGGTATAACTCCATCCCTGGTCTTACGCACAAATTGGTCTGATCAGTCACACTCGCTACCACCATGGGTTGTGGTTAATCTATATATATATAAAAGAGAATGTGTCTTTGTGTGTCCTTTATTCGTTCCTGAACGGTCCATCCGATTGAGATGAAATTTTCTACAGATGTTCTTCTTATTCCCGCCGAGCCAACTGGCATAGTTATTTAGTTTAAAATCAACCATTTTTCCTCCAGCACGACAGAAAATGGCACAAGCTTTAGAAACAGACGAATAAATGTTCAGCCATCTTGCTGCAAGGGAACTCACTCTCTGATTAAACCAGAAATTAGTTAGGAACAGTTGTTCTCACTCGCGTGGATGCAACTGAAATAGTTTAAATTTAATTTTTGAGAACGGGAGCAGGGGCCGAATATGAATTAAATGAGACGCTCCCCGCCAGGGGCTGGGCGAAGCCGGGCAGGGTCGTCTAGTATGCCTATATTTGAAGCACAACGTAACAATCGTTTGTCAAGATAGCAAAGTGCCAGTTGCTTCAGTTCATTTGAGGTGTCTCATTAGATTTTATTGGCCAAGTCAGGAATGTTAGATTATTGAACAAAGGAAATAATACGACCAGCAGGGACATTTTTTAACCAAGTCGGTTACTTCTAATATCTAGGGGTAATCATAGTCAGATGGAAGATGCGTGACAGAATAGGCTGAGCATGAGCTGCATTTTAGAAAAGCATCTTTTGTGTTTCATAAGTCATTCCCAACCAGCTGTCAGTTACTTTGGCAGTTCAAGGAATTGAAAAGTTACTCTCATTTAATGTCAGAGAGTGAGTGTTGAAATGTTCTGTGGAACCTGTTATGCTGTTTGGCAGTGAATCTTGGAATCTGAATGAGCAAATTAGCTCACACGCAACGGAGATGTGGTTGCTGAGACGAATGTTGCAAATTCCTTGAACTGCCAAAGTAACTGACGGCTGCTTGGGAATGACTTATGAAGTGGAATATTATATACAACTATGATGATGTTTTTGTTTTTTTGCTTATCCTTTACAGGATATCGCTGTCAACATCAGCATCTTTCAGTTGATTGTTGATTTCTTGGCAAGATTATGCTCAGTAGTTTGCCATGCTTTCTGAGCGGCCGGCTCACATACCCCCGTAAGTTACAGACACGATTCGAACCACTGCTCATTCTCACCTCATCACGTTACTTACGAGAGTATACGGGATTACGGAGAAAGGTCGCTAACCTCTAGGCCAGGAAGCCGGCCTATGATGATGAGACAAACATATATGACTATAAAAAATTTTTCTTTGTTGTGTAATGAGAAGAGAAGCATTGGAAAATGTGATGACTGGGGAGATTAGTGGTAGAAGAGGCAGGGGCAAACCAAGAAACATGCTGGATGATCTAAGATGATGGCATGGAGGAATAAGATCAACAGAATCGATCCAGAGCACCAGGGACTGAGTTCTGTGGAGATAAATGGATGCCTTAACGTCATTTGGCAGGGCACTTGATGATGGTTGTAATGTGAGATGACAAATGGAAGCATTACTCATTCAGATAATATTGTTTGTACATCATTCTCAAAGAGGGCCATAATGCATTGTCAAAGTTGGTCATAATGTCAACTGTGGTGGGTTGTGTGATAGCTGGCTGGACCTATTTACACGAAAGGGTTTCTCTTCCAGATAATACTGTGTTGTTCCTTTTAAAACAGAAAACCATTTTTATATTTTATGTTGTAAAGGTTATGATATGCTTGTAGGCATGATTTGTCACCACCCTAGTTGGTTTGTTTTTTCCTGTCTCATTCATTTTTCTTCTTTCTTCCACCATCTTACCTCAACAAATGGATCAACCACAGCTACCAGTCATCATGAAAGTGATGATTCAGAATCTTCTTCAGAAGATGAAAACTATGAGCCAATTGAAGAACACAAAAAGGTGACATATGCATTTAGATTTCATTAGTGTCTAGATATTGTCCATTGTGTGTAAACAATCCAAAACATAGTAATTGTTATGAAATGTGAATTTTAACCATATCCATTAAGTGTAAGGATCTATTACAATTTGGATCCATATATAAACCTCTAACTGACCCCTTTTTTTCTTTTTTTTTTTTAAATTAAGCTCTCTCGCTCTCTCTCTCTCTCTCTCTCTCTCTCTCTCTCTCTCTCTCTCTCTCTCTCTCTCTCTCTCTCTCTCTCTCTCCTATTTTATTGTAATATATCTTTCTATCACACACACATTAGACATTTAGTTAGTATACTTCATTGTGATTGACTAGACCCTGGTAATACATACAACTCAGTGGTTGCCCATTCTTATAGCTGCTGTTGGTTGCCAATACATGTTTTCTGTAACAGGATCTAACTGTTCAATCTGCAGACAATACAAGTTGGCTCTGACTTCCAAGCTGTCATCCCAGTGGGTTTGTCTGTCTATGGGGATGCTCCAGCCTATGAGAATGAGGACAGACTTTTGTGGGATCCGTCAAAGATTAAAGATGAAAATGGTTAATATTTTTTTCTTTAATCATATTTTCTACATACATATCGTTAAATTGTATATATATATATAAATAGCCTAGTCTCTCTTGATGACAGTTTGTTGTTCTGAGCACTCTTTCTGGAACAAATTATCTGTGAATTAATTAACCTATCAATTTGGGAACTGTGGTAGTACAGTAGCTACGTGGCCCATTTGTCATGTTTTTCTTCTCCTTCTGCGTTCATCCGGAGTTTTTTTTCAGACGTGATTGCGTTGTGCCTGTTTACAGCAGAGCTGCGCCATTAGGCCGACACATCCTACTTCTGCGGGCATTTGTTGACCGGGTTAACCTTCCCGGGTCATGTTTTTTAATCCATCAAAGTTTTTTTTTTTTTTTATGGATCTGGGCTACTAGGTCAGCCTAAAATAAGCACCATTGATTGGTCTAAAAAATATCAGATTAACATGGTATACCCAGTATGCTTCAAGTTTGGGGGGGGGGGGAGAAAAGAAGGGGTGTGGTACTTATTCGCCTTATAAATCGGTCTAAGCTAATTTTTCAAATTTTAATTAAAGCCTTATTTTTAAAACTTACCTGGAAAGGAAAGATGACGAGTAAGAGAAATGGTCACCCCCATCTCTTTATGCCTTGTACACAATATATGAACACCTAACTCTTCACACCCGATTAGCAGTGTCAACTACGGGACTAGTATCTTCTTAATTAAGACCTAAACAACGATTTTAAAAAGACATCATGCTGTGGCTGATGCTTATGTTTAACAACACAAAGACTGTAATAAACATGTTGCCTCCTACTTCATCTTATGTTTAACCACACATAGACTGTCTATAATGAACGTATTGCCTCCTACTTCATCTTATGTTTAACCACACAAAGACTGTCTATAATGAACGTATTGCCTCCTACTTCATCTTATGTTTAACCACACAAAGACTGTCTATAATGAACGTATTGCCTCCTACTTCATCTTATGTTTAACCACACAAAGACTGTCTATAATGAACGTATTGCCTCCTACTTCATCTTATGTTTAACCACACAAAGACTGTCTATAATGAACGTATTGCCTCCTACTTCATCTTATGTTTAACCACACAAAGACTGTCTATAATGAACGTATTGCCTCCTACTTCATCTTATGTTTAACCACACAAAGACTGTCTATAATGAACGTATTGCCTCCTACTTCATCTTATGTTTAACCACACAAAGACTGTCTATAATGAACGTATTGCCTCCTACTTCATCTTATGTTTAACCACACAGACTGTCTATAATGAACGTATTGCCTCCTACTTCATCTTATGTTTAACCACACAAAGACTGTCTATAATGAACGTATTGCCTCCTACTTCATCTTATGTTTAACCACACAAAGACTGTCTATAATGAACGTATTGCCTCCTACTTCATCTTATGTTTAACCACACAAAGACTGTCTATAATGAACGTATTGCCTCCTACTTCATCTTATGTTTAACCACACAAAGACTGTCTATAATGAACGTATTGCCTCCTACTTCATCTTATGTTTAACCACACAAAGACTGTCTATAATGAACGTATTGCCTCCTACTTCATCTTATGTTTAACCACACAAAGACTGTCTATAATGAACGTATTGCCTCCTACTTCATCTTATGTTTAACCACACAAAGACTGTCTATAATGAACGTATTGCCTCCTACTTCATCTTATGTTTAACCACACAAAGACTGTCTATAATGAACGTATTGCCTCCTACTTCATCTTATGTTTAACCACACAGACTGTCTATAATGAACGTATTGCCTCCTACTTCATCTTATGTTTAACCACACAAAGACTGTCTATAATGAACGTATTGCCTCCTACTTCATCTTATGTTTAACCACACAAAGACTGTCTATAATGAACGTATTGCCTCCTACTTCATCTTATGTTTAACCACACAAAGACTGTCTATAATGAACGTATTGCCTCCTACTTCATCTTATGTTTAACCACACAAAGACTGTCTATAATGAACGTATTGCCTCCTACTTCATCTTATGTTTAACCACACAAAGACTGTCTATAATGAACGTATTGCCTCCTACTTCATCTTATGTTTAACCACACAAAGACTGTCTATAATGAACGTATTGCCTCCTACTTCATCTTATGTTTAACCACACAAAGACTGTCTATAATAAACGTATTGCCTCCTACTTCATCTTATGTTTAACCACACATAGACTGTCTATAATGAACGTATTGCCTCCTACTTCATCTTATGTTTAACCACACAAAGACTGTCTATAATGAACGTATTGCCTCCTACTTCATCTTATGTTTAACCACACAAAGACTGTCTATAATGAACGTATTGCCTCCTACTTCATCTTATGTTTAACCTCACAAAGACTGTCTATAATGAACGTATTGCCTCCTACTTCATCTTATGTTTAACCACACAAAGACTGTCTATAATGAACGTATTGCCTCCTACTTCATCTTATGTTTAACCACACAAAGACTGTCTATAATGAACGTATTGCCTCCTACTTCATCTTATGTTTAACCACACATAGACTGTCTATAATGAACGTATTGCCTCCTACTTCATCTTATGTTTAACCACACAAAGACTGTCTATAATGAACATAATGCCTCCTACTTCATCTTATGTTTAACCACACAAAGACTGTCTATAATGAACGTATTGCCTCCTACTTCATCTTATGTTTAACCACACAAAGACTGTCTATAATGAACATAATTCCTCCTACTTCATCTTATGTTTAACCACACAAAGACTGTCTATAATGAACGTATTGCCTCCTACTTCATCTTATGTTTAACCACACAAAGACTGTCTATAATGAACATAATGCCTCCTACTTCATCTTATGTTTAACCACACAAAGACTGTCTATAATGAACGTATTGCCTCCTACTTCATCTTATGTTTAACCACACAAAGACTCTATAATGAACATATTGCCTCCTACTTCATCTTATGTTTAACCACACAAAGACTGTCTATAATGAATTGCCTCCTCCTTCATCTTATGTTTAACCACACAAAGACTGTCTATAATGAACTTATTGCCTCCTCCTTCATCTTATGTTTAACCACACAAAGACTGTCTATAATGAACGTATTGCCTCCTACTTCATCTTATGTTTAACCACACATAGACTGTCTATAATGAACATAATGCCTCCTACTTCATCTTATGTTTAACCACACAAAGACTGTCTATAATGAACGTATTGCCTCCTACTTCATCTTATGTTTAACCACACAAAGACTGTCTATAATGAACGTATTGCCTCCTACTTCATCTTATGTTTAACCACACAAAGACTGTCTATAATGAACGTATTGCCTCCTACTTCATCTTATGTTTAACCACACAAAGACTCTATAATGAACATATTGCCTCCTACTTCATCTTATGTTTAACCACACATAGACTGTCTATAATGAACGTATTGCCTCCTACTTCATCTTATGTTTAACCACACAAAGACTCTATAATGAACATATTGCCTCCTACTTCATCTTATGTTTAACCACACAAAGACTGTCTATAATGAATTGCCTCCTCCTTCATCTTATGTTTAACCTCACAAAGACTGTCTATAATGAACGTATTGCCTCCTACTTCATCTTATGTTTAACCACACAAAGACTCTATAATGAACATATTGCCTCCTACTTCATCTTATGTTTAACCACACATAGACTGTCTATAATGAACGTATTGCCTCCTACTTCATCTTATGTTTAACCACACAAAGACTCTATAATGAACATATTGCCTCCTACTTCATCTTATGTTTAACCACACAAAGACTGTCTATAATGAATTGCCTCCTCCTTCATCTTATGTTTAACCTCACAAAGACTGTCTATAATGAACGTATTGCCTCCTACTTCATCTTATGTTTAACCACACAAAGACTCTATAATGAACATATTGCCTCCTACTTCATCTTGTGTTTAACCACACAAAGACTGTCTATAATGAACATATTGCCTCCTCCTTCATCTTATGTTTAACCACACAAAGACTGTCTATAATGAAAGTATTGCCTCCTCCTTCATCTTATGTTTAACCACACAAAGACTGTCTATAATGAAAGTATTGCCTCCTCCTTCATCTTATGTTTAACCACACAAAGACTGTCTATAATGAATTGCTTCCTTCTTCATCTTATGGTTAACAACGCATAGTCTGTCTGTAATAATCATGTTGCCTCCTCCTTCATCTTATGTTTAACCACACAGAGACTGTCTATAATGAATTGCCTCCTCCTTCATCTTATGTTTAACCACACAAAGACTGTCTATAATGAATTGCCTCCTCCTTCATCTTATGGTTAACAACGCATAGTCTGTCTGTAATAATCATGTTGCCTCCTGCTTCATCTTATGTTTAACCACACAAAGACTGTCTATAATGAATGTATTGCCTCCTACTTCATCTTATGTTTAACCACACATAGACTGTCTATAATGAATTGCCTCCTCCTTCATCTTATGTTTAACCACACAAAGACTGTCTATAATGAATTGCCTCCTCCTTCATCTTATGTTTAACCACACAAAGACTGTCTATAATGAATGTATTGCCTCCTACTTCATCTTATGTTTAACCACACATAGACTGTCTATAATGAACGTATTGCCTCCTCCTTCATCTTATGTTTAACCACACAAAGACTGTCTATAATGAATTGCCTCCTACTTCATCTTATGTTTAACCACACAAAGACTGTCTATAATGAACATATTGCCTCCTACTTCATCTTATGTTTAACCACACAAAGACTGTCTATAATGAATTGCCTCCTCCTTCATCTTATGTTTAACCTCACAAAGACTGTCTATAATGAATTGCCTCCTCCTTCATCTTATGTTTAACCACACAAAGACTGTCTATAATGAATTGCCTCCTCCTTCATCTTATGTTTAACCACACAAAGACTGTCTATAATGAATTGCCTCCTCCTTCATCTTATGGTTAACAACGCATAGTCTGTCTGTAATAATCATGTTGCCTCCTGCTTCATCTTATGTTTAACCACACAAAGACTGTCTATAATGAATGTATTGCCTCCTACTTCATCTTATGTTTAACCACACATAGACTGTCTATAATGAATTGCCTCCTCCTTCATCTTATGTTTAACCACACAAAGACTGTCTATAATGAATTGCCTCCTCCTTCATCTTATGTTTAACCACACAAAGACTGTCTATAATGAATGTATTGCCTCCTACTTCATCTTATGTTTAACCACACATAGACTGTCTATAATGAACGTATTGCCTCCTCCTTCATCTTATGTTTAACCACACAAAGACTGTCTATAATGAATTGCCTCCTACTTCATCTTATGTTTAACCACACAAAGACTGTCTATAATGAACATATTGCCTCCTACTTCATCTTATGTTTAACCACACAAAGACTGTCTATAATGAATTGCCTCCTCCTTCATCTTATGTTTAACCTCACAAAGACTGTCTATAATGAATTGCCTCCTCCTTCATCTTATGTTTAACCACACAAAGACTGTCTATAATAAACACGTTGCCTCCTACTTAATCTTATGGTGCCAGGACTAGAGCAGATATTGGCAGTGATGACTCTCCAATCCTCATATTTGATATTTTGAACTTGGTGTTTCTTTTAGACATGTCAACATGGTGGATATGCTTGCAGATCTACAAATTGATGGGAGAGACATTAGACTTATAAAAAACATATTGGAAACAACAAGCTGCCATAAGGATTGATATTGGATTATCTTGGAATAGTCATAACATCTGATGGGAGATGCCTTGAAGAGATTAGAACAAGAATCGCCATGGCGAAAGTAGCCTTTAGCAAGATGAAAAACATTCTGACCAATAAAAAGATGTCAATTGAAATGAGAAAAAGTGTAGAGGGGATACATAGAGCTTGTTCTTTTGTATGGATGTGAAACTTGGATAATGAGCAGTCAAGCTGAAAAACATCTGATGGCTGCAGAAATGTGGTTTTTGAGGAAAATGCAAAGAATACCATGGACAGACAGAAAAACCAATGACCAAGTACTACAGGAGACACATGACAATCGTAAATTGATTAGAGAAATTAGACGTAGACAGTCAAAAATTTTTTGACATGTTATGAGAACATGGCTCAGAACGCTGAAGAAGAAGAATGTTATGAGAAGAAATGAATTGGACAACTTAGTGACAACTGGCAAGATCGAAGGGAACAGACCAAGATGAAAACCGAGAGGAAAATACCTGGATGGCTTGGCCACATGGCATGGACGAGACTAGGAACACTGAGCTGATCCACGACTCTGATGATTAAGTGAAATGGCGAAGCATGACCGCCCACGCTTTCCGACATGGCACATGATTGATTGATTGTTTCTTTTATTATTGTAATGCCAAGCTGTTTATATGTGTTTTCTGCATACATCTTTCTGTCTTCTGCTGCCTTTCTTACCTGGTATTTCCCCCCATATAACAAATGCCTACTAAATAAGTCACAGCCCTTGCACAATTATTTGAAACATTTGGGAGGGTTACAACAGATTTTTCATAATGGTCCCCATGAAGTTAGAAATTTATGGTAAAGTGACCATCAAAAACATATTGCACTGTCATTTATGGATTTGTTTGTCTTTGAGAATTCAGTTGCCAAATTTAGACATGATGCTCTGACCTATATGATTTGATGACACGTTTTTCAGCGCTGAATGAGTACTTGTGCAATATTCAACGTGAGGTAGATAAAAAGCTTCATACTGTCTCCAACATTCCACGAGGACAACACATTCGAGATGATGAACAGGTAGAGTGATATTTGATCTTTTCTCCATATGAAACCGTTTGTTTACATACAAAATTATTTGTATTTGAATGTTGTATTTTAATGTGTTGTTTCTTAGCTGTTGGACTCAGTTATGCATGAAGCTGTTAAAGCGTGTGTAAACATGAGTAAATAGAATTCTTTTGTTTAACACAGTTGAATGAAAATATGAACAGCTACGTTATTGTCAGACTACCTAAATAGCTGATCTTTGAATGCTAAAATGAGATTGTATATTTATGGGTGATTGGTACAATAGAAGGCATGGGGAAATGTCAAGATCGCATAGTCATGTGTCGTAGGTAGTTAAGCTGAGCCTGGTCTTCTGTGGTGGGTGCCAGTTCTAATCCCCTGAATTACGGAACAGTGAGAAAATTTCAAACAAATGCCTGGCATATTGTACTGTTAGGCGCATACTGCAGTTACATATGAATTGAATGGATATCTTGGCTGAAATGCACAATACGCTTAATCAAGTATACTGTTGAAATGTAGATCATTTGTTATCCCCCGCAGTAATTACAAATTCACTATAAAGTCTTTCTGTCAGCACAACTCTGGTTTTAAACATTTAATGGTGCACCTTTGCTTTAACTTTATAGCCATGTGTTGGGAAATGGAAGAGGTTGCATTTCATAGCCTGTTGACTGCACAGGGTTTCATTTACTTGATTTGCTCATTATCATTGCATTTTACCTATGTAGGTTGCTTGGGATTCACACTGGAGTTGATAGTTTTTGTTTGGTATATGGTAATATTTCTTTCACAGGTGGAATAGATATTGGGATGGTTTGATATCTGAGATTGGTTCAGCAGTAAAGAATGTTTAGTTTACTGTTTTAAGTTGAACATATATAGAAATATCATGTAGCACATAAGAATAGCACGGAAATATCTTTTGATTTTCATCTCTCAATTAAGTATAGACCGTCAGCCAATTCATGCCAGCCGTTTGTAGACTTATTCGTAATGCAGAAAAACTATCCTTGAATGTAGGAAAGACTGCTAAAATGTTATACAAAATAAGAGCTTAAAAGCAACGGAGATGTGGTTGTTGAGATGATTGATGTGAACATCTTGGACTCCCAGAGAAGCAAACATTGATTACCTGGAAGAGGCTAATGAAACTAGAACATTTTATACAAAAGGGGCAAAACAGTATTCGTTGGTCATATAAGGAAAAGATAAGCATTGGATATCATCATTACTGGAAAAATCACTTTGAAAATACGCAAAGGCAGACCAGGAGAAATAATACAAGATGGGCTTAGACAGTGGCATGAAGGAATATCAGCAGAGAGCCCATTACCGTGGATGAAATCTATCTAGAGGAAACAAGCCTTACACAAATGCAGGCCAAAGTTAGACACACTGACTTTTGAGGTGCATAACTGGGTATGACACTCTTCTCGAAAGATAAATAAAGAAGAACAGTCATGGCCGAGATCTGTGGAGAGACATGATCACCTACACCAGATGGCAAGACATGTTATCACCATGTGTGAAACACACACCAGAGCTCAATTCAGATTTCTATTTATAACCTCATGCTGGATAGCTAAACAGGGATGGAAAGTAAATAAAACCCACACATGCCTATATTTTAGCTGTTAATTTACTTTTGAGGGGAAAATAGATTGATATTGGGATATTTTTTTATATTTGCAGGCATTGTTCTTATTGCTCCAGTGTGACAACAATATAGAGGAAGCAGAAAGGAGGAGGAAAATGCAAGCAGTTCCACCAACAGGTTAGCAAACTTACACATATTAGTCTGTGAAATGTGTGGATGTGGTGTGTTTTGTTAGCTGTGCAGATGTGGACGTGTATCTTCTTCCAGAATTACTAGCTGAAATGTTGGAGTAAATAAAAGATAATGAAATGTTGGAGTAAAAAAAAAAGATAATGAAATGTTGGAACTTTATGAAAATAACATTTGCATAAAGGTGGAAGCCAATGGAAAACACATTGTCTCATAGATGTTTATGGAGTCTTGAAGCTAGATTTAAAATGGAGTGAAAGACAGGTCAAATATATTCATACTTCTTCTGGGCTAAATAACTTGACAGGGTTATGCTGTAGGTAAGTCCCTTGCTCTATTTGGTGTCCATCTCCTGCCCAACCCTGCTCATGTGACACATATGGTATTCAGATTTAAGATGCAAGACCCAGAAAGGTTAACCCAGTAAACCAATGCCAGAAAGAAATCAATGTATCAACCAAAAGGCACACTATTGCAGCTCTGTTGTCAACACGTATAAAACAGTTACTTCCCGGAGAGTTAAAAAAGAGGTGTGAGTAATAACTGTTAACAGGTAACCAAAAGGCAGTTATTGCTGTATGAATGTAAAGTTAAGGAACCCGCATATCATAGGTTGTGGCATATGAGATGGGGAACCATATTCTCCCTTCCTAGCATTCCTGCTGAGACATCTGTCTGGTACCCATTACTATTACTCAAAGGTCAGAAAAGGTTAAATGTAACCTCATAAGTAGACAGTGGGGATAACTTTTGGCAGCAGGTATTGCTGTGAGAATATGACATGAGGCTGGACAAATACTAGGTCAGAACATTCATGAAGTAGCGTTACAAGTTCCCTTCATCCTGCCATTCCTTGCCAAAGAAATCTGGCAGCCATATTATAAGAGAGCAGTCATATTTCAGTATAGGAAAACATGGATTAACTTAATGGGAAAGTCTTATGGAGAAAGATGAATTCCGTCAAATTGTTGCATTTAGCTCATTTGCTGCATAATTGTTAATGGATGCTAGCACTGAATTATTCTTGTTGGGATCCCAGCACCTCCGCCTGTATAAGTTAGTTTCCTTTGGGTAATTTGACTAATGAAAGGTAAAAGTCTGTACTGCACTTGGAAATCTTCTTACTATAGCTGGTAGCCTCTTAGGGAAAGTGGATTTGATACAAGTGCTGCATTTAGCTTTTTTGCTGCTTAATGGCTAAATATGCAAGTTAATCAGTACAGTTATCTTGGAACAGTCATAACATCTGATGGGAGATGCCTTGAAGAGATTAGAACAAGAATCACCATTGCGAAGGTAGCCTATCACAAGATGGAAAACATACTGACCAATAAAAAGATATCAATTGAAATGAGAAAAAGAGTGTTGGAGTGCTACATAGAACCTGTACTTTTGTATGGATGTGAAGCGTGGACAATGAGCAGTCAAGCTGAGAAATATCTGATGGCTGTTGAAATGTGGTTTTTAAGGAATACGCAAAGAATACCATGGGCAGACAGAAAAACCAGTGAACAAGTCCTTCAAGAAACAAATGAAGATCGTAAACTGATTAGAGAAGATCGTAAACTGATTACATGTAGACAGTCAAAATTTTTGGGGCATGTTATGAGAAGAAATTACTTGGAGAATTTGGTGACAACTGGCAAGATTGAAGGGAAGAGACGAAGGGGAAGACCGAGAAATAAATACCTGGATGGCTTGGTCACACGGCATGGTTGAGACATGAACATGGAGCTGATCCACGACTCTGGTGATCGAATGAGATGCAAAACATGACATAAGTGTCTTTAGATGATTTATCTTATTAAACAAGTCAGTATAGCGCAGTTGGGAATCATGTCACCAAAAAATACAGAGCAACGCTGTTAGCTTTTATGCTTTGCAGTAAAGTGTCTTTTAAATTACACGCACTGTTAGTTACATGCCCTTTGCAGGATGTTGCTGTCAACCCCAGCATTTATTGGCTGTTTGTTATTTACTAAGCAATGTCAGTTCAGTAGTTTGCCATTGCTTTCTGATCAGCTGATGCCTCATGCCATCAAAATGAATGTGTTATCTAATGTAGTGACAGAACCAGCTAACATACACCAATATGCTTGAATATTAAAATCTTTCATATGCTCAGACCAGCTGTGAAATAGAAACCTATTAACTTCATGCTGTTCATGTTACCAGCTTTTCCACTCTTGTCTTGTATTTTTCTTTTTGTTGAATTTACAAATAATGCATATTCCATCATGACCCATATTCAAGGAAAGATATGTTCTCTATAAAACAACCCACACACTCAAGGATTTTCTTGATTGATGCGCGTGGCTACATTTACATAATGAAGTGGGATATGGGGCACGAACAAAAAAAAAAGAAATCAGACTGAAAAATTAAAAACATGAACACTCAAGATTTGAACAAGGTATGTGCAGAATGCATCATCGTCTTGGTTTGTTAAACCCAATATGATGGCTGACTTTCTGTTTACACATGTGTGAGAAGTCAACTCTTAGCTGTAAGAATATCAAACATAAATACTTCACATATATCACATCACAAAAATATAAGGTGTTATCAAGAGTTTTCTTCTATGCCACTGTTTCCTTCCTCGACTGTGAACATAACCAGGTTTGTATTTTGTCTTACTTAAGTACATTTAAAGACACATTTGCCGGCAGGTTTCAAGCCTGCATATTCAAAGTTGTATAGACAGTCTGAGGATGCTGCTTCATGTACTGCACTTAAGACAAACCCCCATAATCTTCACTAACACCCTCCCATACATGTCCAGAACTACAGCTAGTGTAGAAGAAAGCTTGCTTAGAAGTGTCTTCACTAGATTTATGCATGATGTCGTAACACATACATAAGGAAACACAAATATCTGTAAAGGACCCTTTTACACACCTTGAGACCTATTGTCTGTATCTCCATATTTGTATAAATCAACACCGAGGATAGTGTGGTTGGCATCATGCCAACTGCCTTTACTTTCCAGAACAATTTCTGGTACCCATGTTAGCCTGAGCCTAGGTTTATTTTTTAAAATATCCATCTCAGTATGGATTCAAACACTTGACCACTGCACTACCATGCCTGCCCTAGGCCCATGATCCAGTGTCTAATAAATCATTAGGCAAAACAGTAGAATAATTGATATTTGAGAAGTTTGAATGCGGAAGTCAAGGTGATATCAAAGATACAGATTGTGCCTAAATGTGCAATTAAGTAAATGTTATTTTGGGGCAAGTGCAGAAATTCTGATATCTAGGCACATGGATAATATCAGATGGAAGATGCACCACAGATAAAGAAAGAGTAGGACAAGCAAAAACTGCATTCTATCAAATGGAGAACATTGTGTGCAATAAATCCTTGTCCTTGAAAGTTAGAAAAAGAGTTCTTGCATGTTACATAGATTCAGTTTTAACATACGGCTGAGAATAATGGACAATTGGTAACCAGGTGGAAAAAAATCCATAGAAGCCTTAAAGATGTGGTTTTATAGAAGAATGCTGATCATTAATTGGATAGCCAAAATGAGCAATCTGGACATTTTGAGGGAAGTTAAGTTGCAAAGATAACTTATCACAAACATCAGAAAGAAGCCGTCATCATTTTTTTTTTTTTTGGGAACACATTATGAGAAGACAAAAACTGGAACATGTGACAACCGGAATGATTTGTGAAAAGAAAGATAGAGGAAGGCGGAGTGAGATAATTCTTGACAGTCTTGTGTCAAGGAAGAGAATCAACACACAAAACGATCCATGCCGTCGGAGATCGTAATTTGTGGAGAGGCATGATCGCGAATGCCAGTCGGCAAGGCACTGGATGAGATGGTGATGAATGCAGGCCATCTGGGCAACATGTAATTTGTGGGGGAGCATGTTAAAAGTCTTATCTGTATAAAGACAGGTAGAGGGCTTCTGTCTAGTTTCTCCCTCTCTATGGCAGCTGGTGAATGTTAAGCACATATGGTAGATTTGTGAGTTAGATGTGACATGATCCTGCATTAAGCACTTCTGTTGTTACATTTGGAAACAGTAACAGAAGTACAGAGTTGTAACATATAGTGCATTTGTGACAAAATGCTTTGAAGGAATGTTTCTCTGACCTTCCTCCGTTACCCCTTCCCCGTCCCCACATACACATAGTGCTGGGAAGCTTACAGTGTCGTATGCTGTCAGGATACCAGATATGAGTGAATGTTTGGAGATTGAAGATGCACGCGAGCACAATTGTATAGTAGTTTGTCATCTTGCTGTATGTTTCTCTCATATGTGAAGGTTATCAGCTTCTGGTGTGTGAGTGATACTAGAACAAGTAATAAGTTTCTTCTAATTTGGGCAACTTTTCATGAATATAATAAAACAACCAGAAACAGTGGCTATATCAATGAAAAATGAGAATACCAAAATGTGATATTACAGTAGAAACAAATATGCCTAACCAAGTCAATAAATTCAAATAATTGGTGACAATAAGTCAGAAGGACGGTCTACGACAGAGCAAAATAGGCAGTCTCAAATGATTTAAAAGTATTGTGTGCAATGTCACTTTAATTGAATGCCACAAAGAAAGTACTGAAATATTATATTGAACCTGTTCTGCTGTTTGTCAATGAATCTTGGATTACGAACTAACAGATTAGGAATAGCTTGGAGGCAGTGGAGATGAGGTTTCTGAGACGAATGTTGCGAAGACCTTGGACTGCCAAAGCAACTAACAATAATTGCCTTGAAGAAACTATATTAAAGTAGAACATTATGTACAATTACAAAAAAGAGGCACGAAAAGCATTCTTTGGTCATTTAATGAGAAGGGAGACATTAAAAAACATAACGACTGGAAAATTTGGTGGTAGAAGATGGCAGAGGCAACCCGAGAGACCTAATGCTTGATGGTCTAAACAGTGGCACGGGGGGAAGTCAGAGTTGATCTAGAACATCAAGGGTGGAGATCTGTGGAGAAACACAAACACCGTTGCCATTTGGGAAGGCACATTATCTTGGACATATAATAGATAGTGGCAGAAGGAATATTATCTAGAAAGCTAAACAATAAATATAAAATGAGAAAACTCAAATGTTCTCTTTGTGTGTGTATGTACATCTGCGTGTAAGGTGCAGAAGCACAGACAGTAAACAAACAAGAACAACAAAGTTCTGAAAAATCATACATAGAAGAATAGATTGTATGTAATTAAAAGAAAACAATATAGAAGTCTTTGATGGTCTAATAATGGAGCTAATGGATTACAAAAAATAAGATGTATTGAATTTAGAAAAGGTAAAGGGCCCTTTTAATGCACGGGGTGGGAGACGCATATTTTTATGGGCAATCTGAAGGTGATGTGGTCACCATGAAGACATTTCTTGGGATCCATTTTAGGCGGGTTTGTCCTGGGAGTCCAGGTCAATTTTAAAAATCCGCCCCAGTGCAGATTCAAACCCTGGGCCGCTGGATCATCAGGCAAGTGCCCAGTCACTATGCCACTGCGGATCCTGTCGAATATTTTGGCATCATTAAAAGACCAGTCTTATAAAAATCATACTGGAGGAAAAGTTGAAGCCAGGCAAGCGTGAGGTATGCAGTTATATAATTGGGAAGATAAATGGAGATGAATGAACAGCAGTCGGACGAATGAACAGCAGTCTGTCAGAGTGTACAGCCAATGTGAGAGACAGAGTTAGAGGTTCGTTGCAGCCAATTGTGAATGCAGCACTTGATTGTTTGAGTGTTGGTGTGAAGTTCTAAGGGTTCCCCATAAATGTGAGCCACAACACTATGACATTACTCTTCTTTTAAAAAAAATAGTGTTAGATACCGGGTGGGGGGGGGGGGGGGGGGGGAACAAAAAAACGATAATTCATGAGCTGACCCTTTTTCCTCACGAACCAGCATTTCCTTCCCTATATGCTGACTGAGAAAACAATTGAAAATTCAGGCGCCGGGTTAAAATGTCCAGGTCACTGTGGCAACTTGGCTCATGGATTTTTTCTACCTCTGCGTATTTTGTTGCAAAATGTATATGATACATTAACTTTAAACACACATTCAGACACTCATGTAGGTTTGTTTGTTGATTAATAATTATAAAACATATCATGCTTCATCCATATATATGTGGTTCTTTGGGGGTGCCAGTATCAGAATAATTTAAATTCAACTTTCCCTCCATAATTTGTTTTCTGTAGCAAGTTATAATTGGATCCATTGCAGTCAACCTTTCTATTATTTTGAGGAGCCATAAGTCAAACTAGGCATTGGTGTGTGTTCCTCACAGAGCTAACATAATGATTGTGATCTGTGTTTACCGTCTAGTGGTTGATTCACCAGAACTAGCCCCAGATTATCATCTTTTGTTCACATTCAGATCACAGTTCTGGCCCCCAAGAGATCCAGTCCGAGAAAAGTTGTACAGAGATTTCAGAGCCCTCCAGATAACAGCACTTTTTTCTGAACCTAGAATTCCAATCAGAAAAAGAAATGCAAGATCTTTTATTCCATTATTACTGCTGCTCTTCTACTGCCACAGTTGAAGCCTAATAATTTCTGTAACTGTTTTTGATACTACTGCTACTACTTTTAGAACAATAAGAGAATTACTACTTCACCTTTCACTAACTCTTACACTGAAATATTAAATGCCTAACTGTTATTGAAGCTCCGTGTGTTTCTATGGGGCAGTGATTATTGTGGGTAATTACTACAAAATATGGAAAAATACACTGTTGTTAGTTAGTTAGTTAGTTAGTCACGGTTCCAACTTCACGGCAACGGGTCGTCCCCATATTGCTCCGTTTCTGTGCCAGTGAATATCACAAAATGCTGCTCACTGTCCCATGTGAACAATGGAATAGACAGGAGTGTCGGCAAGCCAACAGTCCGCACAGGTACACTGTGCATAAAATACACTGTTGTTTACACCAGTAATGAGATTGGTTGTGTCCCAGCAACATCTGTTGTGGCAGCAGTTTTAGTTTTGTTAAAATAAAGTTAAAACGATATTAATGGTTACTGTGGTTTAGAACACAATAGGTTGTGTCCTTGTCCTCTGTGGCAGCAATCATTTGTTGTTCATAAAGTTATGTTGCAAAATGAAAAGTTAAAATACATGGTTACTACAATGAAATGTGAAACTGTGTCGTCATCAACAGCAGATATGGCCTCTTTTGATATACTACTCTCTCAACTGCCAGAGTCTGTTTCTTCTTGTTTCTACATCATTGCCAGAGAGAACCATATTGTCATCTGAGTTCTAGGGTGGTTTTAGAGGTGGCTGGTTAGGCCTGAAATGTCTTTTAAATGAGGGCAGAGACACTGCTGTTGATCAGATTTTAAGGCCTGCCTCTATGTGACTTTGTTGATCCATAATTGCTCGAACGTCTCTGTGCCAGCAAGGATTTAACTACACTAGGCAAGGTGATAAGCAGCATTGTTCTCCCAAATTTCATGGTTGATGCCTCTGTTGCATCACCTAGCAAGACTTGTTTACGGAAGAACTCGTCTACATTAATTCAGTATTAGAAATTCCAAAGGAATGCCTGAGAAGATATAAAAACTCTTTTGCTGGTAAAAAATGTTATTTGTATATCTGTACTCCATTGCTGTTTTAGAGCAAATGATTTGTTGTAATATTTTAGAAAAACCTACATTCTAAGCTGTGTGTGTGTTGAACTGGGCCTGGTTGAGTTTTTGTGTTCAGTAAATTTGTTCATGTACATTTCTTAACACTCAAGGTATGAGGAAAGATATTATGTACATAATGTTAATAGTGACTTTACATGAATGTGTTTTTGAGTTTACATACCTTCTTGCATTTAAAATGTTTTGAAGTTAATATGCATACCTTCCTGAGCTTAAACAATTGGGAGGAACATGAAATCCAAGCTGTGTAATTAGTTTTTTCAGAGATTACAGGGCGTAAGTTATGGGCTAGATCAGTACGAGTTGAAGACTAATGACAACGGGTTGTTACCTATTGTGCCTCCAAGGAACTTGAAATGTACATACACAATCTCTTCATTTTCAGTGTAGCAAATTTTTTAACGTATAAATGCATTGCCAATCTATTGTGTCCATCTGGTCCATGTTAAAGTGAGATGCATACATAAAGGTGCTGCAATGCTAAGTGTAAGGACTTCACTGTAAATGAGTCCTGGGTTTGAAAGGACAATTCCTTGGCTGACTGTTGTGTTGCGCCCAGAGCCTGTATTGTGTTAGCACAACTGGGCAAATTTATATGCTTGTTGAATCACTCAAATGGGGTAACATTGTTCACTTCATCAGAACAAAAGTGCTTGTTTTATGATCAGGGCAAATTTGGGTGCTGATTCAATTGTCAGAGCAAAGTAGTGTGATTCAGACCATCAAAACAATACCAGATTCTGGATTTTGACATGGGGTCAACCGGCAGCTAAGTGAAGTCTAGTCCAAGCACAAGATAATTGTTTAAAGTCTGTTGTACCCGTGTCTGCAGTTAACTGGCTTGTCAACTGTGGCATAGGTTCAATCCCCAGTTGAGTTTCATGTGAGCACACGCAGCTCTAGGTTAAGCCTAGACTATCATGGGGGACAGGTACTGCTGGGAAGGAGAGACAGTGAGGAATTCAGCTGGTTGTCACTACCTAGACCTAGCATGTGTGATGTCTTGTCTCTTCACACTTCTTCAGCCATATCTGTTGGTTTACCTTTGGTATTATATATTTTGAAAAGACCTTTTTTTTTGGTTATCATGATTTGTTTATATTCATTACCATTGTCATTTGCTGCATTGTTCAAAGTGTCTATGCACTGTTAATCTTTGACACCAATAAACCATGTTTGCTATCTGTCAATGCCTGAGCCGTTATTATTAAGCCTAATACACATTGTGACGAGCTCTTTTTTTAGCCTTTGCCTACATTTCTAGCATATTAATACATCTTCTGAGTCATTATTAAGCTTAACACAAATTGTGAAAAATGTTTATCCTTTGCCTACTTTTGGAGCATAATAACAAACTAATAAATCCTAAACTAATAATTGAGTCATTAAGCCTAAATAAAATAGTGACAAAAATATCTAGTCTACTTATATTTGGAGCTTGCTAATCATTTATTTGTCTAAATTGCTTGCTTGTTGCCCATGGTTCTGCACAATACAGTACTGCTAGTACCAGTGACAATAACCATTCACATATTAGTCTTGTCTGCTGCTAATAAAGCACTGACTTTCAAGCATCTGAAGGTACTGTCAAACAAGCACAAACTACTGAAAGTGCAGCTAACTTCAGCCTTATCTGTGTAACCAAAGTAACCTTTGCGTCATCTTGTGCAGTGGTGATGCCTGTGAAACTTCAATGCTAAACGATTTCAATGATAAACAGATCCTTCATAAACATTCCAAAGGCTCTATATCGTCTTTCAGGTACAAGTGTGGGGATTGTAGTCATTCATAAATAAGTAGACATAAAATGTCCACATGAAAAAAATTGACCGCAAGCCGCTGAGGCCAATATTGCGGACTTGTTTTGTTGAGGCAATAAATGTAGCCGTCATCACAGCCAACAGTGAAAGTTTTGTGTAGTTAATACAAAATGGTTGTTTGAACATTGATGCTTGTGTTATTGTTGTTTCTCCTAACATTCTCCATTTCTGTTAGGTTCTGTGTTTCTCCTAACATTCTCCATTTCTGTTAGGTTCTGTGTTTCTCCTAACAATCTTCATTTCTGTTGGGATATGACAGTTAGACATAAAATGGATGAGTTTTTAGTCCATGTAGACAAGATATACAGTTATTGTGGCAGATTTTATTCTGATAAGCTGCTACTAAATATTCTTTTTCTTACCTGCCAGTTGTTTGGGCTAGTACTTTCAGTTTGTCACTGGCAGCAATTACTGCAGATGTTTTATTATGTGTGCGTAATCTAGAAAAGTTAACACTTTTATTATAAAACCTGTCCATGACAAAAGAATATTTGTGTGCTAATTCCCTAGAAGTCAAAATCCTGATTATACAACTCTACCAACAGTGTCAAGTTCTGAAATATTTCCTCTTTTTACAGTGCATATTTCTTAACTTAGAATATAACCAGAACTTGCTGTACATTTCGTATACGTCTTTATCCCCCACTTTGTCGGCTTCACACTTGATAAGCACATCTGATTGTCTGCTCGCACAAATTCTGTTTGTCTGCTCACACAAATTATGGCAAAAATAATACAGTTGAGTCCACTTAAGTCGAACTCGGATAACTAGAATTTTGCTTAAGTTGACGTTATTGGCTTGGTCCCGGCCAAGATCCTTCTTTATCTTTGTATCAAAATTCCTGATAAGTTGAATTCGGTTAACTAGAAATTTCGGATTAGTCAAACAGAAAAATGAATTACTGACTATATAAATGTCCACGTTTAAGTTGAACTCTTCATTTCACATCTCTCTCTCTCTCTCTCTCTCTCTCTCCTCTCCCCCCCCCCCCCCCCAAAAAAAAACTTTCAAGAAAGAATGTGTATTTTTATTCAGCCCGGAGAACAATCTCGACATATGTTGCTACATGTCAAGATGGCTGCTAGTGGATGAAAGCTTAAAACTTTGACTTTAAAAAGAAAGATTGAGCTGTTGGAAGAGGTTGAACATAGTGGGAAGAAGAAAGTGGATATAGCTAGAGAATTTGGTATTCCAACATCGCCACTTTCCGGCTAGAAGAACTGGTGCGTGCGATTTTGTTGATGCTGCCCTTCTAGATTGGCAAATGTACCAGTAAATGGGCCTTTACTTATTGTGAAAGCAGAAGAATTTGCACGTCTTGGAGGGCAGACAGACTGGAATTGTAGTGTTGGCTGGTTGGATCATTTCAAAAAACGACACTGCATCACTTACAAGAATGTGTGTGGAGAGAAAGTCACAGTCAACGAAGCGACGACTCACTCATGGATAGAACACGTGCTCAGACCTGCTTTAGCTAAATATAATTCTGCGGATATATTTAATGCTGATGGAACTGGATTATTTTGGAGATTGCTACCTGATAAAACATTTTCTTTCAAAAATGAAAAGTGTCTTTGGGGGGGGGGGGGGGGGGGGGGGGGGGAGAATCAAAAGAAAGAATAACTGGTTGTGTGTTCCAGTATGGGTGGTAGTGAAAAATGGCCTTTATTTATGATTGGAAAATTTAAAAATCCTCGTTTCAAAGGCCTGAAAACATTGTGTGTGAATTACAGAGCTGATTCAAAGGCATGGATGACATCAGAACTGTTCAATGAGTGGCTACAAGAATTTGATTATTCAATGGTGTGTAAACAAAGAAAAGTTCTTTTAATTGTTGACAATTGTTCGGCCCACACAAAAATTAACAATCTGAAGGCAACAGAGCTTTTGTTTCTGCCACCTAATGCCACTTCAGCCTGGTGATCAAGGTATCATTCAAAATCTGAAAGTTCTTTATAGATCCATAATGTTGTCAAAACTTGTGGGTCATATGCATGCTGACCTCATTTGTGATGAATTCAAGATAACCCTTCTTGATGCTATTCTTATCTTAAAATCTTCATGGGACAGAGTTGTACCTGCAACTATTGCAAACTGCTTTAGGCAGGCTGGCTTCTTACCTGCAGTAGATGTCTCTGTAAATGAGAATTTCACACCATTAGCGAGCAATGTTACTGACATTTCAGTGCTAGATTGTATAAAGAGCTGAAGATTGATCCAGAGGAGTTTGTGAACATTGACAATGATGTTTCTACTAGTGCCACTCTTTCAAGCACTGATATTATAGGGCTATGTATGCCAGTCATTCAACCAACAGACCCTTCCAGCCCCGACTCTGATGATGAGGATGACTGTGGGCTGCAAGCACAACCTCTATCGCAGTCAGATATTTTGGCATCAGTTGACATTTACATGATGCAGAATGGATGTTCAGGTGATGCAGTCTCACCATTTTGTGCCTTTAAACAAGCAATGGGAAGATATTTTTCACAAGTCAAGAAGCAAAGTAAAATCACAGACTTTTTCTTTAATTTGGAAATTTTCAAAACTAAACATTTCAACATTTCTGATATTGTATTGCTATTTATTTGTTCACTACCTGTATTTCCTAAATGGTACAATCATTTTACTCAATGCTACTGCATGGTACACATGTATTAGTGTAAATATGTGTGCAGTCTGGATAAGTAGAATTTCTGATACGTAGAACAAATTCCTTCGGCCCCTGCGACTTCTACTTATCCAGACTCCACTGTAGTTGAGGGAAAGTTCGGAAAATTCAATGGCCTTAGAATTACAATCTAGAATGTTCTTGGAACTTTTCTGTTTCATATTTATTGGCTACTGTAGATGTAAGTCTCAAAGTATTTGCAGGAGACTAACTTGTATCAGTCTTACTTATTACATTTCCTGGGATATGCCCTTTTCCACATTTTTGTACGATGAAAGATCACATGAAAGAGCAAGAGAGTTCATTTTACCAATTGAGTGATTATCTACATTCAATTTCAATGTCTTTATCAAAATATTCACAATTTAAATCTCATCAACCAAATCACTTAGCACAAGTTCAGCAGCTTGTCTCACTGTTTGCCGCTTAGGAGGTTCATTTCTTAAATTTTCAGCATATCTTTTCATGAAAAAAAATTTCTAAATATCCTCAATTCAAATCAGCTAATTGCCTATACCTTCCCAGAAGCAATTTGTTCTTCCTGAATTTACTGTTTGTAGGTTTTTTTTTTGTTCTTTTTTTAAATACCTTGTTCGAACAATTTGAGATAGTGGTCTGATACTGAAAGGACCTTGAGGCATGGGGACTCTCGATACACACCAATAATCCGGCACCTTAGAGTCGGAAGGTTAATATTGAAACATGGGCATGAGTTATATGAGTTTGATAGAGCATTGACTAGTTTAAAGGGCTCTGGACACTTCTCTAGGCTTGTTACATAACACATGCTGTGATCCAGGAGCAGCATGTAAATAATTCAGAAAATTGTTCCGTTACTGATCCTTGATGGTCAGAAATTGAATCTGAAGCCTTGTTTACTCACATTTCAGTTAAGGTTTGGGAATGAATTTCATAAGCTGTTTCAGGTCATGTTTACAGTGTGCTTTTCATAAGCTGTATGTATATTAATGTCAGCTGTATTACCAGCTTCCTGTAATTCATATTTCTTTTCTTAGCTTTTGTCTTAGTATTTGTATAGCATTTCAATCTCTTTCATACCCTTTTGATGTTCTTTTTTAATTAAACCAAGATCCATTCCAAGGCATTTTTCATCTATTTCTCACACATTCCACTTTCTTGCCTTCATTTCCACTTAATTTTCACTTTGTGCAGGAGAAATGAGTAAACTGTAAGCTTTGTCAGTATGTATATGTACATATCATCGAATGCATGCACAAATTGTGTGCTCCATAAACTCAACAAATTGTTTACTATTGACCCCTCCTAAATCAACTCCTAGTATTGTATGTAAATATGTATGGAGTTTGCTTACAAAGAGACTAGCTACCTGTGTGTCAGTGTTCTTGAATTCTAAGTTAGTTAAGTTTCTTGCATATCCTTTACAGGACGTAGCAGCCAACCCCAGCATTTTTTGGCTGTTCGTGATTCCTGGGCAAGTTTATGTTCAGTAGTTTGCCATTGCTTTCTGAATGACAGGCACCCATAGCATTTCATAAAAAACCAATGTAAGCTGGTCTGCTGCCAAATCGCCGACAGCTGTGTTTTGAACGGTATGCGGGATTATAAACTGCATCCGTAACCCATTCGTCAGGAGCCGGCGGGAAATTGCTAATTGCTCTAATTTTCCCATAATTCTGTGGGGGGGGGGGGGTTGCACTACCAAACGCATGCCAAAGTCGAAACCTGACCTTTGAGTTGCCTCTGTGTCAGTTATAACCTCAGATATTAATATTTTTTTAATGAATTTTGCTCGTCTTGATTTTAAAAAAAAAGAAACGGTAGATGGTGAAAACAAAACTACCACATTGCAAAAGTGTATGGTTTACGTGCCTACTTCTGTCACGACAGCTTCTGTGATCCAGTATGGACACAGCACGTGACTGCGCCACCTGGGCACTAATATTTAAACATTGCCGCAATAAGTGTCAACTGTACATAACTTGTTGCCAAAACATACGTCAGTATGTAGTTAGGTGCAGAAGAAATCCATTCTATGTAATAATAATGTGTTGGCATACAAGGAGATTTCTAGTTTCATTTTCTTTGGTACTGATACATTGTGTCACTGGTATATTCATGCTTTATTTTATATATACATTACTCATCAGAGGAATGACAGTTGAAAACATTGTTTATAAATCAGGGTGAATATATACAGTTAATTGATTGAATGTTTATGGTAACTTGGATGGTTCAAATAAATCATCCCTGAAGGACGAATGTTGCCACCAATAATTGATCTCAACCAAAGTCGGTTTTCGTACAAATTCCTGAACTCATGATTCAGTTATACATAATCTTTTAAAGAATAAAGTCAATCATAGGCTCAGACATGACCATGTGTATTTTTATTAGTCGAGGTGTTTTTATTTGTATTTTTATTACAGTACCAAATTGTATTTTTTTGTTTTACCCCCTTCTTTTCAAAACATTTACTAATCTACCTTGTTGGGGTAAATTTTCATTTGATGAGAAGGCTTACATTCACTGCCCAGGAAATCAAGGAGATGCGTTATATCTCATGACACCAACGGTTCTTGTAAAAATTGCTGGATTCTGTGTTTGATTTCAGACTCTGTATATTCAGTGGTGGATATTGTAGCCTCTTTGACACACCAGGAACACACGCAGCGCTACACCCAGCTAGCCAGGCGCCCGTCGCCACCACTGGATCGATTGATACAAAATCACAATTATTTTACTATCACCTGTTTCTAGTCAGTGATCATCATCAATCAGGTGACGTCTTCACAATGAAGGTTGGCTGCAATGGATCTCCAACACTGTCTGTCTCTCGCCTTGACTGTACATTCTGTCAGGCTGATGTTCAACCATCTCTTGATGTTATCTTCCCACTTTTATCATTGTCAGTGATGCGTGAGCTTAAAAATAAAAATGTGCAGCTATCATGCTATTTCAGGGATTTACTGATCAGGCAGGGTGTGACAGCTGCCTTTTTTTATTTAATCCAAAATCTTAGGGTTTATTTGTTTTTTTTAACCAGTTGGTCAATCCTAGATTTATTTCTGTTCAAAACAGTTATTTAAACTTGAAGTCAGTCTATGTCCTTATTGTTACTTTTAAATCCCATCTCAGACAGTTGTTGTATTATTAAAATTACTGCCATTAGTGACCAGAAAAGAAAGTTACCAGTGCAATCATTAACAATGCGCTGTTGACATAACAAATTTAATTAATTCTGATGATATTAGTGAATGGGATGTACAGTGTTTTAAGTGACACATTGTTTAGATTTCAGTACTTAACTAGAGGCACATGTTTATTTTGACTAATCACAAGATGATGTCCTTGTGGTGGCATTGTTTGTTTGTTTTAGTTGGCCTATAACTGAAAATGCTGGTTTCTGTTACTGATTTTGGCCACGTTCCAGGCGGGAGAAAGGAAAAGAGGCATTGAAACGAATTATGATTCAAATATGAAATGCTGTACAATTCTCTTTAGAGACTACTGATTGACTTTGATTGTATAATAATAATTTGCAAACTACTTATGACCTTGAATGTATGCCAGCTTCTCACTCATGATACACCATGCAATAAAAAATTTTATATTTTTAAGTTGCCTTCAATTTTTTTTTATATATTCTGTTTTTGCACACTTGTTTTACCTTAAAGCTATGTGTTATAGTGTGCAGTAAATCATGAAGTGTGAAGAATTTCATGGACATATGCAAATAACTTTTATTGGTCTTCTGAAGAAGTCGGGAAGTATGCCTTATTCTGAATCTGTAACAACAGTATCACTGTACAAATGTTTCACAATCTCATTTCCCATGTGAATCCAAAAAGGGCTGGCATTTTGGTGTTCACCTGTGTCAAAACATTGCAGTTTACTCTTTCATAATCTATATATATAAAACAGTATGTATGTGGGTGGGGATGTATTTGATGCATTCGATAACGGTCCATCCAATTGAGATGAAATTTTCTACATGTTTTCTTTTCATTCCCGTGCAGCCAACTGTCATAGTTTGGTACTGTACAATCAGCTATTTACTTACTAAAATTTAATTTTGTAATTACCTGACTTAACATAAGAAAATTTATATAAAGAGACATAACTTTTAGTAACATTGCTATATCTTAGGTTAAGTCCCCTGGCTATCGATCGATCGATCTGACCCGATAGATAGGGTGGGAGAGACGGACGGGCAGGCAGACATACAGATAGATAGATAGACAGACAGACAGATGGGCTGGGTCGTCAGACAGACACACAGTCGGGAACAGGAACATATATGACTACTTATATAAATTAAATTAGATGCTCCCCACCAGGAGCTGGGCAAAGCCCAAATAGATAGACAGGCAGGCAGACAGATAGATAGATCCTCGCCAGGGCCTGGGCGAAGCCGGGCCGGGTCAGCTAGTACCTATATATTGCCTCTCAGCTTGACCAATGATGTCCAGTATTGTCCAAAATCCTATCTTCCATGTTTAAAGTCATTTAAAGATCAGGTGGTTGGCTGGAAGAGAGTTCTAACACTGACTTTCAGATTGCTTGAGTGCCAGAAAAGGTCTTGCATCTGCCGAGGTGTGCTTGGTTTAGCTTTCCTCCTGGCTTAGTACAGAAGTACTATTTCCACTGAGAACTATTTTGCAAAACCCTCTTTCCCTTCTGCAATGCAGGCACCAGCAAGGCATGCAATACCTGTATGTGCTCTACACCACGGAAATGGGCTTTAAGGTCTTGGCTATGTAGGTCATTGGCTTGCGACCCTTGAACAACAGTAAGATCACTATCCTGTCTTTCATCTTCATTCTTTAACCAGTAAGATTACCATACTCTCTATTCACTCATTAACCACTAAGATCATTATACTGTCCATCATGTTGACTCTAGCCAGTAAAATCACCATACTATATGCTCACTCTAAAACAGCTAAGATCACTAGCATGTCCTTCATGCTCACTCTTAAAACAACTAAGATCACCATCTTGTTCTTCATGCTTACTCTAAAACAACTAAGATCACCATCTTGTTCTTCATGCTCATGCTAAAATAACCAAGATCACCATCTTGTCCTTCATGCTCACTCAACAACTAAGATTAAACTCTATGGACTGCTGTGTGAACTAAAAAAGACAGTTAAATTCATACAAGAGACAATATTCCAGTTATAGACATATTTCAAGCAAACAAAAGAGGAACAACAACAACTAAGATCACCATCCTGTCCTTCATGCGCACTCTTAAAACAACTAAGATTACTATCCTGTCCTTCATGCTCACTCTTAAAACAACTAAGATTACCATCCTGTTCTTCATGCTCACTCTTAAATAACAGATCGTCATCCTATTCTTCGTGCCCACTCAACAACTAAGATCACCATCCTGTTCTTCATGCTCTCTTAAAACAACTAAGATTACCATCCTGTTCTTCATGCTCACTCTAAAACAACTAAGATCACCATCCTGTTCTTCATGCTCACTCTAAAACAAGTAAGGTCACCATCCTATCCTTCATGCTCACTCTAAAAAAACTAAGATCACCATCTTGTCCTTCGTGCTCACTCTAAAACAAAGATCACCATCCTGTCTTTCATGTTCACTCTGTAACCTGTCAGCTCACCGTCCTTCCAGTATTAGATGTGAACTCCTAAAAACAAGGTTAACAATTTGCTACTAAAGTTGTAGTAAAAGCACCACCGTGGATCAAGCACAAAAGGTTTCTGACCACCAGAAACGGTCCTATTTCTTCTTCCATACATTTTTCAGTCTCTTAACACTGTTGAGGGTGGCCTATTTGGGTCTTGATTCCCAAACATCTTTCTCCATTTGGTTCCGCGCCTGGATTGCCAAGTATAAAAGATCCATACAAACAAAATGTCTCATTTCAATATGTATGCCGTCCTGATGCAGTCAATTTTTAAAAAATGCTGATTATTAAGCACAGAAGCCACAAATAGTAGGTTGCATAATCTAATGCCTGACACATTTCTCTGCATTTTATCAGGGCATGCTGCAAAATTGTACTTCATGTGAAGTGAATGATTGAATCCTATTTTGATTGAAGTATATAACACAAACAAATTATATTACAAAACACAAATTTATAGTGGTAATGCAAAGTAACAGATGTAAAGATGTCAAGTTAATTTTTAAAAATGACAAAATTAACATAATAATAAAGTTTATGACACACAAAATAAAAGTGTAAATGTTCTGTTGCCACATTATACTCAAATATATAGGTTACAGCAGCGAGAAAGAGCAAGTGAAACACCAGCTATGTTGGAGATTAGCCAGGCCAAATGGATACTAGCATTCATTCTTAAACATCCAGTGTACTAATGCCAAGACAGCAGGTTGAACCCGTACACCGGTCAGTTGGACTAAAATGTTGACTTTCCATCTTTTACTTGGGGATATTAATTACAAATACCTCAGGAGTTGGGGTGAGTTTGTCTAGTGGCAAGGGAAGCTAGTAATAAGGAAAGCTAATCCACTCACAAAAATCAGCCCAGTGCACTAGAAGTAGCAGCGGGCGTATGGACCAGGCTTGAGTTCACAGCAAGCAAATGTAAAAAGAGAAGAAAAAAAACTAGCAATTTTGGTATAATGTTTTTAAAGCAAATGATTGGCTAACGGAAGCAACATTACTGCACTCAGGACAAACCCTTAAGTGTTGTCTCCCGTGGCAGATACCAGTGTAAGGATGTTCACACACGTGTGTGGGCACCCATAAGAGAAGCACAGAATAGTGATACTATAACCAGCCAAGCATGCTGTAAAAGAGGCGATTGAGGAGAGTTAAAGTGACACTGGCTGTCTCATGCCATAGAAAACTTGGCTGCAAAATCCAACCAGTGGTGAACATGACTACAAAGGGCTTGGTGTGAGCTGCTTGAGGGCCAATGCTTCATTGGAGATTAAAGACAAAGAATGGATGCTAACTAAATCTGTTGGATACAAGCCCCTGCAAAGGACATGTATGGCACTAAACACCTTGAAAGTAAGTAAACAAAAGTCATTTGAAAGTAAGTAAACAAACGTCATTTGAAAATAAGTAAACAAAAGTCATTTGAAAGTAAGTAATCAAAAGTCATTTGAAAGTAAGTAATCAAAAGTCATTTGAAAGTAAGTAATCAAAAGTCATTTGAAAGTAAGTAATCAAAAGTCATTTGAAAGTAAGTAATCAAAAGTCATTTGAAAGTAAGTAATCAAAAGTCATTTGAAAGTAAGTAATCAAAAGTCATTTGAAAGTAAGTAAATAAACGTCATTTGAAAGTAAGTAAACAAAAGTCATTTGAAAGTAAGTAAACAAAAATGGTGGTAGCCCCATTTCTTTATAGACCAATTGACAATCAATGGCTGATCTGGTCAATATCATGCTCGCCATCTTTACACCCGATTTCCTAGTAACCATTTTAGGATGTTCGGTTCCATATTGGTATTTTTAAAATGACATGTGTGCCAGGTTGGCTCAGCCAAAAATGGGTACCTAGAAATTTCTTGGGAAGTAAAGGCAGCTGATGTGGTAGTGACCACCTTAACCATTGAATGCCAATTGGTCTATTTAAAAAATATGGGTAGGCACAGGGCACCATATGCTCGGAACACCTTACTGCATGGAAAATGGTTCTTTTTTTTTTTTTTTTTTACATTTTAGGGTAGGAGCCCATGTGAACTTTAAAGTATCGCCCTCAATGATTTGAGCACATTACCATCAGATAGAACGGCAGGCATGGTAGCTACTGGGCCATCACAGCTTAAACACAAATAGTACACCATATTTAGTTTTACTGCCGGTCTCTCTGGCCAAGGGGTTACACCACTTTCTCCGTAATCCCGTTTATCACGCAGTCTCGTAGCGGGCGAGAACTGGGAGCGGTTCGTCCCCCGCTGGTGACTTGCAGGATAACTGAGCCGGCCGTTCAGAAAGCAATGGCAAACTACTGAGCGTAATCTTGCCAAGAAATCAACAGACAGCTGAAAGATGCTGCTTTTGACAGCGATGTCCTGTAAAAGGATATGCGAATTTAAAAAAAAAAATTTTTAATTTAGTTTTACTACAAGTGAAGTTTATACAAGATACAACTGCAGATATAAACAATATGTTGCATATCGCCTGGACTATTTTGCTGCATCTTGTCAGGTGCACACTGCAGGATTACATATCATATGAAGTGAATAAATGAATAATACTTCAGCTGAAACAATTAAAACACATAGTCACAAGTATTGGTAGAATGTGGAACATCTATCATCCCCACTGTAATTTCACATTTACAACTGACTCTTTCTGTTTTCACAAAACTGGCTGAACTATCTAACTTTGCAGTATGCGCCTGACGAGATGTAGCGAAATATGCTTGGCATTAAATTGTACAAGATATTGTTTGTGGCTTCTGTGCTTAAACTGCAGATAAGGACACATTTCAAGCGAATGAAAGACAGTTAACTAAAAGCACTGCATGATAGATCAGTTGTAATCTTTGCAGGGTATACTTAATGAATGTAAGGCAGAAAAACAATTGTATCTTCACATAAATTCAATTGTACTTCACTCATTAGAGTGTTCTTTTCCCCAGATGTTATGAGTTTATGGTCAGAGGATGAGTGCAGAAACTTTGAGGATGGACTCCGGCTCTATGGCAAAAATTTTCATGAAATTCATCACAATAAGGTAAGGAAGAAGTTAATTAATTGCATATTCTTTACAGAAATTGCAGTCGACAAAAGGATTTTTTGCCTGTTTGTGATTTCTTGGCAACTTAGCTCAGTAGTTTGCCATTGCTTTCTGAATTACCAGCACTCATACTTTTGTATGAAAACCAATGCATGATAGTCTTCTGCGAAATCGTCCGCAGCTGTGTTTTGAATGTGGATTACAAATTGTACCCGTAACACCTTTGCCACAGAGAAGAAACAAATACATATTTTGCACCAGCTGTTGCTGTTTTAAATCTACACTCTTAGGTTTCTGCAGATGTAATTACTTAGCAATACAGACTGTTTCATGCCTACTATCCACAGATTGGAAGAAACATGTTTCCTTCTTCCAGATATGAATACAGTTCAGATTGACCTTCCAGGTCATTATACACATACACTGCCGGCTCTGGCGAAGCGGTTACGGACGCAGTTCGTAATCCCGCATTTCCGCTTTCGAAACACAGCTGCGTGCGATTTGTCAGCAGACTGCAAACATAAACTTGCCAAGAGATCACAGCAGCAAAATATGCTGGGGTTGACTGAGACCCTGTATAGGATATGCAGCTAAATTTTTAACACTACCACTGCTTTCCATCTCACAAGCATTTCAGTTTTAAATCACATTAAGAGCTGCTTCATTCACTTTCACATCTTAGTTGTAGAGATGTAGAATATAAAATTGCTAGTGTGGAGGTGAAGAGTTCATTCATGCAGAAACGTCAGACGGGCCAGGACTAAACATTTGAAAGTGCTTATGTAACATGTTACAGTATAATTAATGCCATAAGTATACACCCGAATGTTGAAGAGAAAAGGAGGTGAATGATTCACTTCATTCCACAGATAATGAATACAGACATTGTAAGTGTGGTTGGCTTTTCAGAAAGTTAGTTAGTTAGTTAGTCGCGGTTCCAACTTCACAGCAACGGGTCGTCCCCATTATGTTCCATTCCTGAGACAGCAAATTTCACATAAAATGCTCCTCACTGCCCCATGTGAAAAGTGGAAAAGACAGGAGTCTCGACAACCAATAGCCTGCACAGGTACACTGCATAATGCCAGAATGTCAGCACAAAAGTCCTCCACGAAATTACAGTTCATCTTATAATGCAGTCGCCAGAATGCAAACACAAAAGTCCTCCACAAAAATACAATTCGTCGTCGATGGAAGCGGCAGTCGCTAGAAGACCAGCAGCCACGCATTTCTGCATAAGCCGGTCAGTTCTGCGACATCACCAGCCACCATTGCTCCGAAGTCTAGATATTTCTAGATGTTGTTTGTTCCGTTTCTAGATGTTTTCTAGCCAGCAACACTATCTTTTCCGAACACACCTCGGATAGACGTAAAACCATTTCACTGCACTGTACACAATGCCTACGCCAGAATGCCAACACAAAAGTACTCCACGAAAATACATTTTGTCGTTGATGGAAGTGGCAGTCACCAGAAGACCAGCAGCCCCACATTTCTGCATAAGGCAAAAGCCGGTCAATTCTGCGACACAGCTAGCCGCCATTGCTCCGAACATGCAGTTCACGCTCCAAACAATCTCGGACAGATGTAAAAGCATTTCACATGAAATTCACAGCTCACAGTGTCACGCCACGCACTCATCTCAGTAGCAGGGCGACGGAGCCATACACTTCCAGTCCAACATGAGAAAATGTGAATGCAAACTGTAGCCACGAACATAAACACTCCAGAGGCCTTAACCATTTCAATGCCTATCCTCCATGTTCACGACCGGAAGGAGGAATGGGATCACAAAGGAATTGACATACACAGCCTTCTTCAGCACCCATACAGCAAATCATCATAATGACCTGCCTCTATTGCTGTCATGTGTAAATTATCAGTTTTTCTCTCTGTCATAAACCAGATATCCTGTCTCTTGCTGTCATGTGTAAATGATTTATCACATCTTTAATTCATCTACTTTGAGGTCACCCTCTTCTCCGCTTCTTTGGTTAAGCTCCGTTCTTAATTATAATTTTTTAGAGATTCATATCTTTTTTTTTTGCATGTCCGCAATCATTTATTCTGTTTGTATTTATTATTATATATTATATATGTATATATTATTTGTATTTATTCTGTCTGTCATTTGTATTTGTCTTAATTACCAACCTACTTCAGTGTTAAATTCTTTTGGGGTAGATTTGTTTCTCATTTTTGCCCAATGACTGTTCTGTACAAATATACTTCTGTACCATGTACGAGGGCAAGTAAATAAGTAAATCACACAGTTCTGTGGGATGGCAGGTAAATGTAGGTGTTTTTTACAGGTGTCATTAGGTGACAGCAACATCAAACTTTATATTCCCATTCATCAGGTGGTGCTAGGTGTCTCATGCACATGCGCAGCTCATAAACAAAATGGCGACTGTACTTACGAAGTGTACAAGCAAAGAGCAGCATGCTGTTGTGCGTTTTTTGTGGGCAAAAGGACTGCCTGCAAAGGACATTCTTAAGGAAATGCTTCCTGTTTACGCTGACAAATGTTTGTCCCATAAAGCGGTGCATAGCTGGGTAGAAAAATTTTCTCAAGGACGCTCTAAAATTGTTGATGAAATCTGATCTGGTCGTCCTGTTGAGATTGCATCAGAAGCATCCATGCAGCAGGTGGAGGAGATGATTAGAGGTGACAGGTGAGTAACAACAGACTGTAGCATCTGCAGTAGGGTGCTCACATGGTTCAGCATACAGTATAATGCATGATCGATTGAAATTTAAGAAAGTGTGCTCAAGGTGTGTACCCAGACAATTGAAGGAGGAACACAAAATGAACCGATTTGGCCTGTCCTTACATCATCTCTGTCGATACAAAGATGAAGGAGAAGAAATGCTGAACAGGATTGTTACTGGGGACAAATCATGGATGCATCACTACCAGCCTGAGTCAATGCATGCTTCAATGCAATGGAAACATCATTCTTCGCTTTGTGTCCAAAAATTCAAGGTTGCTGACAATGTGAATTCTGAATCGTACTGTGAAGTTCTGTAGATGCTTCATGATGTAATTCGAAGAAACCGTCCAGGACTGCTCACTAGAGGAGTGTTGCTTCTTCATGACAATGCCAGAACACATACAGCTCGATTAACTCAGGAGAAAATTAACCAACTAAGGTGGGAAGTTCTGTAACATCCACCTTACAGCCCCGACTTAGCCCTAGTGATTTCCACCATTTTGGTCCACTGAAAACCCACCTTGGCGGGAGACATTTCGCGAATAATGCCAAAGTTGAATGTAAAGTGAAAACGTGGTTTAGAAAACAGAGCACGCAGTTCTATGCAGCTGGTTTGGGAGGACTGATAAAACGATGGGATAAGTGCATCAATGTTGGTGGAAATTATGTTGAGAAATAAAGGGATAATATATGTATAAAAATAAACTGGTTTCAAGTTATCATATGTAGTTATTTTTCTACAGCCATTTGTGATTTACTTATTGACTTCCCCTGGTATATTGAAAGGCACATATGAGATTTTCAGCTGATTTGTTGAATGTCCAAGTTTTACACCTATGTGTTGCTACAGAAAATACACTTGATGTCTGTACTCCAATTTATGTTCTTTTATGCATTCCAAACCATAAAGGTTTTATCTACATTAGCTCTTGCAGAGAAATATTTGCTCTACAATTGAATCGTTTATTTCCATCACTTCCGACATCACATAGTTTTTATTTGTAAAATATAATTCATAGGTGAACATGCTATTTGACAAATGCTTTATTTAATTAAATTTAAATTACTGTTGAAATATTTTCATATTACATAGGTGTGCTGTAATCAAGTAATGATAATTTTGAGGTTATATTGTAAATTACTTATTATGGATTGTGTTTTATTCTTAAATATTTTACGCGTATATTTTTTTGGTCCTGAAGCAATTTCTGGTTAGGCGTCTGTGATGTGATAAGGCCATCACATTTTGTAGGTCTGAATGCACGGAGGAATAGGTGACCAGTTTTCCCCTCACTTAGCAGGCAACAAGCCCAGATGTCAAACCCTAGTCTGACCATGCACGTGACATAATCAGTGATTTCCCTAGCAACTTCGCTAACATGACCTCTATTTGAAATGTACATGATACAGTTATGATTATTGTAGGTTGTATTCTTCAATAGCCGGTCTCCCTGGCATAGGGATTTACGGATGTTGTTCGTAATCCTGTATAGTCTCGTACGAAACGCAACTGCGCGAGATTTAGCAGTGGATCGTGTCGCATTGGTTACTTACGGGGGTATGTGAGCCAGTCGTTCAGAAAACAATGGCAAACTACTGAACATAAAACTTGCCGAGACATCAACAGCAGCTGAAAAATGCTGCTGTTGACTGCAGTGTCCTCTAAAGGATATGCGCTAAAAAAAATTCTTCAATAATATAACTGTTGTGTAATAGAATAATTATTATTTCAGGTACGGACGAGATCTGTATATGAGTTGGTGCATTTTTATTACCTATGGAAAAAAACTGAAAGACATGACATCTTTGCTGCCAAAACCAGAGCAGAGAAGAGAAAATATGCACTCAATTCTGGTGCAATGTAAGTATTCTTATTGTTTATATGCTTGTCACTTTTCTGTCTGTAGTAATATGGTATTGTGATCTCTTTGTTTTCAGGCAAGTTTATCTATGTTTATTATTTTGCAGTGGTGGCAAAATTCTATAAAACAAGGCCCTATGAATGTTTCTTCTTCTTCTTCTTCTTCTTCTTCTTCTTCTTCTTCTTCTTCTTCTTCTTCTTCTTCTTTGTATTCAACCAACTCAAACCAAACCCTTTATAGACTTGTTTATAATTGGTTGGACTTTGCAGCTGAAGTTTTTCTGTAGGGTGTAGGAACTAGTGGCATGCCAACCCTCCTTGGTTGCCTGTTACGTGGTTGGTTACTGTTCATTGCCTCCCTTATGAGCACCTGTAACACACAAGTGACTAATAATATATAGCAAAGTTTACATTTGATCAGTTATTAATAAGAGTTAACAATTCCAATAAGAGTGTTGCTGTGTGGAATGTTGAAATACTGTTTCTTTCATGACATTTCCCATTTCCTACTTTCAGAGATCACATGGATCGTTTCCTGGAGGAGCAGGAAGTGGAGCTCCACCAGCTAACATCACCTCAGACTTCTGAAACAAAGTTAGAGACTAATGAAGACGAACATGCCAAGTCCAATATTGGCATTTTCAACACAGGAAAAACCACTATTTTGTCGCCCTCTCGACATGCAGATAAAACCTTAGGGGCTTCCAAACGTTCTCACCATAACCACCATGAAATCAACGGCAGCAGTTTCACAGACCTTACAGAGCATCCGTCACCCAAAAGGCTGAAGATTGACATCTTGTCTTCTGAACATCACACTCCCAAGAAACAAAAGCTGCATGAAAACCTGCAAGAGTCCAGTCGAACTGTCGAGATCAATAGCTCATCATCTTTACCCACATTACCGTTCAATTCCGTGCCTGTCAGAAGCCCTAGCAAAAGTGCCGACTCTCCTGAGCATGAGAGTGAGCCTAAACACATAACTGTTGATGCAGCAGCCTCAGTAGTCGCAGGTGGATTACCTAACCCAGACAACAACAGCAGCAGCACCAATGTTGGACAGTCAGCCTCTACGGATACATCACTAAACAGGGAGGCGTCTGAGACATCCGGCAGCTTCAAATATGGAAATGTAGTATCGGGTGTCAGTAGCAAATCTTTAGCTGAAGGAGGAGATAAACATACATCGTATGTTACAAACAGTATTTAAATACCTTTTCATACAGAACCTGCTTGTTAAATATACAAGAAAATGGACGGTATATATTATCCATGCAAATTTCTTGAAAGGCCTGCAACTGGGTTGCCAATAACCACATACGAAGAATTGCTTTTAATACTTTATTTTGTTTTTCCACGCAGCCTCATTAGCAAATTTTCATCATTATACAGGGTTATGAGCTGGCCTCTAACTCAAACCTGGTACAGCTCGTGATACAGGTGGTATGGATTTTTACAAAAAAAGAAAGGGATGTATACTGCCCGTAATGCAGGGAACCTTGAAACAAAGGTCTAACCTTCTTAGATTAAGGTGAAAAACAACTTGTGTGCGCATCCATGCTTTAAAAATCTTTCTACAGTTGAGACTCAGAAAGCTGGCTAGATGGGACAAAAAAACCTGCAGAATATTTATAATGTTCTGGTATTCACACATTTGTATCTTCATTGATGCTTCAGAGTTTGTGCAGTGTGCTGCCATTCTTCTTGAAATGTATGGGTGCAGTGGTAAATTTTGAGGAGGTATCCAAGAACAGTTAAAATGATCCTTGGCAAAAACTATCTTGGAGGTCCAGCTGATGTCAAGGTAGTGGGTTGGACAAAAATGTTGACTTCTTATCCTCGACTTGGGGGTATTGATTACAAGTACCTCCGAAGTTGGAGTGGGTTTGCCTCATTGTGAGGATCACTGGTAAAAAGGAAAGCCAAACCACACACAAAAATCACTCCAATGCACTAGAAGTAGTAGCACGTATATTATTATTAACTACGCTTGAGTTCAAAAAGAGCAAACATACACACAATATCTTTGTAAATGATATTGCATTATCACATTAAAGATTGCATTACGAAGATGAAATTTAAGATTGACAACGTATAAGTGGTGTTGGTAGCAACATTGGCAAACTGTGATGGCGCTGATGTGTTGCAGTAATATTCATTAATTTGTCTCCAAGCAATTTGATAAGGCTATCATATTTTGTAGACCTGAATGCACTGAGGAATAGGTAGCCAGGCGATCACTCACTTAGTAAGACGGCATACGCAGGTGCCCAAACCTTGTCCATCGATACACTTGATGTTAGTGGAACTCCTTTATCAACTACGCTAAAATGTTCACAACCAATGTGCTGAAGCTCTGATAATTATTTATGCTAGATTGGCCATGCCCTCAATGAGTGCTGACAGCCTATAGCCTGCACTGCTCCAACTGGGTTTACCCTTTCAGTGATTGCATGCTGCTTCATTTCCTTATGAGAGCAGCACATCATGGCAGTTTTGGGGCACATGGTCTCCTTATTTATTGTACATATTTGCAGCATTTGAACTTCTAGAATTTCCCAGCAGTGTTTCAATTATATTGATCCATACACAGAATGCTTATATCATGTGTGTTTGTATCATCTTTGGTGAAATCATTATTGCAAACTTTTGTGTGAGATTGAAACTGTTCAAATTGTTGATGTGGCTAGAACAGACAGCAGTTGGTGGTCGGAAAACATCATGACTGGCAAAGATGAAATGGGAATATAGGTAGAGTGAAGATGATAGATCATCAGAAATATGAAGATATATATGCAGTGTGTACTTAAGAGAAATTCCTGTCTTTATAGTCTTTATTTTCCTTCTTCTTATCTCCTTAAGACTCTTGGCAGAGTTTAGGCCCATAACCACACATGCCAAGCCCTGATAAGTCTGTTCCTCCTTAGTTGGATCGCTGCAGCCCTCTTCCAACGGAAAGTAGATTTTAGATGTGGCAGTTGGATGTCGGAACCAACAACAATATATTTTGGCCTACCACAGGGATCACCATTACCTCCAGTGGTGTTCAACGCCTACACTGTGAGAATCACCAGTGAGCAGATCACTGGACCGGAGGAGGACATTGTCATATGCCAACGATGTTTTAGTGTTGTCATATGCTGACGATGTTTTAGTGTATCGTCAGGGTAAGGATAGAAATCAGGTTGCTGTGGAACTGCAAACCGAACTCCAACGCATAAGTACTTGGTGTGCTGAAGCTGGGGCAATGGTCAACCCAACAAAGGTAACAGTCACATTGTTCTCTTTGAATAATCATATTGTCAACACGCCAACACCAACTGTTAATCTGTGTTCAGAGACTTTGGAAAGAACACAGGCAATGAATTACCTGGGGATATGTTTTGATCGAAGCCTCGCTTATAATGAGCACATAGACCAGGTGATAACAAAGGCCAAGCGGGGTTTGGCTGCGATGCGGATGATGGCGGCAGCAAACTGAGCAGCGCCATCTATGCCTCCTATACGAGGGGCTGGTCATGTCTGTTTTTGAGTATGCGATGGCGATCCTGACTCTCATCCGTAAGCAGATAGAAAGGATGGAAAGGATACAAAATGAAGCTATGCGCATTATTCTTGGATGTACAGGAGATATGCAGGGCGATGAGTTACCTTTTTGATTTTCTAACCATTGAAGACAGACTACAAATTTGCAGAGCACGTGCCTACCTCAGAGTCAACGCATACACACAACATCCACTGCATAGTGAAATTAGGAAGGTGAAGGGCAGCAGGTTAAAAAGAGGAAGGTCGTGGATGGGTCAAGCGGAAGACATTCTTCAACAGGTGTGTTCACTGGAGGATTTAGAACCTGGCGAGGAGTGGTTACAAGTACCAACAGATTTCTGTACGTCCTTTTCAGTTTGCATCCAACTAGACAGAAAATGCAGACAAGAAAATCCAGCTGCTGTGGAGGCGAAAGCATAAGCGTTGATTTTCGAGAATTTGTTAGACGATGATGCTGTCATTTGCACAGATGGGTCGGTCGTCCAACATGTGAGAAGCTCATGGGCCTTTACGGCGCAGGCCGGAGGGAGAATTGTGAAGGAGGACTCTGTCGTTTTTGTTGAGACCACAAGTAGCCTGACTATGGAAGTCATGGCAGTAAGTAAAGCAATAACATGGCTCGAGACACAGACATTCAATAGGGCATGTGCCCTTAGCAACTCAGTGAGCATGCTCAAGAAGATAGAGACGGGATGGATCCGAAGAGAGTGGTTGTTGTCTCTGGAGTAGTCTCGGCTGGCAAAGATTAGTTTCATCGTCGTGCCAGGGCATGCGGGAGTACAAGGAAACGAGCGGGCTGACAAGCTCGCAGGTATGGCTAATGTGGAGGGCGGATGCGCCATGGACCAGGCTGACATTCTGAATGCGCTTCGAGAAGTAAGACTTTTGCGAGAACCAAGTGATGACTGCAAATCTACAACCATGGTCAGACTGCGAGAACAGCAAATTAAAAGAGGTGTGGCCAAACAAGAACACTACGCAGGAAGCCAAAGCAGATTGATAAACCAACACAGAACTGGTGTCGTTAGCTGCTACACGCTGCAGGATTTGCTAAGGAGGGGATCCGAGCACTTATGGACTGAGTGGTTCGATGTGCAATGAGGATGATCTGTCGACTAACTAACTAACCAACTAACTAACATGCCAAGCCCTTTATAGGCCTGATCATGATTGGTTAAATACACTACTAGTCTATTTTTTCCAAAGAAGATTGATAAAACAACACAGAACTGGTGTCGTTAGCCGCTACACGCTGCAGGATTTGCTAAGGAGGGGATCCGAGCACTTATGGACTGAATGGTTCGATGTGCAATGAGGATGATCTGTGGACTAACTAACTAACATGCCAAGTCCTTTAGAGGCCTGATCATGATTGGTTAAATACACTACTAGTCTCCTTTTTACGACATGCATGAGTGGTCTTAAGTTAGCTCCACAATCTTATCTCTATACAAGGCACACGTTTTTCCTTTTTTCAACTCTGAATGGGCAAGATTTTTCAGGTTTTCAGTAAGATTTAGGGTTGTGTTAGTAAAAACATCAAATCTAAGGTGTTATTAAACATACTTTTGTGAAATAAAAAACAAATGAAGGAAAATGAATGCAGATTTATTATTTTACTCACATGTGAAATCAATAATCCAATGTTGCCAGTAATCCACACATGAACACAAATATTTACAAAATACAGCATATTGTTTGTGATTGTCAATCATCTGTACACTATTTACAGCACATTTTCAGAATCAGAATCACTTTCATCAAAGTCTGAGAGATCCGAAGTGTGTGTACTGCTTACGCTGATATCTACCTCCGATTCATAGTCGTGCACTCTTCGTGCACTTCAATGTCACTTCAATTGAACCCAGCAAAATCTCCGCTATCACTTGAAGAATCGTCAAAATCCATTGTGAAAAACAAAGCATAAAAACCCTGAAAACTAGAAAAAGATCAGATCAAATTTAAAGAAAACACATGCAAATGGCGCCTACGCTATCAAGCTGTCAGCAAAACCGGAGGTAAACATTGGGAAGTCTCGCAAAAGTCTTGAGATCACGTGTTTACAACCCTTAGTTGTCACAGACACTTTCAGACGTTTTGCTCCTTAGGTAGTAAGGCGTTTTTGGCCGCTGTGCCCTATAAAGGGTTAACAGGATGTCACAATTAACCCCAGAATTTATTAGCTGTTTGTGATTTTCTAGGCAGTTTTGCCATTGATTTCTGAATGGTTGACGCTCATACCTATCAATGAAAAGTGATCTGCTTCCAGAATTCCTGCCGCTGGTTTTGAACCCTCCACCTGGTATATCGGGGAGTTGTGGAATGGTGACTCCTAAACCTCAAATGCCAACACATGAGGCCTGCAGTGTTACTATTCTTTACTTCCCTCTTGGAACCCCCGTAAACACACAAGCGTTGTGATCACAGTGGATAAACTCAATGTTAGCTATGTTTTCATGAAACTCCTGTAGAGGTCAGCATGGTTGAATGGATAAGAACTTGCGTTCTTAAACATCCAGTGTGCTGATGCCAAGGTAGCAGGTTCAACTTCTACACCAGAGAGTTGGACTAAAATGTTGACTTCTCGTCCTTGACTTGGGGACGTAACTTAGAAGTACCTCTGCAGTGGGAGTGGGTTTAGCCGATGGAGTGGGAAACGCAAAAACCAGTCCAATGCTCTAGAAGTTGTAGCATGTGTATGGACTACACTTGAGTTTAAAGCGAGCGGACACCATAAAATAAATGAAACTCCTGTCATGTCATGAGATTCACAACACAAGTGGCACAGTTCGTGTTGATCCAGGTGAAAATGTACCATTTTGTGTTGTGAGCTCATTGGCAAGGACAGAAATTTTCTCAGAGTGTATGTAGCCAACATTCATTTATTCCTTATGACCGTGTGGGACAGAAATTGTCCTGTACATAGATAATAGGACGATATAGTGTCAAATTGTCAAAACCTCTTGCTAGTAAGATAATATAACAACACAGAAGCTCTAGACCAGGGGTCACCAAACTTTTTTCACAGTGGGCCGGATAACTGACAAAATGATGAGCGCTGGCCGCATACTCATTCTATACAATACTTGCCGCCGGTCTCCATGTCGAAGGTCTTGCTGACACGGTTCTAATCCTGTATACCCGCGTTCGAAACAGCTGTGTTCGATTTGGCAGCAGACCGCGTTGCGTTGGTTTTTTTATGCTATGGTATGAGTGCTGGTCGTTCAGAAAGTAATGATGGCAAACTACTGAACGGAAACTTGCCAAGACAACAATAGCAAAATATGCTGGTGTTGACTGCAAGCGTCCTGTAAAGGATATGCAACTAATTTTAACAATGCTTGCAAGCCAGAACAAAAGCTCATCACACAGAGTTCCTTGATTAACGTAAAAATTTGCGTAAAGATCTGCTCCAGCAGAAAGGTTGAAAAACACTAGTCTAGATACCAGCTCGATTAACACCTTGACCGGGGAATTCTTCTGAGCTGGGGATAATATTTTTGCAATAACACGCGGCTTCTATGGCATGTTTATGCTATGTTTGCTACTTTATTGCCTCTATTCACACATTTAGTTCACATACCTATCACTGTCAAACATAGAAATCCTTGTTACATACCTATAAAGTAGATGACTGGCAAAAAGAAGTAAATATTTCCGGAGCATAGTACCTGTGTACAGCTGGACGCATCTGGGAGAGGGAAAGATGTACTCGCGCATGTGTGTGTTGCCATGGAAACCATGGTAGTGTCAGTGCGTAGGCGGCGCTACCACGAGCCGGGGAAGGATTTTGGATGGCGCGAAATAAGCAAACATTACAATAAACAAGATAATTTAGATACAATAATGTATAATTGAAAATAGTAAATTTAAGGCACATAGCAGCCAAGAGGTCTTCACACGTGTGAAGATTTATTATTCTAAACATAATATTTAAATTCAAATTGTATCACCATTTTTTCCATAAGCAAGTTCAAGTACCGTCGGTGGACCGGATGAAATTATGTCGCGGGCCGGCCATAGTTTGGTGACCCCTGCTCTAGACAGATTGGGCTAAATACCTAGACATTAATGGGTAGCACAAAGAAACAGAATATAAGCCACGATTCTACTATATATTCCTCTATTATGATATGAAATAGTTCTGCAGTGAATAAGTCGTTAGGGTTAGTTATACAAAATTATTCACTGCAGAACTATTTGGGACCGGAATTCGGAAGAGTGCCAAGATCTTGACCCTATGTTGAGATCAAACCCTGTACCTTGTGGACCTGAGGTGGACACTGTAACCTCTCAGCCACGACTCCCCCTTATTTTGTGCTGGCTTCTTCTGTGTTCCTCTTTGGAGGGAAATGCCTCACACCTTGTAATGCACCTCACAGGTCAGTGTATCCGACTTCGGTACACATTTAATATTTATGTCAGATTTGCTCCCTCTAGACCAGTGTTTCCCAACGTGGGGCCCACGCCCCGCAGGGGGGCAATTCGAAAATGGAAGAAATCGGCTGGATATAACAAAACAGGCAGACGTGAGACTGCAGTTAGCATCAAGCGCAAGGATCTCAGTAAATTTAAATAATAAATAATTACTAATAATTAAAATAATATAGAAAAATCTTTCATTAAAATTATTTTGTACTTGAATTTCAGTTCTCCATTATATGTTTTGAACGTTTACTTTTACTTACTGTGTTTGCTCAAAAATTTCCTAGTGATTTCTTCCTAAAACCTATCATTCAAGTTTCTTTAGTGAACATTTCAATTTTTGAATATTAAAAATTATGTATATGGTGGGGGGGGGGGGGGGAAGCATACGAATTTTAGAAAGACTTAGGTGGGGCATAGCACAAAAAAGGTTGGGAAACACTGCTCTAGACATATTCCATCCAAGGTAACGGGCTCTTGTCTCCCCGCTGAGTGTTCTGTTTGTTCGCAGGGAGATAGCCAATATCTGCAGTTTTGTTTCTTGCATGAACTGGCAAATCCTGCAAGAATCTGCAGATCATTGAATGTGCCTTTCTAAGTTATATTGAGTAGCTATATTGAGTAAAATGTAGTAGTTCTCTCTCTCTCTCTCTCTCTCTCTCTCTCTCTCTCTCTCTCTCTCTCTCTCTCTCTCTCTCTCTCTCTCTCTCTCTCTCTCTCTCTCTCACTATCTCTCATACACACAGGCACAGTTAAAGAGGGAAAGAGTCTGTTGTATCCTTTTTCTGAGTACTAAAGAAATACTGATACACATTAAACACTAAAATGTACATAAGCAAATCATTGATCAATCATGCTAAGGACCTTCTATCTACTGTACTGATTTCATTTATGTTTTACCATATGCACATTCTTTTTTCATCACTTCCTGTTATGAACGTTTATCCCTTCTCAAGTGACGTAAATATTTTGGCCTTGTTATCTGCGGCACTTCCTTAGAGATACTTCAGTATTGAGTTGGGAGAACAGTCTCTAGACTGACCTCACTCTGATAGATTCAAGTCTTTTTCAGGTCAGTACTAAGATGACCTGAACACTAATGCACTGGATGTAAGAGTTAAAACGCAGATACCATCATCAAGTTGCATTGCACTGTTTCATTAGGCCTGTAACTCATCGGACTTGGACAAGTATTTTTGGGGGGTTTGCTTTTCCTAGTTTTTTACTGTTTCCAGTCTGTCTACAAGACAGCAGGTTTGTGTATCACTTCTTCTGTTCCCTACCACTTGACCTGTCCTGTCCGTTAACATAGCTGCTTGGGTCATGGGAACACTCAAGCTCCGCTACCACTTCAAGATGGAGACCCAATAAATGAGAAACTCCAGTGAGTTTATGAGAGAATTCACAACCAACCATAGAGAGAGAGAGTGTGGAGGCCAGATTAGCTACACTCTTGCAAAAACTGAAAATAATAACACATCAGAAGTCTGAACGATATAAAGGTCATCACCTTTTCTGACCAGAAAACAAAGGCTTTAAAAGTGTCAACCTGTGCATTGCATTGGTGTTTATAACCTGCTGGGACTTAGGGAGGGAGGCTCTGTGGCGAAGTGGTCAAGCCGTTTGACTCGTGCTCCGAAAGTCGTGGTTCGATTCCGGGCCGCGTCCTTCGGTTTACGATTTAAATGTTTCGGAGACTCCTGTGGGTCGTCGCTAAAAGCTACGGAGTTCGTGCTTTGTGCGACGCTTTCCGTGATGCGGAAAGAGACCGAGCCATATGGGATAAAACCCGGTGCAATGAAGGCGACTTTTTTATGCTGGGTGTCTTCTTATTCTGACTTGTATCTCCCAAGGCCATATAGGCCATCAACCAACTCGGGACAAGCCCTTTGAGAGCTTGTTCATTATTGCTTGCATTCAATTTGCTACGACATTCTGTAGGCAGTCTCATGTCAACCCTTCTCAATTGCCTGTTACAACATCCAGGATAGATTAGAGCAGGGGATCCCAAACCACGGCCCGCGGGCCACTTGTGACCCGCCAGTGTCAGAAAGTAGCACGCGAGGCCTCATTTCATGAGTTCACAATAGAGGAGGATAATGTTGCCCTCTTCATAAATCCGTTCGTATTTCCTGATGCCAAGCTCTGTCAATTACAGCAAAACCTTCAACACGAAGTAATTAATTTGAAATGCAATTCTGCACTGAGATGTAAATTTCTGGAGCTGCCTGCTGATCATATGATTTTATTATGGCGACTATTGCCTGTCGAACAATTTGAACACTTGCGTTCATTCGCCCAGAGATACATTTGTCGTTTTGATTTGACTTACAGATGCGAGCAGTCATTTTCCGCAATGACCGTTATAAAACAAAACAAGCAACGTTCCAGACATACCGTCAGTATTCTAGCTGCGCTTATGACTTTGGGCACGACAGATTTGTGCCCAGACATGGATAAACTGGCATCTGAACTTAAGTAACTAGTTATGAAGAACAGTTACAATTGCAAGTTAATTGCATTAATAGCGATTTTCGAAACTAATTTAAAATTTATTCTTAAATGAAATTTTGATTTTAAACCCAAAAAATGACCGCAGTGTAGTACTGACACTGACTGCCTTTAAAGTTTAAGAATTTTGTTGACAAAAGTTAAGAAAGGTAAGAATGATGTTGCACGACTTTTATATCGTTATAATGTTGTGGCCCGCTTAACTACCGAAAATAGTAGGTATGGCCCTCTACTTGAAAAGCTTGGGAACCACTGGATTAGAGTGTTATACTATTCTCTGCTTTCCGTATGGGCCCCGGTAACGCATGGGTGGCTGAGTGACTGTTACACGGAATTTGTCATTGATTTCCCTTTGGATTGCTTTAATAAATCTCTTAGGCAATGCAACTTATGTGGTAGGTTTTCATGACTGCAGACAGTTGACATTCAGTGATTCAGAAGCAAAGCATTTAATAAAAAAAATATTTCTCTAACGAGTGTGTTTTTTATTGAGCTGGTCTTGTCATTCATCATTAACGCTCCTTGGTTTTGTCTGAAAAGTTTTCCGGAAAACTAGAGTTCTGTATATACTGCACAATTCGAGTCGATTGTCAGACCGAACCTGAAATACGGCCTGGTATGCGACCCTGTGACGTCATAGCGATCTGTCCGCGGAAGTCCAGGAGACCTATTACACATTAGCATAGGCGGATGTGCAGGAGCACTTTCACACATTAGATTAGGCGAATATCCAGGAGATCTTTCACACATTAGAATAGGCGAATATCGAGGAGAACTTTCACATATTAGAATATGCGGATGTGCAGGAGAACATTCACACATTAGAATAGGCGGCTCTCCAGGAGAACTTTCACATATTAGAATATGCGGATGTGCAGAACATTCACACATTAGAATAGGCGGCTGTCCAGGAGAACTTTCACACATGGGAGTCTCTGTGGCAAAGTGGTCAAGCCATTTGACTCGGGCTCCGAAGGTTGTGGGTTCGATTCCGGGCCGCGTCCTTCGGTTCACGAGTGAAATTTTTCGGAGACTCCTGAGGGTCGTCGCTTGAGCTACGGAGTTCGTGCTTTGTGCGAGCTTTTCTCGCTGCGGAAAGAGACCGAGCCATATGGAATAAAACCCGGTGCAATGAAGTCGACCCTGTCGACTTGTTTTTAAGCGTCCAAGAGACCTTTCACACATTAGAATAGGCAGATGTCCAGGAGAACTTCGACACAGAATATGTAGATGTTCAGGAGACCTATTACACATTAGTATATGCGGATGTCCAAGAGACCTCTTAAACATAACAATAAGTGGATGTCCAGGAGATCTATTAAAATGGGCAGATGTGCAGGAGAACTTCTACACAATAGAATATGCGGATGTGCAATATCACGCAATAGAATATGTGGATGTGCAGGAGAACTAACACATATTAGAATATGCGGATGTGCAGGAGAACTAACACATATTAGAATATGCGGATGTGCAGGAGAACTAACACACATTACAATATGCGGATGTGCAGGAGAACTATCACACAATAGAATATGCGGATGTGCAAGAGAACTAACACACATTAGAATATGCGGATGTGCAGGAGAACTAACACACATTAGTATATGCGGATGTGCAGGAGAACTAACACACATTAGAATATGCGGATGTGCAAGAGACCTATCAGACATTAGAATATGCGGATGTGCAGGAGAATTATCACACATTTGAACTGCCGCAAAACCAATATACAAGGAAAAATCAGCCCAGTACACTAGAAGTTGTAGCACGCTTGTGGAGTAAGCTTGAGTACAAATCGAGCGAGCAACAACAACAAAAACAACAACAACAACAACAACAAAACAAGTTCACCCAGGAATTTAACAGATTGAATACCAAACAAAAAGGTTTGGACCGTGCAAACATGTTGGCCGCAAATGAACTGTTTTAATTTAATTTTTTTTTTTCGCGCTTGCGAAAGACCGTGCAAGTTTATTGGGTTTATATTGACAAATATTATAATTAGAGGAAATGTCATTTATATAGGGTGTATTTTTAATGACTGTGCTGTGTTTAAAAATATTGCCGGTCCAAGTATTCGCACACTGTAAAGTTCGTGCAACATAATTGGTAAATACAAATCTTGGACCGGCAATATTTTCAAACACTGCACAGACATTACAAGATTTTAAAATTTCATTCATTTTGAACAAATAATTCTCTCACAGCCTCTATACCTCTGCATGCCTGCCTGCCTGCCTGCCTGCCTGTCTGTCTGTCGATCTGTCAGTCTGTCGGTCTGTTGGTCTGTCGGTCGGTCGGTCGTTCTGTCTGTCTGTCTGCCTGCCTGCCTGCCAAATATTGCATTGCTTTCTAACCGCCACACCCCTTATTTCTTTAACATAAATATCTCAGATAATAATAATCAGCATCAAGCGCCCTGCCAGCTGGCGTAGGCGTTCATGGCTCTCCACACATCTCGGTCTTTGGTGTTCTGGATCAACTCTGTGGATGATATTCCCCCATGCCACCGTCTCTATCCATCCAGCATCATTTCTCTTGGTCTGCCTCTGCCTCTCTTCCCCTCGATCTTTCCATTTATCACGATGTTCTCCAATGCCTCTCTTTTCGTCACATGGCCGAAGAAAGCTGTTTGTCTCTTTCTTATCGTTGTAGATAATGTTCTAGTTTCATTAGCCTGTTTCAGGCAGTCGTTGTTAGTTACTCTGGCAGTCCAAGGAATTCGCAACATTCGTCTCAGGAACCACATCTCTGTTGCTTCTAATTTCTTTTTAATTTGTCCATATACATTCCAAGATTTACTGCCACACAGCAAAACTGGTTCTATATATAGCATTTCAGCACTCTCTTTCTTATATTAAGTGACAGTGACTTATTGCATAAGATACTCTTCATTTTCTTAAATGCGGCTTTTGTTTGCCCTATTCTGCTCTTAATGTATGTTGTACATCTTCCATCTGATGTTATAAATGCCCCTAAGTATTTAAAATTATCCACTTGGTTAAGAATTTTAACCTTCTATTTCTATGTCACAATTTGGTGTCAACATTTTCTGTCATATCACCATTGTTACTGTTTTCTTGATATTCAAGGAGACTTAGGAGAGTCCTTTCTTTGCACTCTGTGTTATCACAATGACGTCACTCTGTTATCACAATGGCGTCTCTTTTATCTCTCTCATTATTACTTCGCTATATATAGGTAGAAGAGATCCGATGACAAGACACACCCCTGTCGTACTCCTAGCTTTATCTGTTCGTAACTTCCCTCTTTATTTCCCATTTTAATTGCCGCTACTTGGTTCCAGTAAATATTCTTTATTATACTTAAATCTTTCCCATTAATTTTGATATCTTCCAATATATAATAATATTAAATCATGCAATTCAACTGCACATGCATTTCCCTAGTTGCTTAGCGCTTAGTTTAATTAGTTAAAAGATCATAATAACATGATAGTAATGCCTTGATTGGTAAGTATGTTCAAGCATTCTGAGGAATTACAAAATTAAAAGAAAAACACTTAGATAAGCAAAAAGTAGGGTATATTTCGGGATACTACGTGGCGAAGTGGTCAAGCCATTTGACTCGGGTTCCGAAGGTTGTGGGTTCGATTACGGGCCGCGAGCCTTCGGTTCACGAGTGAATGTTTCATGAGAATCCTGCGGGTCGTCGCTAAAGTTACGGAGATCGTGCTTTGTGCCACGTTTTCCGCGCTGCGGAAAGAGACCGAGCCATATGCGATAAAAACCCAGTGCAATGAAGTCGAGCCTGTCGACTTTTAAACGACCCCTACGTTTTTTTTTTTTTTTTTTTTTTTTTTGAGTAGGGGACATAAACATCTAATATTGTTCAAAGGGAGACTAATTAAATTAGAAAAAAAATAAATTATATTATAGCGATAATAATAAATTTCAAATGTAAACGTCTATTCTTTTCCGTATAAATTAAACTATTAATGTATAAGTAAAATCTGTTAATGTCAAATATAATACATTTATATTTCTTTAAAAAAGTAATTTTAATTTTTAAATACGTACATTTTACAACCAACTACTGGGTTATAAATTTATTTCTTAAATTTCATTGTATACAAATTCAATGTAAGAATAAGTCACTGACCAATTTTCCTCCTATATGGCGGAGGAACATTTTTTTACTGGCCTCCTAAGGCCACATAAAAAGTACAGGAATTTAACCTCACACATCCCTCTCCTCCCGCAGGAGACAAGAAAGATGGCTGCAGCCACCATGGTGGAATGGAGAGGTCGAGAAGGCATGGCTGGGAAAGAGGCAGGCTGTCAAAGACTGGCAAAAGGCCAGAAAGGCTAACATGCCACAGGTTGAGTTGGCGCTGAAGACTGAGGTCGATAGGACGACGACTTTATTCAAATCCTGCGCCAAACATGCCAAGGCGGAGAAATGGGACGAGTTCTGCAGGAAGGTGTGCTCCGAGCGATCGCTTACGACATTCTGGCGCCTCCACAAGAGCATGAACGTTGCTGCACAACGTAGGGGTACTCCAGACTTTCAAGGCACAGACCTCGCATGGAAAAAGTCGGATGCGGATAAAGGTAAGGCCCTTCTTGCACGCTACATAGAACAGACTGACCAGAAAGACGAGCCCGCCAGACAGAGGACCACAACGAAACTCTCTCAGTTGTGCGAGGGGGCCGGGACAGACGAAGAATGCATAATCACAGCTGAGACAATATGTGCGATGCTCAAGAAATCACCTAACACCGCCCCAGTCCCAGACGGCATCCGATATGGTGACCTAATGGTGATATCAGATGATGACATGGAAGAACTGGCCAGAGAATTCAACACCAGTATCCAGAGGGGTCAGGTCAAAGAGGAATGGCTACACAGCTACTTGCTGCCGCTGCCAAAACCGAACAAAGACCACTCCAAGATAAGCGGCTACAGAATCATTACGATGCAGAATACTGTTGGCAAGCTACTGGAGAAAATTGTAGCACACAGATTTGCTTGGGACTTGGAACAGCTCGGCTGCTTCCCGCCCACACTTGGCGGATACAGACGCAACAAAGAGTCATGGCTGAATGTGGCGGTCTTTGCTCAAGATGTTTACGAAGGATTTCAGGTCAGAGAAGAGACATGTGCGGCCGCCATAGACTTAGAGGACGCATATAACAGAGTATCTTTCGAGCACTTGATGCAAACCCTCCTCAGGCTGAAAGTGCACCCTCACCTTGTACGATGGATAGCTGCAGTTCTGCTCCAAAGGAAGGTGGTGCTAAGATGAGGGAGTTTGTCTTCTGAGCCGATAACGATATGTCCAGGATTGCCGCAGGGCTCACCACTGTCACCAGTACTATTCAACGTGTATACGGTGCCGATCACTGAACAACAGTTGGACGGGAGGGGTAGGACTCTGTCATTCGTTGACGACATCCTCGTGTATCGACAGGGTCGAGATAGACAGGCGGTTGCCAATGATATGCAGGGCGAACTAGATCGAATTTCCTCATGGTGTGCTGATGCCGACGCCCTTGTCAACCCTGCAAAAGCAACGGTTACATGGTTCTTACTAAACAACCATATTGTGAAAACAGACCTGCCGGCAGTGAGAATGGATGGGAGCAGCTTGAGTAGAACCCAGTCAATGACATATCTTGGTGTGCGGCTTGATCGTAGCCTGTCCTTCAGAGATCATGTCGATTATGTCATAACGAAGGCTCGAAAAGGTTTGTCAGCAATGAGAGTCATGGCGACTGCCAATATCGAGCAAAGACTGCTAATACTTCTGTTCCAAGGACTTGTGCTTTCACGCATCGAGTATGCCCTGGCCATCCTCACTGTCAGCCCTACACAGATTGGAAGACTTGAAAAGGTACAAAACGAAGCCATGCGCATAATTTTGGGCTGCACGAGAGACACCAGCTGTGTAGCAATGAGATACCTCCTTGACTTCCCGACAATGGAACACAGGATCAAGATCTGGAGAGCTCGTGCATACTTAAAAATAAGTGCAGATGAGCAGCACCCTCTGCATGACGCTATATTCAGAGAAAAGGGTGACAGGCTAAAGAGGGGCAAATCATGGATGGGTCGGGCGGAAGATGGCGTCAGACAGGTCTGCAGTCTTACTAGTATCAACCCCGGCAAGGAATGGGTGCCGGTGCCTCCAGCTTTTAAGTGCACGTTCTCCTGCATTATCACACTCGACAGACGGTGCAGAGAGCAGAACCCTGCCGCTGTCAATGCAGAGGTTAACGCGCTCATCTATGAACACTCAGATAGCCCCGAAGTGCTCATCTATACAGATGGATCTGTTGTAAAGCAGCAGAGAAGTGCGTGGGCATTTACAGCCCGTTCGGCGGGCCGAACCGTTCAAGAATCCAGTGGTGCCCACTCTATGACCACGAGCAGCATGACGATGGAGGTGATGGCAGTTACACAGGCTTTCATATGGCTGGAATCACAGCATTATACCAACGTGTGTGTACTAAGTGATTCAATGAGCATGATTCAGAAGGTCGAAGCTGGATCTGTACGTAGACAGTGGACTGAATCGCTGCGGAAGTCTGTTGTCCGTAAAGTCACCTTCATCTTCGTCCCGGGACATGCGGGAGTCGAGGGAAATGAAGGAGCTGACAAACTGGCTGGCTCTGCACCCCCTGTAGATGGCCAGCCCATGGATCGTGCCGATGTTATTAACGTCCTTAAAGATATGGCGAGAACAGAGGACTTGGACGTCAGTGATTCCACATCGCTGTCCAGGATGAAAGACCTGGGAGTAAGAATCGGCACAGCCAGACGCGAGAGGTACATCGGGAAAACAAAGCGCCTCGTCAACCAACACAGAACTGGCACTATTAGCCACCGGACGCTGATGAATATGCTGGGGGGGGGGGGGGGGGGGAAGGATCTGAGCACCTATGGATATGTCCGGAGTGCAACGAAGATACCCCAACTGATAACTGATGATGATAACTGATGATCCCTCTCCTGTCTCTTCTCTTGTTCATAAAATATATAGACAACGTATGTCAAAGCAATGTCAAGCCAAACAGTTACCGCAAGAACACAGTATGACGAGAACACAGAAGAAGTACCATCTGCAAATTACACCACAAGAGAATTCCTGTTTGCGGACGACCAAGCACTCCTAGTAAAATCAGAAGCTGAAATACAAGACCACATGAATAGTCTAAACGAAATGTATATTGCAGTGCTTCCCAAACTTTTTACTTTCGCGGACCGACATACAATTTTCCTTTTGCACCAGGGACCTGTGCCGTTAAAAATAAATAAATAAATTTTCTCCTTGTATTCTGGAATTTTATATGACCTCAATATACATTTTAATATAAATATAAGATTTAACGTAATTGTGGGTATTGTCCCGGTGCGCTAAATACTGCTCCATAATGTTATTGGATGACGGTGATTTATTTAATGGTGGTCCCATTTTCATGAGTAAAAATTTGTAGAGATTTACAAATCAAAAAAAAATGTTTCAAATTTCAACACTACATTTAGATCTTCTTGTAAAGGTGTGTATACTCGTATACACCGTCAGTAATGAACACCGATATAAAATAAAAATAAAATATATCTTGGAAAACGATACAAAGTCTTACTTTTATCCAACTCACGTTGTGGACCGGCAAAGAAGGGCTCGCGGACCGGCACATGTACGCGGACCACCACTTTGGGAAGCACTGGTATAGGGAACATAACATGAAAATTAGTATAAATAAAACAGGGGTAATGACTATAACTACAGAAGAAAAATAAACAACAACAACAATTCACCTAAACGAACACCCCTTGAGACAAGTAAAGAGGTTCACGTACTTAGGAAGTGTTATATCATCAAATGGCAAATCAGAAGACGTGATCGAAAAAAAGATGCAATAAGGCAAACCAACCCATTGGACAAATGGCACCAACACTAAAGAACAAACATGTATCACTAAATACTAAGAAAGCACTTTACAACACAATTTTCCCACCAACTCTATGTTACCATGCCAAACCTGGACAATGACAGAAAAAGAGAAATGAAAATCACAACAGAAATTAGATTCCTGAGAAGAATACTCAATGAATCAAGAAGAGATAAGATCAGAAATGAAGAAATCAGGACTAAAGTGGGGGTTATATAGCTGATCTAGATTTTATTAGAAGGCAACAAGTCAAATGGTTTGGCCATGCAAGTAGGTTACCAACTAACAGTGTACCACAAGAAGCAATGATGTACAGACCAGATGGGAGCAGAGGAAGAGGCCGACCACGCAAACGATGGACGCATTGAATAACAGAGTCCGTGGAAATATAGATACGTGAAGCCCATAAGCGGGCACTCTCCCGCGATTTATATGTCACCTCGACACCGCAAGGTACAAGAGGAACATGATGAGATGAGATCCCAAACTTTAATAACATTAAGAAAGAAATGAGAAGACTGAATATTAACATGTTAGGTGTCATGGAGGACCCCCAAATCCAACAACCGGCACCAACTCGACCTGGTGCTCACTAACCGCAACAATCTCCGTAATGTACGGCAGTAGTAGGGGAGACGCAAATGGAAGAGCAAATCTGGAGCAATACGTCATCGATGACGTCATTTTTTACTAAACAAGGGTATATCTCCAGATTGAAAACGGACCTCATTTTTCAAATTTGGGCGGGTATTTTCTTGGGTTTGATTGTCACTTCCGGTTGTCGTGATGACTACTTCCTGTTGTCACATCCGGTGCGGGGGCGGGAGGGGCGGACAGCGAGGCAAGCCCCGGGCATGTGGAATACTTATATAGATAAGTAGACCAAGTAACGCCGGGCGTCTGGGTTCGGGTCCCAGTGTGTCTGTGTGTGTGTGTGTGTGTGTGTGTGTGTGTGTGTGTGTGTGTGTGTGTGTGTGCGGTGCGGTCGAGCCCCATTCATGTAGATATCGAACTCTTCGATGAGGAGACCGAAATCAATATGACAGAATGGAAAAATGATGTATTCCATCACTCGAGTTACCCCGAGTATCCAGACATGGACGCATGAATATTTTTTTTTTTAACTTTTATTGAGTGTTAAAATCGTTGCAAAGTGTATTGTTCGTGTTTTTACAGAGCGTTGCATGTGGACATATGCGCAAAAATATAAATATTTTATTCTTCTTCTTCTTTCGTTCGCTTGAAATATGTCTATATCTGCAATGTCGTCTCTTGCATGAATTGAACTGTTTTTTTCAGTTCACACAGTGGTCCATAGAGTTTATCTTCCACCGTCGTCTCTCTAGGCCAGAAGGTTTGCCTAGATATGTTATATTTTGGGCAGTCTTGGAGTATGTGCTCTGCTGTCTGCGACGCCAATCCACATGTGCACATGGCTGTTTCACCAATCTTGAATTTTGTATACATGTGGTTGCGTAATCTTTTATAAATATTTTATAAATTTTATCATTTCTACATTGAATTTGTTTTAGGGTAAAACTTACAAAACAATAGCATGATGATAGTGTACCGTTTTTATTTCCCCCGCTGCCACCTTCTCCTGTCGGCTCCAAAACCACCAATATCATCACCACCAATCGGTAATTATGAGACTGGCAGTATAAAATGCTTGAACCAATCGGCGAGGGCGGCAGCAGAATCAACATACAACAGTATCAAGATGGTGGGAATGGGAGGTGTAACAGTATCCGGGGTTTACAAGGCAGAAAAGGTAGTGGTTGCATTTATAATGTTTGTGTTGTTACATGCGTTTTGTGTATTTAGTATTTGTGTAGGTGTATTTACTGAGCGTTGTATGTGGGCGTGTATGTGACGTGTGCATATTTTATTCATTGGACATATTTACATGTGAAGGGGGTAGATAGGGAGAAGGAAAAAAACTTCCCAATTTTCTTTCCCTTGCCACACTCTCACCTATTGGACCCACCACACCAATGACCTCATCACTACTCTCTGGTAATGATGGTAAAGGCAGGATAAATATTTGAACCAAACGGTGAGGGTATCAGCAAGGGCAACAACAAACAATGAGCAAGGGAAGGAGGGGGCACGTGGGAGATGACGTTTTATATTAATAAAGGTAACAATAATAATAATGCAAATAAAACCAAATACATCAATAATAATGAAGACAAAAATTACCCACTAAAGGTGATAACAGTAATGATAGTAACAGCAATGATAATAGTAGTTATGATAATGATCACATTTTTCAAAACTGTGATTCCATTTGCTAGAATGATTTTCTTTGGAATGGTGTTAGCATAGCATAGCAGGCACATACAATTGCAACCTGCAATGTTCAATAATAGTAGCAATGTCAGAGTCATCGGGTTTTCCCGTTAACTTCCTGTTTCGTTTTCGTAATTTCGCGAACTTTTAGTCGCGACCAACGATTTCACTTCCGGTCTGAGCATGTCCTTCTAAAAATTAAAAAAACAAAACGAAAGAAGCGTGGTACGATGAAAGGGGAAGTTACTCAAATATTTTAAGTATTGGATCATCTGCTTCGTGGCAAAGTCATTGCGCGGACAAAACTGTTTTCTCAAGATTTTATTTGACTATAATCACGAATATTACGGTAATTTGTCTTATAACTCTTGTAGCTTAAAGAAGGCTAAACTTTTTATTGTATTTTTGAATGCCTCGTCCAATTTTACATAAATATGAAGAGTTTATACACAGCTGCTGTCAGTTGAAGTTCAGGGGGGAAAAATTAGTGACATCGCGATGGCCTTTATGTCATGTAAGATTGCGGCGCCCATAAAATAAACTATAGCGGACCTGTATTTATTTATAATTAGAACTGGTAATTTAACTACTAAGATTAAACAGAATACAAGTGTCATTTATGGCAGTAAAGTATCGGTGTACTTGCATATATATTTCAGCATTTGACATGTCTGAAAATAATTTTGAAAGCCAGTTTTTAGACCCGTCTGTAAACTTGTAAGAAGTGTGAGTAAGGAGTACTTTTTTGCTAAGCTGCGCAGCAATACATAATTATTTAAATTTAAATACAGTACTGTAAAATAAGTTATATGTTTTAAGTAAGTTAATATTTAAATTATTAATTGCTCACTATTAACTATTACTAGTATTAGATACAGAACAGTGTATCAGTGTAATAATTATAGTGAATATTTAATTATTTTATATTTTTATTTTTTTATTATTTAATATCTTAATAATTAATATCTTAATAATTAATTAACAGCTGCTTAATTTATGCAGCAGTTACAAACTTAGTTACTTACATTAATGTTTATAATATTTAATCAACAAAAGAAAGCTGTCGCAATGCAGTTAGTACATTAAGACAATATGATACATTTTCATGAATTGTTCTTTCACTAACGACGAACATTTCACATAACATTTAATTAATATAATAAATGTGCAGCTATTTTTAACTAGCAATTAGGTCACAGCACATCATAACAAAAAGTCTTATAAGTCAAGTGCATCTTTGTCAGAGACTCTGAGACTCTTGTGCTTTGTACGATGCTTTCGCCAGGCCGGCGTGTGGAAAGAGACTGAGCAAACCTGGTGCAATGAAGTTGATCCTCTCATTCCTCTCAACATTCCATCGAAAGAGGAATGTGACCTTTACTTTCCTGTTACCAAATCATAAGTAGAAACCCCATTTTAAAATATTCTCTGTATATGCAAATACTAATAATAATCATCATCAAGTGCCGGCTGGCGTAGGCGTTCATGGCTTTCCACAGATCTCGGTCTTTGGTGTTCTGGATCCTAATACTAAATTATATTATACACCTGCGTTATACACCTGAGAGAAGTGAGGAGTCTCATTCATGCCAACAAACAAGGCAAGCTAATACAGGAAAGTACTCTTACTAATAATTTACATATATTTAAAAAATTAGTTGTGAAACATAAAAAGCAATTAACCAAAGAATGGCCATCACTTGTGACACTCTTTCTTGAACCATTTCCTGTGACATTCAAGATTCTGCCTGTCACACCTACTTTGCCACAGCCTGTGTCAATTTGATAAAACAATTCAGGTGCACACCTTCCTGTGGTGAGGTTCTATATATTTGAATAACGAAGACACAAACAATAGATTGCACGATTTATTGCCTGGCATATTTCACTGCATCTCGTCAGGTAGATACTGCAGAAATCAAATACTTACGTGAATTAACTAGATAAATCCTTCAAACTGAAATATACACATGTCTCCCGACCGATGAAGCCGGACTGTTCCGGTGTGTCGGCCTGCCTATGCTACCATCTTCTGTGTGTAGTATCTTGTCCACCCAATTCGGAATGTGTAGCTATTAAAATTATGTACCGCCAACATTCAATTCAACTGTCTAAACAAGTCATATCCCCAAATTGACCGAGTGGCCATGGGCAGCCCACTTGGACCTATTCATCTCCTCGGAAGGTTAGCTGGATGAAATATTTCACGTCTCTTTTTTTTTCTTTTTGTACTGCGACAAATCTGAAAATATAAAAAATATAAAATTACACAGAGTAATGAAGCTTACATAAAAGAATAACGAAAAACACAGGATGTTTTAACTAGTTTCATCAGCAAACAAATACCTACACAAAATACAATAAATAATCACGGAGAAGACCCTCCAGTGGCTACATTGTTAATTAGGTCACAGCACATCCTATCGAAAAATAAAAATACGTCAAGGTAGGCCTCGCCGCCCCGGACGCAATGATATATGGCACAATGTTGTCCGTTTAAAAATAAAGAAACCACGGTAATAGAAGGCAGAGAATAAATAATTGGTGGCCATTTTAAATTGTTAATTAGGTCACGGCACATCCTATAAAAAAAATAAATAATACGTCAAGTTAGGCCTCGCCGCCCCGGACGCAATTCTTCTTCTTCTTCTTCTTTCGTTCGCTTGAAATATGTCTATATCTGCAATGTCGTCTCTTGCATGAATTGAACTGTTTTTTTCAGTTCACACAGTGGTCCATAGAGTTTATCTTCCACTGTCGTCTCTCTAGGTTTGCCTAGATATGTTATATTTTGGGCAGTCTTGGAGTATGTGCTCTGCTGTCTGCGACGCCAATCCACATGTGCACATGGCTGTTTCACCAATCTTGAATTTTGTATACATGTGGTTGCGTAATCTTTTGTGTCCTGTTCTGAGGCGCAGAATAATGACTTGTTCTGGTCTGTCCATAACGTGGTAGTCATCTTGAGCAGGTTTTGGTGGCTTTCTGACTGATTTGATCATTCTTTTCTTTTGGTGGTATGTAACGGGCACATCAGGCTGTTCTTCTTTGGCTCCTTCCTTAGCCAATTGATCAGCTCTGTCGTTTCCGGGTACTCCACAGTGGGATGGTATCCACTGTATGGTGACTTTATGCTGACTGCTAAGTTCAGAAAGTAGTGTCCTTAGTACTGGCAATTTCCCAGAGAGGAGCGCCTCGAGTACTGATTTTGCATCTGTTAGTAGCACCACAGGTTGTGTACCATTGCTGTTATTTAGTAATTTCTCTGTTGCTATCTTGATTGCCTCAATTTCGGCATCATAGTTATGGCAGTACTTTCCTGTCGGTACTCTGGCTGTGTCCCTAGTATTATTTAGGTATTCTATGTACACTCCCGCTCCTCCATTTCGAATAGCATTTTGTGCTGACCCATCTGTGTAGACTCGGATCCAGAGATCCTGTGGGTATTCTTCATCAAGGAAGCTGAGAGTGGCTGTTCTGCGCTGCACACTGTTCTGTTCTTCCTTGTCAAATATTCCTCTCACTTTTGTCTGGATTTGTAACGATAGTCTATGCTCATCTTTCCATGGAGTTCGCTCTGGAATAGTTGTTAGGGGGATACCAACTGTGGGCAGATCAGTGGTTTCTCTGCAGAGTCGTTTGGCCTGGTGGATAAAACTACTTCTTTTCAACCGCCCCATAGCTAGGTTTTCAAATCTGTTCTTCATAGGGTGGCCTGGCAAGCTGAGGAACTTTTCTGCTTGTATTAGCGTTTTCGTATCTCTGCGCTCACTCAGTGCCTGTGTCCTCCCCATCTTCTCCATTTCCACTATAGGGGTTGATCTCATCCCTCCTGTGGTGACTCTAAGTGCTTGATTTTGCACCTTGTCCAGCTCTTGTAGTGTGGTTTTTGATGCTGAACACCACGCAGTTGACCCATATTCCAGGTGTGGTCGTATGCTCTGTTGGTAAACTTTGCTAAGTATTTTCGTACTGGCTCCCCATGTGGTTCCACTTAGCTTTCTCAGGATGGCTATTTTCCTTCTGGCTTTTGCTACTGCTTTGTTGATGTGCTTTCTCCATGTCAGCTTGCCATCAAATGTTACTCCAAGGTATGTTGGTTCTTTATCTTCTCTTAGGGGTGTTCCATTTATCTGGATGATCCCTGCCTTTTGTTTTGGAGAGAGGGTAAATAGGGTGGTGCTACACTTGTCAGTGTTTATGCTGACACACCGTCTATTTGCCCATGCAGCAAATGTATCTACAGCTCTTTGTAGCAATCTGGTGGCCACTGATGCATATTCATTTGTGCTCCATAGAACCAGGTCATCGGCGTACATTGCCGCTTTAATTCCATGCGGTAGGTGAGCAACAAGATCATTGATGAAGATTAGAAAAAGTGTGGGGGACAAGACTCCGCCCTGGGGGACACCGTGACGCAGTAGTACTTTCTTGCTCTTGAGTCCGTCTATCTGTACTCGGGCTCTTCTTTGTGCAAGTATGCTTTCACCCATTTGTACATTCTTCCATTGACTTTGCAGTTTCTCAGTTTCTTCATCAGACCTTCTTTCCAGACTTTGTCAAAGGCTTTCTTCAGATCTATCCATGCCACAAGCACCAGCTTCTTCTCTTGGAATGCATCCTCAATTTCTTGAGAGAGGTAGGTTGTCTGATCTTCCGTAGAGTAGCACTGCCTACAGCCAGCCTGCTGTGGCACAAGGATGTTTTTACTTTCAATGTACCACTGCAGTCTGTGATTGATGATGCGCTCCAGTGTTTTGCAGAGACAGCTGGTGAGGCTAATTGGTCTGTAGCTAGAGGCAATGGAACCATCTTTCCCTGATTTTAGGAGGGGTATCATGATTGCTTCTCTCCAGGCTTGTGGAACACTGCCTAAGGTCCAGCTGTTATTGAAGATCTGCAACAGCTTTGTTTTGGCCTCTGTTCCTAGGTTCCTGATCATTTCATTGGAGATACCATCAGCTCCTGGTGACTTTCTCATTTTCAGTTTTGATATGGCTAGCTCCAGTTCGCTGATTGTGATGGGTGCCTCCAGAACCTCATGTACTATTTCCTTCTGTCCTGTATGTTGTCGTTTCTCTCGAATCTCTTGTTGTTTCTCTGGACTAATTTTGATATTGCTATCTTGTGCGAACGAGTCCGCAAAATGGTCAGCTGCTTGCTTTCTTGTTAAGATTTTTCCATCTTTATGTAGCGCAATTTTTGAGTTTCTCCCTGTGCCCTCGTCATTAAGCTGTTTTATTAGCTTCCACAATTTCCTTGTGTCTCTTTCAAAGTTCAGAGACTCCGTTTTCTCCTGCCAGCTTTTCCGTCTAGCCTGCAGCTTGGCCCTTTGAAATTTGGCTTTTGCATGCTGGAATTTATTGTGGTGCTCTTGGCTGGGTGTGGCCTCTGCTTGCTTACTACACACTTCAACATCATTATGCAACTGTTCCAGATCACTACTCCAGTAGGGTTTATATTGTTTACGGGCTCCTCTTGGTACTGTTTCTCGCGCTGCCTGTAGTATGCATTTCCCAAACTCTTCAACTACTTTATTTATGTCTTTCTCAGTGTTCAGGTTTCTAACCAATATGCTGGTGCGATGCTTGTACATTGCCCAGTCTGCTTTCTTGTAGTTCCACCTCGAGAGGGTGCTGCTTTCACTTACAAGCTCATTTTCTACGGTTAGAAAGACTGGCCGATGGTCACTGCCACCAAGTTGTTTCCCAACAATTCGTGTAATGTTCCACTCCAGGTCTGGTAAATGAAAAGCCAGGTCAGGTGTAGTTGTAGAGTGCCATGCTCTCGAGTAGAAAGTATGTGGGTCGGACGGCTTGTTAATCAACATGAATCTATTCTCATCCTGCCAGTCTTCCAGTCTCTCTCCTCTCTGGTCCATGTGATCATAGCCCCAGCTCTGCGAGTGGCTGTTGAAATCGCCACACACAATCATTTTTTCTTTTAGTGGTAGTGTGTCCAGTGCCTGTGGGCGGTCACTTGGACAGTAGTAATTGATCAGATGTAGATCTGTATTACCTGTCTTAAGTTTAAGTGTCTGATACTCAGCCCCTTCCATGTAGACTTTGATTTGGGAAGCCATGATGTTATTTCTTACAAGGGTCAGCTCAGTATCCCACCTTTTCGTCTGTCCTTTCGGTCAGATCGGTAACACTGGTAGCCTCTGATTTTGAAGGCTATATTTTCATTGAGGTGAGTTTCTTGCAAGCAACATATGCTTACTTTTTCTTGGTCCAAGATTTTTTCTAATTCTATTTTTTTTGTTGCTGACTCCCTCCGCATTCCAGTGTATTATTTTAAGTCTTCGTTTGGTAAGGCCAGTCATCCTATTCTCATGTCCCCTGGCTCCACAGGACATCTGAGAAGGACCTCCAGTAGTTGGGGTTGGACCCTTTCGAGACATAGGGCCCGGCACTGCACCTGCCTGGGGGTCCAAAGCAGGGCGAGCACCATAACGATTAGCAGTAGTCGACATATTCCATTTTGCGTGATTGCGTGGCATCCTGATTTCTGTGGTGCGCCTCTTGGCTGGTTGCCTCCGACTTCAGCACCTTTCTTTGCTAGAGCAGACTGTGGTCTCACTCGAGTGTAGATGTGTACACGCGCACACACCTGTCTGCGCATGCATGTACGTGCATACACATCTAGAGCATACTGGTTATTTTCCGGCGCCAGAGATTCGCCGTCGCCCCTTCTCCTGTTAGTTTAAACAGGTCCGCCGCGTGAAGGCCAGGAGTTGGACTTTTGCTGCATAGGTTATGTATTCACGAGCCATTGAGGTATTTAAGCAATGTTGGGCGCTCACCCCAACACCGCGCCTCGGCTACATACAGCAACATTTGGAACCCGGACGCAATGATATATGGCACAACGTTGTCCGTTTACAAATAAACAAGCCACGGTAATAGAAGGCAAATAATAAACAGTTGGCGCCCATTTTAAATTGTTAATTAGGTCACGGCACATCCTATAAAAAAAAATAATACGTCAAGTTAGGCCTCGCCGCCCCGGACGCAATGATATATGGCACAACGTTGTCCGTTTACAAATAAACAAGCCACGGTAATAGAAGGCAAAGAATAAACAATTGGCGGCCATTTAAAATTGTTAATTAGGTCACGGAACATCCTATCGAAAAATAAAACATTCGTCAAGGTAGGCCTCGCCGCCCCGGACGCAAGATCTAAATGCACAATGTTGTCCGTTTAAAAATAAACAAGCCACGGTAATAGAAGGCAAAGAATAAACAGTTGGCGGCCATTTTAAATTGTTAATTAGGTCACGGCACATCCTATAAAAAAAAAATAATACGTCAAGTTAGGCCTCGCCGCCCCGGACGCAATGATATATGTAGGGACTTCGTAACTAGGGAAGGACGCTGTTTTCAGAAAGTTCAAGGTCATTGGGTTCACAGACGACTTCCTGTGGCTGGTGAGTGCAGTATATGAAAATTAACATGTCGTGTTTCCTATTGGATAAATGCGAAACTATTTTTATGAAAATTGCGAATGACAACTTTAACGAGGGCCAAAAGGTTATTCTTGATGCCTGCATGCTTGAGAGCGGTTGAAAGTGGCTTGTTTGAAAGATATTCCCCGTTTTTTGACAAAGGTAAGGAAGTTTATAGTTTGGCTTGTTTATTATCAAAGATATCCTAATTTAACCTGCATTTTTGAACTGCGCATCCAATTTTACATATAAATGTTGACTTTCAACAAGATTCGTTATGCTAGTGACTCACAATAAAATTTTAATTTCAGCAAGGTCGTCGTGTCTACTTTGTAAATTCATTATAATGTCAGAATCATGGCATTTTGGATCATTGTCTGCCTCTTTTAATAATCAAGAAGCTTTACAGTCATGAAGCTAAACAAAATATGAATATACGTTTATATTCTATTAAATATTTATTTTGTTGCTTTATATTTATTTTATTTTTATTTATTATAATATATATATAATAATTTTTTGAAAGTCAAGTCAATTTTCAAAGTTGTCCATGGTCCATTGCTGAAATTTAATTGACTGGTTCACAGTTTTATTTTCATTGATAAATGAATTATCAAGAGAATTATACTTTATTGTGCATTTATGGATGCTGCATCCATTTCTACACATAACTAAAGAGGTTCTGACAAGATTCGTTATACTAAGGTTTAGAAAATAAATGTTTTGTGAGACCACCCAATTACATCTTTACAATAGGGAAAATTCACAATGGCGGCATCCCAGCATATCCAGACTAGTCCTACTAGTGTATGTTTTATTAAAACACTGGGGATTTAGAATCCTAATATACAAAGTATCAAATAATTTCTACAGATAATTTGTGTTGTTGATTTAATAATTATTATTCATGTGACGTGGCTGAACCATTGTTGATATATTATATATATAAAGTCATTTTTCAAACCCGTCCGCTCACTTTGTATACTCAGCTCTGGCATCATATTTTATTTTAATTTAGTTGTATATGTTAAATAATAATTTAAATTAAGAGAAGTTATATAATGTTTTTGAAATCTCCAACCAGTTTAGCTTTTATTCTTGTCTTTCTGATTATATTTTTATACATATTTCTTTGGTAGTCTCTGTGGCGAAGTGTTCAAGCCGTTTGACTCATGCTCCGAAGGTTGTGGGTTTGATTCTGGGCCGCGTCCTCAGTTTACGAGTTAAATGTTTCGGAGACTCCTGTGGGTCATCGCTAAAAGCTAAGTAGTTTGCCATTGCTTTCTGAACGACCGGCCCCTATACCTTTTTCGAAAAAACCAGCACAATACCAAATTTATCTTGTAATTTTTAAAGCTAAAATTTAGAAAACGTACGCTAATTTGTGAAATAGTAATTAATTAGCGGCCATTTTTAATTGCTAATTAGGTCACCACACATCATACTGACACAGCAAAGAGACCATAAGGTCTGTAGCATTATTCCGCACAATACCAAATTTATCTTGTAATTTTTAAAGCTAAAATTTAGAAAACGTACGCTAATTTGTGAAATAGTAATTAATTAGCTGCCATTTTTAATTGCTAATTAGGTCACCACACATCATACTGACACAGCAAAGAGACCATAAGGTCTGTAGCATTATTCCGCACAATACCAAATTTATCTTGTAATTTTTAAAGCTAAAATTTAGAAAACGTACGCTAATTTGTGAAATAGTAATTAATTAGCGGCCATTTTTAATTGCTAATTAGGTCACCACACATCATACTGACACAGCAAAGAGACCATAAGGTCTGTAGCATTATTCCGCACAATACCAAATTTATCTTGTAATTTTTAAAGCTAAAATTTAGAAAACGTACGCTAATTTGTGAAATAGTAATTAATTAGCAAAATAATTAGCGGCCATTTTTACTTCCTAATTAGGTCACCAGACATCATGTCAAAAAATAAATAACATGACCAGTTAGGCCTTGCAACCCCGATCGCAGTGATGTATGGTTGCTAAGATGTTCGTTTATAAACAAAACAGATAGTCTCAAAAAACACTAAAATTTTGATAATCTGGGCCAGATTTTGACCAGGACGCAAAAAAATCCTCCAGTGAGCACTCTTTTGTGAAAATTTTAGTCCAAAGGTCACGACACTCAAATTTACATAACTAAGCTTAGAATTGAGATACATAACTCATTGAGGTACCGTTAGATTTGGTTTTTCAAGGCCTATCTATCTGTGGTTCTCCCAATAGTAAATGATCAATTTGAAAATCATGATCAGAAAGCCTATGGCACAACGCCATATATTATATGGCACAACGTTGTCCGTTTAAAAATAAACAAGCCACGGTAATAGAAAGCAGAATTTCTCAGTTTCCAATCTTAGGGCCGGGATAAATCCTGACTTATCAGTTAATTCATCATTGCACTTCCTGGTATTAAATTACGTCACCATATAATTCATAACTCCGCTTAGAATCAACGTACAGTCTTCGTTGAGATACAGTTGGATTCGTCTTGTCAAGCTCTATCTAACTGGTATGATTTCATAAGTAAAAACCCAATTTTTAAATATTGACCAAAATTGCTAATAATAGTAGAAGTAAAAGGAGTTGCTAATCTTTTTCTCCTTGCTTTTTTTTTGGGGGGGGGGGGGGGGGAGGGGTGTCTTATTTGTAAGGGTTCATTCATTGTTTTCTCTTTCCTCCTTTTTTTAAAATAAAAAATAAACAAGCATTTGTATTAGCACGAATTTTTACAATCTCTTTGGTTTGGTAACCATATGTGGTTTTGTATTCATTCATTCAAACATTCACTCACATTTTCCTGTTTCTTTCTCGCACTCATGTATACTAAATTTTAAAATCATAAAGAAGAGTACTTGTGTTTACTCTGGAGATATCTGTGATATTTTGTGTTTACAACATAGGCAATTTCCCATTAGCATATTTCATTTCTTGAACATATTTACATGTGAAAGGGGGGTAACAAAGAAAAGGGGAAATCATTACATTGTTGTTTCCCTTCCCACACTCTCACTAATTGGTTCCACTCCACCAATGCCTTCATGACCACTCCGGTAATGATGGTACATGCAGGATAAATGTTTGAACCAACCAGTGAGGGTAGTAGCAAAGGCAACAAACCATAAGCAAAGGGGGGCACAGGGGAGATGAAGTTGTAAATTAATAATGATGATATCAATATAACATTAAAGATACTAAGGATAGTAAAAGTAAATTAAAGATAGTAATAATAATAATGATAATAATAATAGTAGTAGTAATAATAATAATAATAATAATAATAATAATCGGCTCCATGGCCGAGGGTTTAGCAGCTATCTCCGTTAACACCGAATACTCTCGTCACGTGACGTGACGAAAATTAGCAGTGGTTCGAATCGCAAAAGTGACTTATGAGAGTATGGAGCCGGTCGCTCAGAAAGTCGTGGCGTGCTGATGAGCGTAATCTATCTAGCCTAGGAATCAACATACAGCTGAAAGATGCTGGTGTTGACCGCAATATCCTGAAAACAGGATGGAAACGCGGAAAAAAATAAAATAATAATAATAATGTAATAGTATAATAGATATGTGATTCTGTTTACTAAAATGATAATCTTAGTAATGGTGGTAGTATAGCATAGCAAGTGCATTTAAAGCAACATTCAATAATTAATAAATTGGAATGGAAGGAGTTGATTTTCTTTTCTCCTCCCCCCCCCCTTTTCTATAAGGGTTAAATCATCATTTTGAAGCAAGTAAGCAAGCATTTACACTTCCACAAATATTTACATGAGGGATTGTTCATTGGTCTTGGTGACCATATGTGATATTTTATAATCATTCACTCACAATTCACTCACAGTTTATTCTTTCTTTCTCGCAATCATGTATACCAAAATTGTAATACAATAAAGAAGAATACATATGATTTACTCTGGAAATAGGTGTGTTATTTTGTGCGTGTACATAAATGATATTAAGTGTGTGTTATATGTGCGGTGTTTGTATCTGGCTGAGTTTCTACATGTCCATATGAGATGTCTATAGTAAGAAAGAGCTGTCAGTAGTTTTGTATGTATGTCTTTTGCTGCCTTTGGTATAGTGTTGAGAAAAATTGCTTTATATATGTCGGTTTGTTTGCCTGTGTGCGTTTGTATGAGGTGTTTGAGTGTTGCGCGTATGGCTGTAATTGTTGGACATGTATAATAAATGTGTTCCTCTGTCTCTGTTGTGTTATTTCTACATAGCTGACATTGTGATATGTGTTTGAATTTGTATGCTTCTATCTGTGTTGTCGGTGTCGTATTGTATAACAGTCTATATGTGATTTCCCTAGCTTTAGGTGTTATTTGTTTGTTGTATAGGTTTTAAAAGGTGCATGTGAAGTCAGACATGAAGTATTTGTGTCCTCTTTTAATCCTAAGTTTGAGTGGTGGTGCTTGCTCTCTAACTAACTGTTTGTATATTGTGTGTGTTGTTTGCTGTATTAACTGTTCATGTCCTTTTATTGCCTGTATGCATGTCTGGTAGAATGTTGGCAGTGTTCCCTGGTAGTGTGTAGCTGCATTGTTAAGAGGTGTGAGGTGTTTTATGTTGTGTGCTATATAATATAAAGCTTATCTATGTTGTTCTGGATGTCTGATGATTTTACCTATGTGACTGATTCTAAGTGACAGTATTTTTGTGCGGATGTCATGTAGTGCAATCCCCCTTGTTTTTTGTTTTGTATGAGTGTTTTGTGTTGTATGCTGTGTATTGTGTTGGTGAAGATGAAACGTCTGATTTGTTTGTTTATGTCTGTGACGGTCTGTTTGGGAGGGTCTAGTACTGTTGCTAAGTATAATATTTTGGGTATTATGTATGTGTTGACTATTGTGCTTCTACCAAATATTGTGGATGTTTTGTGCCTATACCTATGTAACATGTCTGTGATCTGTTGGGTCAGTGAGTGTCATGTCTGTCTGTGTGTTTCTGTGGGATCACATGGAAATGTGATCCCATACAGCTTCATGGTGTTTGTGTGTCTCAGCTCTGGGAGGAAATCAGACTTTTGTTTCCACTTTCCTAGACCCATTATCTGTGATTTCTGTATATTTACTTTGGCTCCACTGCCTTTTCCAAAATGGGTAAAGGTGTGGAGTATGTTCCTTATTGATGTGTTGCTAGTGGAAAAGAAGGCAGTGGCATCTGCATAAGCGACGAGCTTCTGCTCTTCTATCCCATGCAGGAAGGTTCCTTTAATACTAGTGTCTTGCCTTATCTTCTCTAGTAAAGGCTCTAAGGTGAGCACGTACAGTAGTGGTGATAAGGGACATCCCTGTCTTACAGATCTCGTGAGCCTGAAGCTAGCTGTCAGTGATTGGTTCACCAACACTTTGCTTTCAGGATTTTTGTACAAGATCTGTATCCACTGTCTGTAGTACTCTCCTATGTTACAGTGTTCTAGTTTCTTATGCAGGTAAGTGTGGGAAATTCTGTCGAAGGCCTTCTCTTGATCCAAGGTCAAAATGGAAGATGGACAGTCTTTCCCATGTGTGTAGTTGATTATGTCTCTAATGAGGTGGTTGTGGTTGTGTATATTTCTGTCTTTGACACTGCACTGTTGGTCTGGGTGTATTAGTGTTGGCATGAAAGGTTTGAGTTTGTTGATGAGTGATTTGGCAAGTATCTTATAGTCTGTGCTGAGTAAGGTAATTGGTCTGTAGTTCTTCAGTTGTGTTTTGTCGGTGATGTTTTTGCGTATGAGTGTAATGTAGGACATGCTACAGCTTTCAGGTAATTGTTGTTTGTCAAAGGCTTCCTGATAGACTTTGAGGAGAAGATTGCCTAGGATAGGAAAGAAATGTTGGTATAATTCTACTGTCAAACCGTCTGGTCATGGAGTTTTGTCTTTGTTTAGTGTGCTCAGTGCCTGTGTTATGTCTGTTAGTGTCAGCTCTGTGTCCAGTGTTTCTCTGTCTGTGTCAGGTAATTTCTTTTTTCTTACTGTAAGAAGTTGTCTTGTATCTGTGTGTCTACTTCCTCTGCTGTGAATAGATGTGTGTAGTGTTGCTGGAAAGCGGTCCCTATGTGTCGTGTTTCTGTCTGCATGTTTCCCTGCATGTCTGATATTTTGCTTATTTGTCTCATATGCTGTATATTCTGCTCTATTGCAATTTACTGTGTACTGGCTGTCTCTTGTGTAATTGTGTTGAGCTTTGTTCTGAGAAGAGCACCCAGATATCTGTGTTGTTGATGTTCTTCTAGCTGTGCTTCAAGTGTGTGTAAATGAAGTGCATCTCTGTCTGTCTGTTTTGTTAGTCGTATGGCTGTCTGTATATTACGCTCCTGTCTTAGTCTGTCTTTGTGGATAATGGTTGCTAAATGTTGTGTTCTGCATCGTATCGTGCTTTTTAGCAAGTCCCAGTATTGTGTGATGTTCTCAGTCGGTATATTTTCTGTGTATGTGTGTATGAGCTGTGTAATATATTGCACATATCCTGCGTGTTTCAAAAGTGTGCAATTGAACTTCCAATGAGGTGAATGCTTGTGTGGCTGCGTGTCTGTGCTGTTTGGGCTAATGTGTACTAGTATACCTTTGTGGTCTGTGAAGTCTAGTGTTTCTCGTAGGTGTTGGGTTTTTATGATGTGGTGTGTTGCGGGTGTGTAGATTCTGTCTAATCTGGATGATCTGTTGTGTGCTTTGTTTGTGTATGTCGTTTCTCTACTGTCAGGGTGTGTTTGCCTGAATGCGTCTGTGAGGTTGTGTGTGTCGATGATGTTTAGTAGTGTGTCTAGTTGATGCATGCTGTCCTTGCCGGATCTTCTCAGCTGTGTTCTTACTTCACCTCCTACCACATCCATTCCTTCAAGAACACAGTTGAAATCACCGGCAAGAACAATATTTTGTCCCCTGTATGTCTGAGTTAATAAGTCGTCTAACTGTTCATAAAATAGAGGTTGATAATTGTAGTTTGGTGGTGCATGTATGTTAACAATAGCGTACGTGTGTGCCTCGTTATTTACCTCAACTGTACAAATTCTACCATGTGGGTCTCTGTGTGTCCTAAAAATAGTCCATGTGTCGGACATTTGTAAGATCGCCTTCCCTGACCCTGTGTTGTTTTCCGCCAAACTGAATGACGAATTTTTTAATCCTAGCCGTGTTACCAATTCTGCTGCTTCAAAGTCTGTTCGGATATTTGTTTCTTGTAATAAAGGAAAATCTGGATTGTGTTTGTGTATGAGTGTGACTATGTGTTTTAATTTCATTCTCATACGACGGATATTTAAGCTAATTAAACATAAATTGTCAGCCATTTATAAATAATTTAAAAACTAAATAAATGAGTAGGTTTGAAGTTAGTACCTTTTGCTGTCTTGTCTTCAGTTTTGGATTTTATCTCCCACTGTGGTGTTTCTTTCGTTGTTGTCGTCCTCCTCTTGGTCTCCGTCGTCGGTGTCAGAATCTGTGTTGATGAAAAGCGGCCCTTCCGCATCGCTGTTTTCGCTCTGTTTGTCTTGTGTTTTTGAAGATTTCTTGTTTGGTTGAAAGGGGACGTTCCTTTCCTCCTCTTCTTTCAAGTCTTTGCTGGGTGACGAGTTTCTTCTCCCCCCCCCCCCCCCCAATTGTCGTTTTCTGCCGTGGTGGACGATTTGAAAACCGTCATCTTCGTTTTCTTGTGTTGTTTTTGTCGCTGTTACTGAGTCCTCGTCTGGCCTCGTGGCTTCTTTTTGACCGGCTGTCTCTGCGACATCTTGTTTTTTTATGAATCGAATTTGTTTGAGGTTTTTCCCGAGTGCGGGGAACTCTTCTTGTGATCTTTCAGTGGTTTGTTTGAGATTGTCTTTCTTTTGTCTCCGGCTCGGGCATTTGTTGGCCCAGTGGGAGTCCATGCCACATGTAGGCCATTGGGTGCGGCGACCAACCATAGTAAACATGATACGGTGATCTCCTGTGATTTTCCCAGGAGCCGTGATATTGCATAATGTGGTATTGGTTTTGTCGGGGTACACAGGACTCCCCACTTTCCGCCACCGTACTGAATGCGGAATACTTCCGCATTTTCGTCACCAATTGTCTGTTTCACAATGAACTTAACTCCCTCTGGAGGAATTGTGTTGTGAAGCCAATGAATCGTCACACGTTCCCTTTCTTCTTCAAAGTGTTAAATCGACACCTCTAGTCCCTCCGTCGGCAGTTTTATCTTCTTGCCATGCAGGCCTTTGTAAACTGCCACATGGGCAGCTTGAGTCAGGTTTGCAAACCACCGTGTGGGTGTTTCGTAACGATAAATGTCCGCTACTCCGTCAGCAGGCACCCCGCATGGGCCGAGCAACGTGCTGGCAGTTGATACATGGGTACCCACTATGGACACCTGCCGAAGCTATCAAGCTAAGCCGTGGAAAAGTTTATTCATGAGTGACTCTGGTTTCTCTTCACAAACGAATAAATCTGTCGTGTTTTAGATTTTCATTGTGGTGATATTTCCGGACATCTTCATCGCAGCCATGGCACCAGTTGAGAGCATGGAATCCGTGAACATCGACCGTTTTCTCGAGGGATCACCGCTTCACAAGAAAGGTACGTTAGTTATTACTATTACCGGACCTTGCGCGGCGGCCAAAGGCAATCAATCAATCATGTGCCATGCCGGAAAGCGTGGGCGGTCACGACTCGCCATTTCACTCGATCACCAGTGTCGTGGATCAGCTCAGTGTTCCTGTCTCTTCCATGCCATGTGGCCAAGCCATCCAGGTATTTTCTTCTCGGTCTTCCTCTTGGTCTGTTCCCCTCGATCTTTCCAGTTGTCACTAAGTTCTCCAATCCATTTCTTCTCATAACATGACCAAAAAATGTTAACTGTCTACGTCTAATTTCTCTAATCAGTTTACGATGTTCATTTGTCTCCTGTAGTACTTGGTCATTGGTTTTTCTGTCTGTCCATGGTATTCTTTGCATTTTCCTCAGAAACCACATTTATGTAGCCATCAGATGCTTTTCAGCTTGACTGCTCATTGTCCAAGTTTCACATCCATACAAAAGAACAGGCTCTATGTATCCCCTCAACACTCTTTTTCTCGTTTCAATTGACATCTTTTTATTGGTCAGAATGTTTTTCATCTTGCTTTCCCTTTTCTTCTTTCCTTAAACAATATAAAATGACACAAAGTAGTGCAGCTTTACATAACAGAGTTACGACACATACAGAACGTTGCGGCGGTTAGCCTTCATCAGCAAACAAACACATTCACAAACACAACATACAGTCAAGGAGAACTCCTGTGACTACATTAGAAGGTGATGACAGGACGAGAGGAACAAATGCATGGAAAAATGGAAGCAATGAAGAGAAAATGAGAATTGACAAAATGTTAATTGAAAAGAATGTTAGTCGAAGAAAATGTTTAATAGAAAAACTGTTTATAGAGAAAAAAAAACTGTATACTCACCTCACGTACGGACCTTTGAATGACTACGGAAAACTTGGGTGTATTTGTATAGCGGTGCTGGATGTTACGGTACAGTGAGCACATAAAAAGAAGGGGGCGGGGTAGGAGGCGTGTAAAATTGACCACGACCCCATTGTGTTGTTGGTCTGGGTGGATTGGTGTGCATGAACACGCGTACTTACATAGACACACTTCAAAAGACAAAATGCTAGTGTATGTGGACATGCAAGAAGAGAGAGAGGGAGAGAGAGAAGAGCGAGAGACAGACAGAGAGAGACAGAGAGAGACAGAGAGAGGAAAAGTGCCTGTGACCTACCACATGTGGTATATTGTAAACCGCTATACAAATACACCCAAGTTTTCCGTAGTCATTCAAAGGTCCGTACGTGAGGTGAGTATACAGTTTTTTTTTTCTCTATAAACAGTTTTTCTATTAAACATTTTCTTCGACTAACATTCTTTTCAATTAACATTTTGTCAATTCTCATTTTCTCTTCATTGCTTCCATTTTTCCATGCATTTGTTCCTCTCGTCCTGTCATCACCTTCCAATGTAGTCACAGGAGTTCTCCTTGACTGTATGTTGTGTTTGTGAATGTGTTTGTTTGCTGATGAAGGCTAACCGCCGCAACGTTCTGTATGTGTCGTAACTCTGTTATGTAAAGCTGCACTACTTTGTGTCATTTTATATTGTTTAAACTTTCACAGCTTTACCGCAGTTCCACCAAATTTTATGCATACTTCTTTCCTTAATAATGTCCCCCTGAGCGCACAGGTAAAGGTCACGCGCTGACCCCACCACGACCCGCGAGAAATACGACAATGGCCAGCGATCAATGGCTGATAAGCTGTGAAGATAATATACCGGACACGCTAGCCAGTATAATCATGCTGGGTAGTGAGACTTGGCATGTAAGGCTTGCAATTGAATATACAGTCGCGTCAGAAATATATGTATCTATATGGTAACTCTGCAGAATCCTTAAAATGAATAGAATTATTAATACGGGTACTGCTAAAAAAAGACATTACTATCACATTCTCTCTCTCTCTCTCTCTCTCTCTCTCTCTCACTCTCCCTCCCTCTCTCTCTCTCTATCTTTCTCTCTTTTTCTCTCCCTCTCTGGCTCTCTATCTCTGTCTCTCTCTCTATCTCTATCTTTTCTCTCATTCTGTCTGTCTGGCTCTTTCTCTCTCGCTCTCTCTCTCTATCTCTATCTCTATTCTTTCTCTCACTCTCTGTCTCTCTCTCACTCTCTGGCTCTCTGGTTCTTTCTCTCTCTCTCTTTCCCTCCCTCCTCTCTCTCTCTCTCTCTCTCTCTCTCTCTCTCTCTATATATATATATATATATATATATATATATATATATATATATATATATATATATCTTTCTCTCTAGAATTATTAATACGGGTACTGTTCAAACAAGGCATTACTATCATATTCTCTCTCTCTCTCTCTCTCTCTCTCTCTCTCTCTCTCTCTTTCTATCTTTTCTCTCACTCTCTGTCTCTCTGGTTCTTTCTCTCTCTCATCTCTCTATCTCTATCTTTTCTCTCACTCTCTGTCTGTCTTGCTCTTTCTCTCTCTCTCTCTCTCTCTCTCTCTCTCTCTCTCTCTCTCTCTTCTCTCTCTCACTATCTCTATCTTTCTCTCCCTCTCTGGCTCTCTTTATGTCTCTAATTTTTCTTTTACATATGGCAGTCAAGCTTTAATGCATTGCATTTGCAAGACATCGCAGTCAGCCCAAGCATTCGTGCTTCCTGTGCAAGTTTGCAGTTGTCTTTCTGAACGACCGGCACCCAGGATCTTCTGTAGTGTCTGTCATCATGATTACCATCATCATCATCATCATCATCATCATCATCATCATCATCATCATCATCATCATCATCATCATCATCATCATCATCATCATCGTCGTCATCATCATCAACATCATCATCATCACTATAGCATCTTCCGCCGACGATGTCAGGTGGAGACATGAAAATCAGTCATTTGAACGAATGCTGTGTATGCCCGACAATCAGATAATAGATGCCCCGGTTGTCTACAATAGTCAGATGTCAGCCCACCAAGAAGGAGAACAGTCTTATGACTACATGCCAAGTGACATATACATACCAGGCTACGAGTTGGAAAAACCAACCTACTCAGACAATGGTGTGAAGAAACCCAGAAACAACATACAATGTGTATAGTTCTGTATGTAAAAATAAAATGTTGTGATGATACAATTAGTATAATGAGTCACATCACAAAGATTTTGCTGAGAATTATCATGCAAAGAGTTAGGAGGAAACTACAACCTGAAATAGGAGAAGAACAATGTGGGTTTGTGGAAAGCAAGGGTACAGTAAATGCTGTGTATATACTGAGAAACATAATCGAATGTTCTATAGAAGTAAACAAAGATCTACACCTTTGCTTTATTGACTACACAAAGGCTTTTGATAAAGTGAGACATGTCAACATGATAAGAATGCTTGGAGATCTACAAATTGATGGAAAAGATCTTAGACTTGTAAAAAACATATATTAGAAACAACAAGCTGCCATAAGAGTTGATAATGAAGTAAGCCAATATCAGCCTATTAAAAGGGGTGTGAGACAGGGATGTGTAATGTCTCCAGATCTGTTTTCCCTGTACAGTGAAAGTATTTTCAGAAATATTGAAGATATGGAAGGAATCAACATTGGGGGACGATGCATCAATAACATTAGATATGCAAATGATACAGTCTTGATTGCAGACAATGAACAGGACCTGCAAAATTTAGTAGATGCGATTGTTACACACAGTGAACAACTAGGGTTAGAATTAAATTGTAAAAAAGACACAGACTACAGTCGTCACTAGGAAGAACGAAATACCACAATGTAATATACAAGTAAATGGGAATATTCTTCAACAAGTGAGTAGGTACAATTATCTCGGAACAGTAATAACATCTGATGGGAGATGCCTTGAAGAGATTAGAACAAGAATCGCCATGGCAAAAGTAGCCTTTAGCAAGATGAAAAACATATTGACCAATAAAAAGATGTCAATTGAAACGAGAAAAAGAGTGTTGAGATGCTACATAGAACCTGTACTTTTATATGGATGTGAAGCGTGGACAATGAACAGTCAGGCTGAAAAACATCTGATGGCTGTAGAGATGTGGTTTCTGAGGAAAATGCAAAGAATACCATGGACAGCCAGAAAGACCAATGAACAAGTCCTTCAAGAAACAAATGAAGATCGTAAATTGATTAGAGAAATTAGACGTAGACAGTCAAAATTTTTTGGGCATGTTATGAGAAGAAATGGATTGGAGAATTTGGTGACAACTGGTAAGATCGAGGGGAACAGACCAAGGGGAAGACCTAGAAGCAAGTACCTGGATGGCTTGGCCTTGTGGCATGGTAGAGACAGAAACACGGAGCTGATCCACGACTCTGGTGATCGAGTGAGATGGCAGAACATGACCGCCGACGCTTACCGGCATGGCACATGATGGATGGATGGATGAAACTATGTATACCAGCTCATATCACATCATCCATTTCGTATGATGACATTGTGCAGTTTTTAAAATTATTATTCGTGTAAAATATACTGAAATACTGTAAATAAACAGGTATATAGATTATAATTACGTCTTGGTTGTTGAATATTTAGTCCCCTCTGCCGTGCGTCCACCTTGACGAGGTAGAGGGGCTTGTGCGTTCCAATGACCCCAAGAGCTATGCCGACGGTAGCACAGCTACTGGTAGGGTCACCCATGTCGGACAGGTCAAGGGAGAGGGACCAGACGAAGAGACGTACAAACCTGCTGCCTTGTAGGTAGACTGGGGACAGTCAAAGGTTAGGGAAAGCATCCCGAACAAATGCTTGTCGAAATCGGATGTACTGAGCCACAGGCTTGACAAAGAAGTGCAACGTAACTTTATCATTTCATGATGCCACAGATGAAAAGTATTCGTTATGGTGCTAATCCCGTGAAGTCCCATCAGGCGGTGATAGTGCCGGGCCCCCTGCCTCGAGGGGGTCCACCCATGACTACTGGTGGTCACCTTCCCCTGTGCTGTGGAGACAAGGCACAGAGGAGTAGGTTAAGAGCTATTGACCAAACACCCCGGACACTCAACATACTACAATGGAATGCCGAAGGAGGTTATAACAAGAAAGCCTCCCTAACACAGCGTCTTCATAAAGATAGAATAGATGTTGCATGCATTCAAGAGACACACCTCAACACCAATCGCACATTTTCAGTCGAGGGATATCAGGCCACACGTTTCGACCGCGAAGGACACAAAGGAGGAGTTGTAATACTTACACGAAATACAATACCTTGCAGCGAAGTATCTGTGATCTCCGACAACCAAACAGAAATTATAGGTGTTGAAATACTGATAAAGGACGTGAAAATAAGAATTTACAATCTGTATAGCCCGGCAGATAAGGATCTTACACTCTCAAACATGGAAATAACTGACACAAATTGCATTGTTGTCGGAGACTTTAATAGCCGTTCAGAAAGATGGGGATACCCAGATACTGACAAAAGAGGAGATGAAGTGGAGGACTGGGAAATAGACTCAAATCTCCATCTACTCAACAAAGCGGATGACACACCGAGCTTCTACTCCAGAAGATGGATTACCACTTCTACTCCAGACTTAGCTTTCTGCACAGGAGACATCCTCCACAAAATCGATCGCCATGTGCTTGACCAATTAGCAGGTAGTGACCACAGACCAATCAAGCTTGTAATAAATATGGAGAATGTTCCACAGGAGCAAAAGCCCTTGCCCCGCTGGAATTACAAAAGAGCAGATTGGGACAGATATTGTGAAAACATAAATACACGATATGGCAACATGAAGCAAATGGTGGAAAGTCTAAACAGAGCAATAATACAGGCGGCCACTGAGTCTATTCCAAGAGGAGCGAGGAAAAATTACAAACCATACTGGACTGAAGAACTACAAATTTTGGAGGACAAAGTTGAAGATGCCAGGAAGACCGCAGAGAGAGAACAAACAACTGAAGCGAATATCTCTCTCAAAGCCATCTCAGCAAAATATAAAAGAACAGTAAATCAAACAACAAGAGATTGTTGGAGGAAAAAAACAGAAAACCTGAATTTTGACAGGGATGGAAACAAACTATGGAAACTAGTGAAAGCCATGAACAATGAAGGACCTAGAAACAAACAAATAACAATTAAACAAGGAAATGCCTTGCTTACAGGAAAAAAGGCTGCAAATGCACTAATTGAACACTATGCCAGTGCAAACCACATTGATATTACAGCCGAACAGAAGAAAGCAATCAAAGATAAACAGATACATCATAGATATACAGAGACAGCAGCAGAATATATGATGGCAAATCTAACAATGGAAGAAATGGAACAGGCAATGAATACCCTAAAAAAGAAGACATCACCAGGAAAGGATGGAATCACAAATGAAATGCTAATAGGACTAGGCACTAAGGCAAAAAAGAAACTACTAGCAGTCCTAAATTACAGCTGGAAGAGGGGAATAGTCCCACAGGCATGGAAGGAAGCTATACTAATACCAGTCCCAAAGAAAGGAAAAGACCTGGAAGAACCAAATGGCTATCGGCCTATCAGTCTTCTTAGCTGTGTAGGAAAATTAATGGAACGCATTATCAATGGCAGGCTAACATGGCATCTGGAAGAAAACCAACTCTTAACACCTCACCAAGCAGGATTCAGAAAGTACAGATCCACTGAAGATCAAATAACCTATATAGCTCAGGAAATAGAGGATGCCTTCCAAGAGAAAAAGCACACACTAACGGTCTGGATAGATTTAGAAAAAGCATTTGATAAAGTATGGAAGGAAGAACTGAAAGTAAAACTGCAAAAAATGCATGTTTGTGGGAAAATGTACAAATGGATCAGCCACTACCTTGAGAACAGAACTGCCAGGACAAAAGTACAAGGACAAACCAGCAAAATGATGCTGTTGGAGCAAGGTGTCCCCCAAGGAGGAGTTCTTTCACCAACATTATTCCTAGCATATATAAACGACATCACGGAAAATTTTCCAGCCAGATTACACACATCATCCTTTGCAGATGACCTAGCCATATGGACATCTGAAGAATATATTAGTACAGCTAACAGCAGAATACAGCAAGCCCTATTAGCGCTAGAGGACTGGTCAAAATCATGGCTAGTGAAGATAAGTGAGGAGAAAACAACATGCACAGAGTTCTCCCTCTCAAATAAAACTCAGCAACATAAGCTGGTATTGAATGGAAAAATGTTGCACCATGAAGAAAATCCAAACTATCTAGGAGTCACCTTTGATCGTCGCCTGACATGGAAGACACAGGTTGAGAAAAATCGAACAAGAGCAAGGCAAAAAATGGCAATCATGAAAAAGCTTGCTGGTACAACGTGGGGAGCAGATGAGAAAGTTCTCAAGAAGTTATATACTGGACGGGTGAGGCCAGTACTAGAATATGGCATTGCAGCTTGGGCAACAGCAGCTAAGTCAAACTTTAACAAAATAAGTAGAGTCCAAAATCAAGGAATGCGAATCATAACTGGAAGCCTAAAGACAACGCCTATTAATGAATTAGAAAAGATCACTTGTTTACAACCAATGCAGGATAGAAGAGATAGCAGAGCCCAGCAACAAGCTGCAAAATTTAGAAGATTGACAGACCACCCTATGTATAAAAGGTTTAGTGGTTTTGGAAAGGGAAGACTGAAGCGTAGCAACTTTGTAGAAACTGCAAAACGAAAGGTTAGGGTAGATCCCATACTTAACATGTCAACAGTCAGACCCATTTACAATGCAGACAAGTTCCCAGCTTGGAGACAGCAGCAACTGCCTGAGATGATAGAAAACATTCCTGGTATTGAGAAAAAGAACACTCAGCATGAAACCGAAAGAAGAGAAATAACCCTAAACTACATAAAAGAACATTACCCAAGCAGCAATTGGACCCATGCATATACAGATGGATCAGCCAAAAATTCAGTAGAGAATGGAGGAGGAGGAATTCTCCTAACTTTAAAAAATGGAATGAAAAAAAAACACATTCAGTGGCAACTGGAAAGTTTTCAAGTAACTTCAAAGCGGAGGTAGAGGCTCTGAAAACTGCAGCAGAAATGCTCTTGATGGAGGAAAATAAAGAGACGCAAGTAGCTATCTTTACAGATGCAAAGTCAGCTGTCTCAATACTGAAGAGCAATAACAGCACAGAAATAGCTGACCTAAGAGCAGCACTGCATGGTCTATGCCAGAAATCCAAAAAAGTTGTAATACAGTGGATCCCATCACATTGCAGTATACATGGAAATGAAGAGGCTGACAGACTGGCAAAAGAGGGCGGACGACTACCACAGCCTGACATAGACATAACCTATAATGAGGCAAAGAGGTTGATAAAAAGCACTTATAGAACCAAATGGGAATCAGAGCATCCAGGCCACCAGAAGGATGATGCATATTACAAACTCGACCGAAGAGAACAAGCAGCAATTTTCAGACTCCGCACAGGACACAACAGGCTGAAATACCACTTGTTCAATAAAGATATGAGATACCGATGAATGTAATTGTGGAACTGGTAAAATGACAGCTAAACATTTGCTGCAAGAGTGCCCAATATATGCAGAAGAGAGAAAAATATTTTGGCCCACACCTGCTTCATTCGAGGACAAGCTTTATGGACATATCAACAAGCTCAAGTCGACTGCAGCTTACTTTAACTGTATTCAGGTTCACATTTGAATGTACTTGAAGAAGTATTTAGACTGCCACACTTCATACCACAGGCATGTCGGTTACACAAGCCTCCCAGAGGCATGAAATGGAATATTGCTTGGATAGCAAATCCATTACGTGGAAATTCCGAATCGAAAGCTCACTGTGTGGGCTTCATAAAAGGTGGAAAAAGTGTCCTAGTGGCACAAAATGGAATATTGCTTGGATAGCAAATCCATTACGTGGAAAGTCCGAATCGAAAGCTCACTGTGTGGATGTCATCTGCAAACTGCATTCTTCTGGCTTCTGGAAGAACAGCCTGTGGTGAACGGAAGGCCCAATATACGGAAGTGAGGCTAAGCAGCCATATGCAGGACGTGACGATTCCTTGGGTGAGCCCAGTACCAGAGCGCTGTGTGATGGCTCTGCAATTATGGAAGCCTCCTTGGATGGCGGGGAATGCCCATGGTCTGCCCCTGCCTTCCCTTGAGGGCCGACCAGGATGCCTTTGGCTGTTCTATATGGGCCAGCTGGGATGGGAAATAACACCACAACAGTGAGAGTTTAACGTCCTAAGAAACCACCAGGAAGGTTAACCCGGTCAACAAACGCCCGCAGAAGTCGGATGTGTCGGCCTAACGGCGCAAGAACGCAGCTCTGCTGTAAACAGGCACAACGCAATCACGTCTGAAAAAAACTCCGGATGAACGAAGAAGAAGAATATTTAGTGTTTACGGTGTATATAGTTGTCATATGGTGAGAGAATGAAGGGCAAAAAATCTTGGTCACGTAATACAATTTGTTAACCAAATGGGAAAAAATTGTGGCTACATTTCAACCAGACTTATAAAAAAAAAAAAAAACTCACCCAAACTTATGAAAAGTAGGAAAATTTGTTAACCAAAGTGAAAAATGTTGGTCACAGTTCAACCAAATTTATAAAAATCTCAGTCAAACTTATGAAAAGTAGGAGCATTTGTTAACCTAATGTGAAAAGGTTAGCCAAATTTCAAACCAAACTTATAAAAATCTCAGTCAAACATATGAAAAGTAGGAAAATTTGTTAACCAAACGTGAAAAGTTGGTCCAACTTTCAACCAAACTTATGAAAAGTGGAAAGTTTGTTGTCCAGATGTGAAAAGTTTGACCAAATTTCACCCAAAATTATGAAAAGTAGGAAACTGTGTTAACCAAATGGCAAAAAGCTTGGCCAAGTAAGAAAATGTGTTAACCAAATGTGAAAAGGTTAGCCAAATTTCAAACCAAACTTATAAAAACCTCAATCAAACATAGGAAAAGTTTTTTATAAGTTTCGATGAACTTTGACCAAATTTTTCACTTTTGGTTAACAAAGTTTCCTACTTTTTATAAGTTTCAATGAACTTTGGCCAATCTCTTCACATTTGGTTAACAAAGTTTCCTACTTTTTTATGAGTTTGTTTGAAATTTGGTCAAACTTTTCACATATGGACAACAAAATTTCCTACTTTTCACAAGTTTGGGTGAGATATTTATAAGTTTGTTTAAACTTTGGCCACAAATTTTCACATTTGGTCAACAAAATTCGTACTTTTTATGGATTTGGCTGAAATTTGACCAAAATTTTTCACCTTTTGGTTAACAAAGTTTCCTACATTTTATGAGTTTTGTTTGAAATTTGGCCAAACTTTTCACATTTGGTTACCAAAGTTTCCTACTTTTTATGAGGTTGTTTGAAATTTGGCCAAACAGGGATTCTTCATTTCACATTTTATTAACAAAGTTTCCTACTTGTCATAAGTTTGGGTGAAATTTGGCCAAACTTTTCACGTTTGGTTAACAAATTTTCCTACTTTTCATATGTTTGACTGAGGTTTTTATAAGTTTGGGTTGAAATTTTGGCTAACCTTTTCACATTTGGTTAACACATTTTCTTACTTGGCCAAGCTTTTTGCCATTTGGTTAAAAAAGTTTCCTACTTTTCTTAAGTTTGGGTGAAATTTGGTCAAACTTTTCACATCTGGATAACAAAATTTCCTACTTTTCATAAGTTTGGGTGAAATTTGGTCAAATTTTTCACGTTTGGTTAACAAATTTTCCTACTTTTCATATGTTTGACTGAGGTTTTCTTCTTCTTCTTCTTCTTCTTCTTCTTCTTCTTCTTCTTCTTCTTCTTCTTCTTCTTCTTCTTCTTCTTCTTCTTCTTCTTCTTCTTCTTCTTCTTCTTCTTCTTCTTCTTCTTCTTCTTCTTCTTCTTCTTCTTCTTCTTCTTCTTCGTCGTCTTCTTCTTCTTCTTCTTCTTCTTCTTCTGCGTTCATCCAGATTTTTTTTTTGACGTGACTGCGTTGTGCCTGTTTACAGCAGAGCTGCGTTCTTGCGCCGTTAGGCCGACACATCCGACTTCTGCGGGCATTTGTTGACCGGGTTAACCTTCCCGGGGGTTTCTTATGACGTTTGAATCTCACTGTTGTGGTGTTATCCCCCATCCTAGCTGGCCCATATAGAACAGCCAAATACATCCTGGTCAACCCTCAAGGGAAGGCAGAGGCAGACCATGGGCATTCCCCGCCATCCAAGGAGGCTTCCATACTTGCGGAGACATCACTCAGCGCTCTGGTACTGGGCTCACTCAAGGAAGCGTCACGTCCTACACATGGCTGCTTAGCCTCACTTCCGTATATTGGACCTTCCATTCACCATAGGCTGTTCCTCCGGAAACCAGAAGAATGCAGTCTGCAGATGACATCCACACAGTGAGCTTTCGATTCAGACTTTCCACGTAATAGATTTGCTATCCAATAAATATTCCATTTCGTGCCACTAGGACACTTTTTCCACCTTTTATGAAGCCCACACAGTAAGCTTTCGATTCAGACTTTCCACGTAATGGATTTGCTATCCAAGCAAAATTCCATTTCATGCCTCTGGGACGCTTTTGTAACCGACATACCCGTGGTATGAAGTGTGGCAGTCTAAATACATCTTCATGCACCTTTAGATGTCAACCTGAATGTAGTTAAAGTAAGCTGTAGTCAACTTGAGCTTGTTGATATCTCCATAGAGCTTGTCCTCAAATGAAGCAGGCGTGGGCCAAAATATCTTTCTCTGTTCTGCATATATTAGGCACGCCTGCATGTCAACAACCTAGATTATACAGGCATACAGGGATTCTTCATTTGTACCGCACGAATATCAACTCGTAGGTGTACAAAGGGTAAAGTCGTTTTATTACGTACTGAATACAATCTGCTCCAAGAGCTTACATGAACATTCGTATATGCACATCATCACAATCAATACAATCCTAACAATACTAAGTACAATCTCTAATTGTCCTAATCCTATCTTAATTCACTACACTACTGTGCCCCGTTAACCACACAGCGGTCAGGGTGAATACATCAACATATCTTCTCCACTGTCAAGTCCCGTCTGTGTTAACCTTGCAGCGTTGTCCAGCTGCGGGCCTGTGAACCCTCGTGCGTCAGCATTGTTGCGTGCGCTGTTCCCTAGCACGCATTTCGGTAGCCTGTCACTAGTTACTGTGTTAGAGTTAATGCTGTTTACGGGTACTTCCCGTGGTTATCGTCTTCTACTCTAACCTGGGAGTAAATCCCTGTCATGTCCTACAATGTCCTACTTATGACACGTGCGTGTCCTGTCAGAGAAATGTTTAGAGTTCTATCTCCTTCTTCTGTCCCTTTATTCTCTATTCCCTGGTAAGGGATGTTATCTCTATCCTGTCTTAATCTTCTCCCTAACTTCTATCCTTCTACTACTTCTTCTGTCCCTTTATTCTCTATTCCCTGGTAAGGGATGTTATCTCTATCCTGTCTTAATCTTCTCCCTAACTTCTATCCTTCTACTACTTCTGTCATCTCCTTCAGCTCTTTGACATACTCTCCTCCCGTCTGTGTTGCGTCACCAGCTTTAGCTTATGGGTGTGACGCAATTAGTTGTCTTATTTAAAAATTAGGTCTGTCTAATTTTGTCAAGAGCTGTTGAGTTTGTTAACTATGTTCTGGGTCTAATGACTGACTTCTACTGTCTGATGTCAACTGTTGTATTAATCCACCGGCTTTTGATCATCACAACACAACTGTATTGTTGGCCAGATCCACTATTACTTTACCATTATACTTCTGGGAGTTGTTCTAACCAAAGCCCGTTGTCTTAAAGACCTGCTTTTCAAATTGCCAAAAAACTGACAACCCGGACAAATTGTCCCTGTTATGGATACAATACATGAATAAATTCATGGCTCCCATATAATGTTACTCCAACTCGTTAACATGCTGTGTGTGTTAATGTTCACCTATCTAACTTCCGTTTGTGAATACATCTTTCAATGGTATACCAGAGTTTCGTAAGTCTGTAATGTCCCCTGTTCACAGAGATAAGCCCCCTTCCATTTAATGCTGTCTGCATCTCTATCTGAAAGTATTTCTGGTTGTTTGCGTGTTTGTTTATAGTTAATGTATGTTTAAATTACAAACATGTGTGTATGTCTATAATTTAGTCGAGTGTTATTTTTCAAGCGCCATAGAACGGTTTATTGCAGTCACAAATGAGTGTGCATGCCTGATTCATGACTGCTTTGCCGGTTTAGGAAGCTTAAAATATGTTTCGTTACCTGCAATGTATTTATGGCAGTCACACACATAAAAATAGACAACACATGCGTTACACACATGGAACAAAGACGAATTACAAAAACTCGTGTTGTGCGGAAAAAAATTTGCACTAATGTTTCGCTCATCTGTATTTAATCCAATCACTCAATTTCTTTTTCTCTCCTTTTACTCACGCTTTCACTCCACATTGATTTTAAAAGGCGTTATGTCATTAAAATATTGTCATGGGAAAGAAATTAAATGAAAAAATATTTACAATAAATTTGGGCTCAGTTTAAAGAGTTGTAGAGCCACATGACTGTGCTATCTATTCGCATTAGTCATGTTATGTACAAAAAATTTACATGGTTACATGGATTGTTTGTAATCAATTCTGAGTATGATAATTACTGTAACTAATTTCGTGTGCTGAGCTAAGCTAACTAAGGGAACTAATCTAAATAAATGAATGAAATGGGGTGAAATGTGTTAGTTACCTTAATGTATTTGTAAATATGATGGTATTAATTTCAAATAATGGTATGATTTTAAGTAATGATTTATTTAACTAACTTATCTTAAACTTAAAAGGAAAGCAAAGCGATGGATGCAGTGTAGGCAACCATGGTTTGGGAGAGAGAAATGAAAGAGGTTACAGACTTGTAGAATGGGCAAAAGAACAAGAAATTGTTGTAGGAAACACCTGGTTTAAACAACATCCTAGAAGATTATGGACATGGAGGAGTCCAGACAGCAGGATTAAAAACTAGATAGATTACATCCTGATAAGCAAAAGGTTTCGAAATGCATTAACAATTGTAAAAAACAGTTCCAAATGCAGACTGTTACAGTGATCACAGATTAATTTCTGGCACATTGAGGGTAAAGTTAAAGAAAGTCAAGTATACAGCAGGAAACCCTAAATATGACTTGTGCAAATTGAAAACTGACAAAGAAATACAAGATAATTTTAACATAGAAGTAAAGAACAAATTTGATATATTGTCTGATCTAGAGATCCTATTTCAAGATGTAGATGATCAATGGGAAATGCTGAAGAATTCAATCAGTTGTGCAGCAGAAAAAACTATTCCAAAAGTAAAGAAAGTGGGCCGTAAGACATGGATGACTGAAGAAATTTTACAACTAATGGAAACAAGAAGACAGAACAAAAATAATCCTGCCAAATATGAAGAAATTCACAGAAAAGTCAGAACCTTATGTAAGGAGGCTAAAGAAACATGGCTTGAGAAAAATTGCAGAGAAATTGAAAAACAACACAACAGTAAAAATGCGAAACTAATGCACAAAAGAATTCAGGAGATTACTAATCAAAGAACACGTACATCAGCAGGCTGCCTAAAGACAAAAGATGGAAGAGTCATAATAGAAAAAGATCAGATTTTACATGTATGGTCAGATTACGTGAAAAACCTTTATGACGATAACAGAGACGAACAATATATTGTTCAAAATAACAATGAAGGGCCAGCAATTTTGAAGATGGAGGCTCAGAATGCTCTTAATCATATGAAATCTGGCAAAAACCCCGGTCCAGACAGCGTCACAACAGAAATGATTAATGCTTTAGAAGAATATGTGTCAAAGACCTAGGGAATACCACCTGCATGAGAAGTGGAGGAAAAGGATATAAGAGGATATATTATACATTCCCTACTGGGAGTGGGGGTAACAAGGCCCTACCCAGGGAAGAGAAAGACAACGGGAATGAGTGGGTGAACAGGTCTCCACTCAGACACACCAGTGTCAACCTGAGAAGTGAGAACTCTGGTCGGGTTGTAAGTACACCCGCCCAAAGAGATGTAAGGAACTCTTAGGAGAGTTTACCCGTGGATAGGCCACGTGAAGCATGGTGTGAACCGCAGCACGCAATCCTAGGGATCTCCGTGATCCATCCGCGCGTGGGGTGACTGCCACGGCTGAGTCTTGGCAGACGGGGGACTGACTGTTTAGATGAACACATCGGCCAAGCCGATGTGGTTTTTGTTATGTAGATATTAGTAGTGCTAGGGCCTAGGACTGACTTTGATAGAATGAATATTGTATGACTTTGATAGAATGAATATTGTATGTTATTATGCTTGTAAATACTGTGCGAATCAATGATGGCTCTACATTTTGTGAGCGCCAAGCTGAATTAAAATGTGTAACTAATCCTCTTGTACGCCTTACGAGTTTGTCGTGTGGTGCAAGAGAAGTATCCAGTAATGCTTGTCAACTTCGGTTGTTGACAATATGGAATAGATAAAGTTACCAGTCTGCTTAGTACAATATATGATACTGGAAATATACCTCATGAGTTATGTAATTCTGTATTTATTGCAATCCCAAAGAAATCAGGAGCGATATTGATTTTTGTCAGCTAAAAATAGCATTGCGCCTGTGACGTATAACGCCTTGACACCTGAGTGTGTTACAGGCACAACAGATCAGCGCTATCAACTGTGCTTGTGTACATTACTCCAAGTGTTGGCGATAATATTTCAGCCTCACAAGAATTATAGATCATTTATATTTGTTTATTTCGAAGTTATTATGGTTTAGACAGGTTATTTGAAGCATTTATTTTTCTTTTTGTATTTATTTAATAGATTTGTTCACGATGGCACTGAAGCTAATAGGCAAATAAGAAAGCATAGTCTACACGTCATTATCATAAGTTAGAAAGTAGTTAGGTGACGAAAGTAGAAGATATTACGACAAAGAGGGACATTAACTAATTATTTACGAAACATTCATTCATTTAGGATCATATCACATCAAATCGTTCACATCTGTTTGTTGGGGGTATATATTTTTTTGCAACTATCTGGTTTTCTCTGATATTTGCAAGTTGCTAATTAGTGCTGCTCTGTAAACCAGATACGACAAGTACAGCGCAGAACAGTCTGTGCGTGCCAGGCAATAGAGGTCACTAACACCAACTTGTTAGCCAGGCAATAGAGGATCACTGACATCAGCTGATTTGTTCCTGTAAATCGGATGAGTAATTTTTCTATGTTTTGGCAACATTGTTAATAATAACGCATCTTCCTTTTTCAGCCTGTACAATTTTTCTACATATTTATTTACCAACTTGAATTAAAAGTCATAATAGTAGAAAGTACTCGTAAATACACTCCATCATGTCGACTTTAGGGGAATGTATTCAGGCAGGAAAGGAATTAGGATATACGGGAGAGAAGTTGGAACAATATGCAGACCAAAGATTTAAACTAGCGAAAGATGCAGAAAGGGAAGAGCGCATGCATGAAAGACAACACCAGAAGGAGATGTTAGAATTATCAGAAGCCACCAAACAAAAGCAGTTAGAACAAGATAGGGAATTAAAGCAGAAGGAAATAGAAGAAATGGCTAGAGTTAAGGAGAAACAAATTCAGGTTGAGTCAGAGACACAGTTAAAGATGAAAGAAATGGAAGTAGACTCACACATCCAGATCACTTCCACAAAATTAAAAAGTCAGGAAGAAGAAAATAAATTCAATAAATATAAAAACATCATCAAACCCTTCTGTCAAGGCGATTCAATATCTGCCTGGACAGAGAATATAGAGTTTCAACTTAAATTCCAGGAAGTTCCCTTGGAACATTGGGCAATGATCTACATGAAGAATTTAAGTGGAGAGCCCTTGAAGGTTATTGAGTCAATTCCAGCAGAATTAAGAACCAACTATCAGTACATTCATGATAGAATAATGCAACATTTTTTATTAGATGCTCCTGGATATCAAGTACAATTCTCTAACCTTAAACCAAAGCCAAATGAAACTTTTATAGATTATCTTTCCAATGTTCAAAGTGTATTCAACCGGTGGCTAAATGCAGCTAAAATAGGGAATGATTTTGAGAAACTGAAAAACTTGATTATAATGGATAAAGTCATATCTACAGTTCCACAACTCCCTTTACAAAGTTCCTGCAGCAGGCAGATATTGAGACACTAGAACAGTTCGAAAAGAAATGTTCCGCATATTTTTCCTCGAACAGAGACGTGTTCAAAACACCCACCATCGAATCTGAGATTGTCTCCTTTGCTAAAGATCAACCTAAAACTTATCGTAATAAGAAACCATTTCAGCGAAGAGACAATAGAGATCAAAAATTGCCTAAATGTCTGTACTGTCATCTTTATCATGAATCTTACTCGATGTGTGACAAGAACCCTAACTATCCTGCACATCTTGAAATGATGATCAAAAAGCAGGAGAGTAAGAGAATGGCATACAAGCGTGCGGTCAAATGTTTTTTTTTTGGTGCGAGTTATGGCCATTATTCGTCCAAATGTTTGGGACGTCAGAAAATGAGGGCTAGTAATGCAGTGTTGATAGATACCTCATCTGACAATGGTAGTGAAACTGAGTGTGAAGTCGAGAATGAATTACCAACTAACGAGTGTGAGAATGTATGTGCAGTTACAGATATTTTAAACTTTGATAGTTGTAAACAATGTCACCAATTTCATACAGACGGCAAACTGACATGTGGACATACTGTACCATTCTCCAATGAGAGTGAAAATGCAGCACTGGCCTCTAGAGGTAATCTTGTGTTCCACAATGCAGTGGTCAATGAAAAACCATGCCAATGTTTGCTCGACAGTGGCAGCACTCTTATCGGTCTTAGAAAAGAACTCGTTGACCCAAGGGATTATACGGGTGACTCTGTCAAATGCCGGACTTTTTCTGGTAATATTGAAATTTACCCAATGGCAAAAGCCCGTATAAACACCCCGTTTCTTTCTGGTACCTTTACATGTGCTATTTTAGATAACCCTTGTACTGATTTGATTTTGGGATGCTTACCCCAATTGAAAAATTGCACTAACGAAGAAATAGCTGCATGGGAAGAAAGTAATACATCAAATGCAGTCACCAGAGCAGATACCATCAAACACCAAGACACACTACAGGAAAAAAGATTGTTACTACTATCACCAAGTGGTACAAATGATGATACCACCAGACAGAAATTCATACAACAGCAACATAGTGACACAAGTATTTCTCCCTATCTAAAATTATTAGGTGAGAAAGCCAAGATCAGCAAAAATGCTTCATGGTTTTTTAGACTTAATAACGGGATTCTTACTCGTTATTATACAACCAATAATCATGAGATTCAGCAGACGGTGTTACCTGTACAACATCGCCAAACTGTGCTAAAGATTGCACATGAGTCACCGTTTGCTGGACATCTTGCATATGACAAAACCAGAGCAAGAATTCAGACTCATTTTTATTGGCCTGGTTATTGTAACGACATAAAATTATTCTGTCGTTCATGTAATGTGTGTCAGCAATTAGTGCGAAAAGGGGAAGCATGCAACAGCAGAAGTACAACCTTCCACATTGGCCTCTAGACCATTTGAGATTGTTGCGGTAGATATTGTTGGACCACTGAACCAGGTGTCCGGCAAAGGAAATCGCTTCATCCTAACACTAGTAGACCTTTGTACAAGGTGGGTTGAGGCGGTAGCTCTAAAATACATCACCTCCAAAGATGTTGTCAATGTATTTTTACACCTGTTCTCACGATTCGGATTTCCACGTACCATCATATCCGATCGGGGAACTCAATTCATATCGGCTGCAACGCAAGCCCTTACAAAAATGTTAGGAAATAAGCAGCATTTTACAACAGCTTACCATCCAGCCAGCAATGGAATTGTGGAGAAAATTAACGGTGATCTAAAACATATGCTGGCTAAGGTGACGGCAGAAAACCCTTCTGATTGGGATACACTGTTGCCAACAGTGCTGTTCGCCTATAGAGAGATTCCCCATTCTAGTACGGGTTTCTCACCTTTTGAGTTAATATACGGGGCTAACCCACGTTGACCCTTACAATTTACCATCAGTTAGCTATTAATACATTTGAAATTCCAACTCCAAAAACACAGTACGAGATGGTAACAGAAACACGCAACAAGATAATGAAATCGTGTGTAATAGCCAAAGCATCTTTGGAGAGGAAAGGTCAAATCTACCGCCAATATGCCAATAGAGGTGCTAAGACTATTAATCTTGAACTTGATCAAGAAGTACTGCTGTTACTACCAGACAAACGTAATTTATTATTGACTTCATGGCAAGGGCCATTCAGTGTGGTACGCAAAATTTCTGATGTCGATTATGAAATATCGATAAACGGACATTTAAAGATATTTCATATCAACATGTTGAAGCCTTACTTTTCACGACAGGAAGAACTGATGACAGACGAACATAATGCACCCACACCAGCTGATAAGACGACAGACATACATAACGCAACTACACTAGTTAGCGAGACAGACTACGACGACAATATGCATACACTTAGTGAGCAAACAGAAAACGCACTTAGTACCACCACTGTACTGAATCAGGTAGACGATGATGACATGGAACTACCCGTTCCGACAGTTGACAAGACAGCTACGATAGATAGCATACGGATATAACCGAAACTAACGGACAAACAGAGACGACAGACAATAGAACTAGTGACGGAGTACCAAGACATATTTTCTGACATTCCAGGTAGGACGGACAGAATCGAGCACTCCATCCTTCTTTCGGATAATAAACCCATCAAATGCCGACCTTACTCCATTCCACTCAGCTATAGGGAAAGTCTCAATAAGGAAATTCTAAGTTTAGAGGCTAGTGGAATCATCCAAACATCTACTTCTGAATACTCCTTTCCTATAGTTCTGGTGAAAAAGAAGGACTCTACGATCCGCCTTTGCGTGGACTATAGGAAGCTTAATAGTGTTACGAAGGTCGACGCAGAACCAAACCTTCCTGCGAAGATCTCATTCTTGACATGTCTACCTCCAAAATCTTTTCCAAACTTGACCTGACGAAGGGATACTGGCAGGTCCCGATGCATAGTCAATCCATTCCTCTCACTGCATTCTCAACACCATTAGGTCTTTACGAGTGGCGATTTCTTCCTTTTGGTCTTCGAAACGCTCCTGCCACTTTCGTTCGTCTAACTAGAGATTTGCTCCATGGAGTGACGAATACAGTGACTTATATAGATGACATATGTGTGCATACAGAGGACTGGACAACACACTTACAGAAACTGCGACATGTCTTTGATAGATTACGACTCTTCGGCCTTACAGTGAAGCCAGCCAAAGTTGAACTAGGCCTACAGGAAATTGAATTTCTTGGTCATGTAATTTCCAATGGCCAACTAAAAACTGACAACAGGATTGTAACCAAAATTTTAAACCTAACCATGCCAACAACGAAAAAGCAGATTAGGAGTCTTTTGGGATTAGTTAATTATTACAGCAAATTTATACCAAATTTAGCTGAGATCACAAGTGTGTTTTCCAATGTTTTAAAAGCGTCTGTAAAATTGGATGTAAAAGATGCATTATTAATTAACGCATTGTCAAAACTTAAACGTTTGTTTAGCGATTTACCAATCTTGTGCTTGCCTAATCCAGGCCTCGTTTATTATCTTAGGACAGACGCTAGCACCATTTCCATCGCTGGAGTGCTGGGCCAATTCCACGAGGGCATTTACCACCCAATTTGCTATGTAAGCCGCAAGGTAACACCTGCTGAAGCCAGATATTCCATCTCAGAACTGGAGGCCCTTAGTGTGATATACTGCATAGGGAAGCTACACCGGTTCTTGGCAGGTAGTCATTTCATCATCCAGACTGACAACTCCCCGATCACAGTCATGCAGTCAGGCGTCCACCGAAACAACAGAGTATATCGATGGTCGCTTATTTTGCAGAACTATTCGTTTTCGATAGAGCACATCAAGGGTAAGCTAAATATGCTTGCTGACACTCTTTCTAGGCCATCTGGTGTTGAGATACCTGACATTTCACACACAATTGAGGCTACGACGTCTGAGTTAAAGACGCGTTAAATCATATGTGTTCAGGGTGGTCATGAACAGCATTCTAGTGACAGCGCTCATATATTGAATAATCACCTTGTGTTAATGTGAATAGAACAGTGTCAGAACAGTGTTATAGGACAGACACAGATGGAGTTGTCTACGCCATCAACAGAATGTGAAAGTGTTATCAGACGAAGATGACTGTGAACTGAATAGTATTACCCAGGGCAAATACGTGGTTAATCTCCTATTGTGTTAACGAGATTTATTTCAGGACTATACGCCAACCACATACCTGAGGTAGTCAATATAAACATTGTATATATTGTCATCTATTGTGATATGTATTATAAATTTTTTTTTAAATTGCAGTTGCAGTTAATAGTTTAGATTAGTTATGTAATTATAGAGTAGGATAAATCCATTTAATATCATACATTTTGCTAGTTAGACAAATCATCAACTTACTCCATCTAATCATAACATCAACATTTCATAGTTTAATTACAGTAGTTACAGCTTAGGATAAAGTGCTTATTAAATCATTTCATTTATTGGCATCATTTCATATTTATTTTTATAATCAGCTAATTAAACACATCATTTAGTGATAAAAAGTTAAACCCATTTCCATTTACAACATATAATTAAAGCATCACCCATATTTACTTCATTTAGTTGTTAAATACATTTGAAATCTTTTAGTTAAATAAACCATTATTTATTTTCTCCCCATCATTTAGAATTCACATACCCAATTTATAAACATCTAAAAAGGGAATTAACTCATTTCACCTTATTTTCACTTAGTTTATTAAGTTACTTCCCTTTAGAGTAGTTTAGTACTGTGCACCAATTTAAAGTAGTTTAGTACTGTGCACCAATTTAGAGTAGTTTAGTCCTGTGCACCAACTTAGAGTAGATATTTATAGATGTCATTACTTACAGGATGGTTAACTACCAATCCTTTCATCCATGTAAAAAAAATGTTTGTACATAAATGACCCGTGCAACAAAATAGCACAGTCATTAGGCTCAATAGCTTTTCAAACTGAGCCAAAATTGTATAGTGTCACTACAAGGTTTTAATAACTTTTTTTTCTTTTTAAAAGTGAGTGAAGAATAAGAGGAGTGTGACAAATGTGTGAAAGAGAAGAGAGAATGAAATACAGAACGAGAGTGATACAACCAGCGGATTTTTTTTTACCGCACAACGCGACTTTCGTCATTTGTCTGCGTCAATTGTGTTGTTTCAATGTTGAAATGTGGGATGTCCAGTGTGTTGTGATGTAATCCGTGTTTTAGCAACAATTACACTATAGCTTAGGGAAAGTAATTTAAGCTTCATAAGACGGTCATGTAGTCACGAATTAGTGTTACACACCCAATTGTGACTGCATTAAACCGCATTATGGCGCTTGAAAACCAAAATACACATAAATTATAGACATACACACATGTTTGTAGTTTAATAACACTTTATTTATTTATAAACACGCAAACAATCAGGAAAACTTACATATAAGTGCATACATTTCTGTTACATCAAAGAGAGATAACTAAGGGACAGGGGACACAATAGAAACTTGAAACACTAACTTAACAATGAAAGATTTCTTTACACGTGGAAGCGAGATAGGTAAAGCCTATCGTACACAGCTTGTACAAGAGTTGTTAAATATTATATGGAGGACATGAAGCAATTCATGTGTTGATCCTAATAAGATCAGCTTTGTGTGGGTAGTGAGTTAATTTACTATTTGAGGGCAGGCCAAAAGGCAATGGCCTGGTTCAGACAAACCCCCGATAAATATAATATAGCGATGAGAGAGGGCTCACGCCAACTAGACAAGTGTGTGGCGATAACCAGTAGCCAAGTGAAGGAGTACAACATTGTGACATTGGTTAGTAAAGATCTATTGGGGAACCAGAACCAAGTTACCAGTGGTCTTTGACAAAAAAAAATAGACACACTAATTTTTCTTTTTAACTGCTAGCGTTACACAAGGGGTTGAAGGATTGTAACGCAACACAGAAGGGGGGAGTGTGTGTCAAAGACCTAGGGAATACCACCTGCATGAGAAGTGGAGGAAAAGGATATAAGAGGATATATGATACATTCCCTACTGGGAGTGGGGGTAACAAGGCCCTACCCAGGGAAGAGAAAGACAACGGGAATGAGTGGGTGAACAGGTCTCCACTCAGACACACCAGTGTCAACCTGAGAAGTGAGAACTCTGGTCGGGTTGTAAGTACACCCGCCCAAAGAGATGTAAGGAACTCTTAGGAGAGTTTACCCGTGGATAGGCCACGTGAAGCATGGTGTGAACCGCAGCACGCAATCCTAGGGATCTCCGTGATCCATCCGCGCGTGGGGTGACTGCCACGGCTGAGTCTTGGCAGACGGGGGACTGACTGTTTAGATGAACACATCGGCCAAGCCGATGTGGTTTTTGTTATGTAGATATTAGTAGTGCTAGGGCCTAGGACTGACTTTGATAGAATGAATATTGTATGTTATTATGCTTGTAAATACTGTGCGAATCAATGATGGCTCTACATTTTGTGAGCGCCAAGCTGAATTAAAATGTGTAACTAATCCTCTTGTACGCCTTACGAGTTTGTCGTGTGGTGCAAGAGAAGTATCCAGTAATGCTTGTCAACTTCGGTTGTTGACAATATGGAATAGATAAAGTTACCAGTCTGCTTAATACAATATATGATACTGGAAATATACCTCATGAGTTATGTAATTCTGTATTTATTGCAATCCCAAAGAAATCAGGAGCCTTGGAATGTGATCAACATCGAACAATTAGTATGATGAGTCACGTCACGAAGATTTTGCTAAGAATTATCATGCAAAGAGTTAGGAGGGAAATACAACCTGAAATAGGAGAAGAACAATGTGGGTTTGTAGTAGGTAAGGGTACAGTAAATGCTGTGTATATACTGAGAACCGTAATCGAACGTTCTATAGAAGTTAACAAAGATCTACACCTTTGCTTTATTGACTACACAAAGGCTTTTGATAAAGTGAGACATGTCAACACGATAAGGATGCTTGAAGATCTACAAATTGATGGGAAAGACCTTAGACTTGTAAAAAACATATATTGGAAACAACAAGCTGCCATAAGAGTTGATAATGAAGTAAGCCAATATCAGCCTATTAAGAGAGGTGTGAGACAGGGATGTGTAATGTCTCCAGATCTGTTTTCCCTGTACAGTGAAAACATTTGCAGAAATATTGAGAATATGGAAGGAATCAACATTGGGGTACGTTGCATCAATAACATTAGATATGCAGATGATACAGTCTTGATTGCAGACAATGAACAGGACCTGCAAAATTTAGTAGATGCGGTTGTTACACACAGTGAACAACAAGGGTTAGAATTAAATTGTAAAAAGACACAGATTATGGTCGTCACTCGGAAGAACGAAATACCACAGTGTAATATACAAGTAAATGGGAATATTCTTCAACAAATGAATAGGTACAATTATCTCGGAACAGTAATAATATCTGATGGGAGATGCCTTGAAGAGATTAGAACAAGAATCGCCATGGCAAAAGTAGCCTTTAGCAAGATGAAAAACATACTGACCAATAAAAAGATGTCAATTGAAATGAGAAAAAGAGTGTTGAGATGCTACATAGAACCTGTACTTTTATATGGATGTGAAGCTTGGACAATGAGCAGCCAGGCTGAGAAACATCTGATGGCTGTAGAAATGTGGTTTCTGAGGAAAATGCAAAGAATACCATGGACAGCCAGAAAGACCAATGAACAAGTCCTTCAAGAAACAAATGAAGATCGTAAACTGATCAGGGACATTAGACGTAGACAGTCACAATTTTTTGGGCATGTTATGAGAAGAAATGATTTGGAGAACTTGGTGACAACTGTAAGATCGAGGGAAACAGACCAAGGGGAAGACCTAGAAACAAGTATCTGGATTGCTTGGCCTTGTGGCATGGTCGAGACAGAAACACGGAACTGATCCACGACTCGGTTGATCGAGTGAGATGGCAGAACATGACCGCCCACGCTTACCGGCATGGCACATGATGGATGGATGGATCTTAAACTGTATTTAATTAATGAAGACTTACTAATATATTTATGAGATTCATGAATATGATTTTCTAATTTCAAGTCTATCAATTCCTAAATAAATGTAAATGAGTTTTAGAAAGTAAATGTTGTTAATTTCCTATCGAAGAAAAAATATGGGGATGTTTTTGTAAGTTATGGTACAACTAACCAAGCTATCATATTAAATGCAACTGTAATAAAAACATGTTATAATACATATCACAATACATTTTTATATAATACACTATCTAAACTAATTTATTCCAGATATGATGGTGAAGTCGCGTTCCTTGGAGTTGAATATCATTCTATTTCGAAATGTTATTTACAATGTCTGGTATTCTACGCGCTGATCCTGAGTTGTGTCTGTATATTGTCCTACTCCTGTGTCGAATATATAATAAGATGACGGCGTAGACAGTTTATGATATGTCTGTCCGTTTTCATTTGTAATGACACAGTTTTCTGCACAAATTACTTTAAGGCGACACACAAATCTATGAGCAATATAGTGTTTATCACACACCAGTCTGGATACAGAGTATTTATAGTGTCACTGACTAAGGTGATGTTGGATCGCTCCTTTGTGGTAAATCAGGTATATCGACATCAGAGGGTCTGCTCAGAGTGTCAGCAAGTAAGTTCATTTTTCCCTTAATGTGCTTGATAGTAAATGAGTAGTTTTGGAGTATAAGAGACCATCTGTAAATTCGGTTGTTTCTGTGGACTCCTGACTCCATGACCGTGAGTGGGGAGTTGTCAGTCTCGATGACAAAATGTGTCCCTGCCAAAAATCTATGAAGTTTACGGACACAGTAAATGATACTTAACGCTTCCAATTCAGAGACTCCGTACTTAGCCTCACTTGGTGTGATCTTCCGGCTTACGTAGATGATTGGGTGGAAAATGCCGTCATATTCCTGGCATAGTACGCCGGCGATTGATACAGCACTCGCGTCTGTCCTAAGAAAATATGGGAGGTTCGGGTTCGGTAAGCGTAATATTGGCACATTACTAAACATATGTTTAAGTTTTGATAAAGCGTTTATTAATTCAGCATCTTTTACATTAATTTTAACAGAAGCTTTCAACAAATTTGAGAAAACGCTTGTAATTTCGGCTAAATTTGGGATGGACTTGTTATAGTAGTTCACCAATCCAAGTAAACTTCCCACTTGCTTCTTGGTGGTAGGCATAGTGAGGTTTAAAATCTTGGTAACAATAGTGTTATCAGTTTTCAGTTGGCCTTTTGTGATGGTATGGCCAAGAAAGTCAATTTCTTCCAGTTCAAACTCCACTTTTGTTGGTTTCACTGTAATACCGAATAGTTTTATTCTCTCGAAGACGTGTATTAGTTTCTGTAAATGTGTGGTTCAGTCTGCGGTATGAATACATATGTCATCTATATATGTTTCAGTATTCGTCACTCCATGCAATAGATCCCTAGTAAGGCGAACAAATGTGGCGGAAGCATTACGAAGGCCAAAAGGAAGAAATCGCCACTCATCAAGACCTAGAGGTGTTGAAAACGCAGTGAGATGAATAGAATTTTTGTGCATCGGGACCTGCCAATATCCTTTCGTTAGGTCAAGTTTAGAGAAGATCATAGATGGTGCCATGTTTAAGATAAGATTTTCGCAAGAAGGGATAGGTTCTGCGTCTATCTTTGTGACACTATTTAATTTCCTATTATCCACGCAGAGACGGATGGTGGAGTCCTTCTTTTTGACCAAGACAATAGGAAAAGAATATTCCGACTTTTGAATTATTCCACTCGCTTCAAGATCACGAATTTCCTTGTCGAGTTTTTCCCTATAATTTAAAGGGATGGAATAAGGTCGGCATTTTATAGGGGTGTAGTCAGATAGCATAATGGAGTGTTCGATACTGTCAGTCCTACCTGGAATGTCAGAAAAAATCTCTCTATACTCAGTCACTAACGCTATTGTCTGCTGTTTCTGCTCGTCTGTGAGTTTTGGTTCTATATGTATACTGTCAATTGTCGCTGTCATGTCCACTGTTGGAACTGGTAGTTCCATGTCGTCGTCTTCTGTTTGGTTAAGTACTGTGGTGGTGCTAAGTGCGTGTTCTGTTTGCTGACTAAGTGTAGTTGCGCTGTCATCGTCTTCTGTCAGACTATTTAGTGTAGTTGCGTTATGTTCGTCTGTCGTCCGATTGATTGGCGTAGATGCGTCCTGTTCGTCTGTCGTCTGTTCTTCCTGTCTTGAAAAATATGATTTCAGCATGTTGATATGGAATATCTTTAATTTTATCGATATTTCATAGTCGACATCTGATATCTTTCGCACCACTTTGAATGGCCCTTGCCACGATGTTAATAGTAAGTTACGTTTATCTGGCAATAGGAGTAGTACCTCTTGTTCTGGTTCGAGGTGTTAGGTTTTGGCAACTTTGCGTAATGGCGGTAGATCTGTCCTTTTCTCTCCAAAGATGATTTAGCTATTACACACGCTTTCATGATTTTGTTGCGTGTTTCAGTCACCATTTCGTACGGTGATACTGGTGTTGGATTATCTGAGGTGTTGATAATTAACTGATGGTAAATCGTGAGGGGTCCAGGTGGGTTAGCCCCGTATAGTAACTCGAATGGGGAGAAACCCGTACTTGAGTGCGGAATTTCTCGGTAGCCGAACAGCACTGTTGTTAACAGTGTATCCCAATTAGATGGGTTCTCTGCTGTCACCTTAGCCAGCATGTGTTTCAAATCCCCGTTAATTTTTTCTATGATTCCATATATAATGATATTCCAGCAATGGTGCTGGCTGGGTGAAATGTTGCTTAATGCCTAGCAATTTGGTAAGAGCTTGCGTCGCAGCTGATATAAATTGCGTTCCCCGATCAGATAGAATAGTACGAGGGAATCTGAACCGGGAAAACAGGTGCAAAAAGAAAGACGTTGGCTACATCTTTGGAGGTGATATATTTCAGGGCCACCGCCTCTACCCACCTTGAACAGAGATCTACCAGAGTTAAAATAGAATGGTTTCCTTTGCTCGACACCTGATTTAGGGGCCCAACAATATCCACCGCTACACTTTCAAAAGGTCTAGAGGCCAATGTTGGCGGTTGGACCTCTGCTGTTAAATGCTTTCCGTTTCTTACCAACTGTTGACAAATGGTACACGAACGACAAAAAGTTTTAATATCACTACAAAATTTCGGCCAGTAAAAATGGGCTAGAATTCTCGCTCTAGTCTTATCATAGCCTAAATGTCCAGCAAACGGCGAGACGTGTGCAATTTTTAACACGGTTTGTCTGTGTTTTACAGGTAGCACCGTCTGCTGAATTTCATGGTTATCTGTGGTATAATTTCTCATGAGGATACCATTATGAAGTTTAAAATACCATGACGCGTTTTTGGTCCCTTTTGGTTTCTCTTCCAGAAACTTTAAATAGGGTGAGATAGTTGGGTCGGCGCGTTGCGCCTCTATAAAATTTTCTCTGGTGGTGTTATTTATCGTACCACTGGGTGTTACTAGTTGTAGCATTTCTTCTTGCAGGTCATCTTGTTGTTTCTGCGTTTCTGACCTGGTCACCGCATTAGCCTTATTGGTTTCTCTCCAGGATAATATTTCTTCTGCGGTGCAGTTTTTCAGCTCTGGTAGGCACCAAAGAATCAGGTCTGTACACGGGTTGTGTAGAATGGCGCATGTGAATGTGCCGGAAAGGAATGGGGTGTTTATACGGGCTTTCGCTAGTGGGTATTTTTCAATGTTACCCGAAAAGGTACGGCATTTAATAAAGCCGCCCGTATAATCCTCTGGTTTGGCCAGTTCTTTCCTCAGACCGATAAATGTACTCCCGCTATCTACTAAACATTGGCATGGTTGGTCATTAACCCTTGCATCGTGGAACACTAAATTGCCTTTGGGGGCGATAGCTGCGTTGGCGTTCTCGCTAGAGAACGGTACAGTGTGCCCACATTTAAGCATTCCATCTTCATGGAATTAGTGACACGTTTTACATTTATCAAAATTTAAGATATCACTAGCAGCTGCCACATTCTCACACTGACTGAATGGTAACACTTCCTGATTCTCACTTTCATGCTCGCTTCCACTTTCAGACGAGGTATCAATAAGTACAGCGTTGCTGGCTCTCAATGTCTGGCGTCCAAGACATATAGAACTATAATGCCCGTAAGATTGGCAAAAGAAGGATTTGACGGCACGTCTGTACGTGTTTCTTTTGTTCTCTTGCTTCTTCACCATCATTTCAAGTTGAGATGGGTAAGCATGATTTTTATCGCACATAGAAAATTCATGATGGTAAAAACGACAATACATACACTGAGGTGGCTTTGGTATTTGCCTATCTCTCATTTGAAATGGTTTTTGATTGAGAGGTTTTCGTGGTTGACTTTTGGCAAATGCCGCAATTTCTGACTCCTCTATAGGTGTCTTAAAAACGTCTCTGTTGGAAGAAAAATAAGCAGACCCCCGTTTTTCTAACTGTTCGAGTGATTCAATATCGGCCTGTTGCAAAAATTTCGCGAAGGGAGATGGAACAGTGGAGATGATTTTGTCCATCATCATCAGATCCCTTAATTTCTCAAAACTCCTATTTATCTTCGCCGCGTTCAGCCATTTATTTAAAATACTTTGAACATTTGAAACGTAATCTATAAAAGTTTCAGTAGATTTGGGTTTAATTTTGGAATATTGAATCTGATATCCTGGGGCGTCTAGCAAAAAATGTTGCATAATACGATCATGTATGTATTGGTAATTGTTTCTTAACTCAGGTGGAATAGATTCTATCACTTTTAAGGGCTCCCCAGAAAGGTTCTTCATATAGATCATCGCCCAGTGCTCTGGTGGTACCTCCTGGAATTTGAGTTGGAACTCGACATTTTCAGTCCATGCAGAGATGGAGTCTCCCTGGCAATAGGGCTTAACTATCCCTTTATACTTATGGAATTTATTCTCTTCCTCCTGACTCTTTAATTTCGTGGTAGCAATCTGAACATGAGAGTCAATTTCGAATTCCTTAATCTTTAATTGTGTTTGTGACTCGATTTCAAGTTGTTTCTGTTTGGTGGCTTCACTTAATTCTGCCAGTTCCTTCTGGTGTTGTCTTTCTCGCGCCCGTTCGTCTCTCTCAGCATCTTTCGCTTCTTTCTCACTTATTGCTTTCTTATCTGTGTACTCTTTGTACTCCTTTTTAGCCAATTGTTCCAGCTTATCCCCACTAAATCCCAGTTATTTTCCTGCTTGGATAAATTCACTTAGTGTTGACATTTTGTATGTTTATGTTTACACAACAATGGTATTGAGAACAAGATTCTTAAATGATATATATGATTATTTAGAGTACAATTTAGAAAAAATAAGATGCATCATTAATAAACATCATCAAAACTATAATGGTACTCATCTGATTTCGCGTTTGACTCGCTCACTTGGGATGTTTCACTCTCTCTCCGTTCGTACTTTTGTTCTGCTCGCTACTACGTTAGATCCTGTTACGCAGAGCAGCAACAATTAATATATCGAATATATAGAAAAATACAAGATCTTATTAAACTATTTATGCCCCAATTCGTTCGGAATGGAAAACTGAAATGTGATATGAATGATATGAATGATCGAATGAATCAATGAATGAATCGTCGGTCGTCAGTCTAATGTCGTCTTGTCTTCAATTTTCTCGGTTACTGACTGAGCTATACATGTAAGCCATGAGTATCTCTTCAATTTAATCAGTCTTTACTTCATTTGCACGTGGCAAGTTGAGAAAACCACTTTCCTCTGTCAATTTATGGTTGACTATTCCAAACACATATCACGTTTTGATTGCACTTTGTAGATACTTTCAATGATCACTTTTGACCACTAATTAATTGTCGTGGGTAGTTTTAACGATCATGGTTTAAGTTATAATAATCCCTCGTGGGTAATAATAACTGTCGTGGGTAGGTTCAGAGACCACGTTCTACACCATCATGATGCCGTGGGTAGGTTCAAAGACCACTTCTGACACCATAATAATCCCGCCTGTCAACAACCTAGATTATACAGGCATACAGGGATTCTTCATTAGTACCGCACGAAAATCAACTCGTAGGTGTACAAAGGGTAAAGTCGCTTTATTACGTACTGAATACAATCTGCTCCACGAGCTTACATGAACATTCATATATGCACATCATCACAATCAATACAATCCTAACAATACTAAGTACAATCTCTAATTGTCCTAATCCTATCTTAAGTCACTACACTACTGTGCCCCGTTAACCACACAGCGGTCAGGGTGAATACATCAACATGTCTTCTCCATTGTCAAGTCCCGTCTGTGTTAACCTTGCAGCGTTGTCCAGCTGCGGTCCTGTGAACCCTCGTGCGTCAGCAATGTTGCGTGCGCTGTTCCCTAGCACGCAGTTCGGTAGCCTGTCACTAGTTACTGTGCTAGAGTTAATGCTGTTTACGGGTACTTCCCGTGGTTATCGTCTTCTACTCTAACCTGGGAGTAAATCCCTGTCATGTCCTACAATGTCCTACTTATGACACGTGCGTGTCCTGTCAGAGAACTGTTTAGAGTTCTATCTCCTTCTTCTGTCCCTTTATTCTCTATTCCCTGGTAAGGGATGTTATCTCTATCCTGTCTTAATCTTCTCCCTAACTTCTATCCTTCCACTACTTCTTCTGTCCCTTTATTCTCTATTCCCAGGTAAGGGATGATATCTCTATCCTGTCTTAGTCTTCTCCCTAACTTCTATCCTTCTACTACTTCTGTCATCTCATTCAGCTACTTGACAGTTAAAGTAAGCTGTAGTCAACTTGAGCTTGTTGATATCAGCATAGAGCTTGTCCTCAAATAAAGCAGGCGTGGGCCAAAATATCTTTCTCTGTTCTGCATATATTGGGCACGCCTGCATCAAATGTTTAGCTGTTATTTTACCAGTTCCACAATTACATTCATTGGTATCTCCTATCTTTAGTTTATTGAACAAGTGGTGTTTCAGCCTGTTATGTCCTGTGCGGAGTCTGAAGATTGCTACTTGTTCTCTTCGGTCGAGTTTGTAATATGCATCATCCTTCTGGTGGCCTGAATGCTCTGATTCCAATTTGGTTCTATAAGTGCTTTTTATCAACCTTTTTGCCTCATTGTAGGTTATGTCTATGTCAGGCTGTGGTAATCGTCCACCCTCTTTTGCTAGTCTGTCAGCTTCTTCATTTCCAGGTATACTGCAATGCGATGGGATCCACTGTATTACAACTTTTTTTTTTTGATTTCTGGCATAGTCCATGGAGTGCTGCTCTTAGGTCAGCTAGTTCTGTGCTGTTTTTGCTCTTCAGTATTGAAACAGCTGACTTTGCATCTGTGAAGATAGCTATTTGCTTCTCTTTATTTTCCTCCGTCAAGAGCATTTCTGCTGCAGTTTTCAAAGCCTCTACCTCCGCTTTGAAGTTACTTGAAAATTGTCCAGTTTCCACTTACAGTTGACACTCTGAGCAGACCCTCTGATGTCGATATACTCCATTTTTTAAATTAAGGCGAATTCCTCCCCCTCCATTTTTAATTGAATCTTTGGCTGATCCATCTGTATATGCATGGGTCCAATTGCTGCTTGGGTAATGCTCTTTTATGTAGTTTAGGGTTATTTTTCTTCTTTCGGTTTCATTCTGAGTGTTCTTTTTCTCAATACCAGGAATGTTTTCTATCATCTCAGGCAGCTGCTGTTGTCTCCATGCTGGGAACTTGTGTGCATTATAAATGGGTTTGACTGTTGATATGTTAAGTATGGGATCTGCCCTAATCTTTCGTTTTGCAGTTTCTACAAAGTTTTTACATTTCAGTCTTCACTTTCCAAAAGCATTAAACCTGTTATACATGGGGTGGTCTGTCAATCTTCTAAATTTTTCTGCTTGTTGCTGGGCTCTGTTATCTTTTCTATCCTGCATTGGTTGTAAGCAAGTGATCTTCTCTAGTTCATTAATAGGCGTTTTCTTCAGGCTTCCAGTTATGATTCGCATTCCTTGATTTTGGACTCTATTTATTTTGTTAAAGTTTGACTTAGCTGCTGTTGCCCAAGCTGCAATGCCATATTCTAGTACTGGCTTCACCCGTCCAGTATATAACTTCTTGAGAACTTTCTCATCTGCTCCCCATGTTGTACCAGCAAGCTTTTTCATGATTGCCATTCTTTGCCTTGCTCTTGTTCGATTTTTCTCAACCTGTGACTTCCATGTCAGGCGACGATCAAAGGTGACTCCTAGATAGTTTGGATTTTCTTCATGGCGCAATATTTTCCCCTTCAATACCAGCTTAGTTTGCTGAGTTTTATTTGAGAACTGTGCATGTTGTTTTCTCCTCACTTATCTTCACTAGCCATGATTTTGACCAGTCCTCTATGGTTAATAAGGCTTGCTGTATTCTGCTGTTAGCTGTACTAATATATTCTTCTGATGTCCATATGGCTAGATCATCTGCAAAAGAGAAAATTTTCCGTGATGTCATTTATATATGCTAGGAATAATGTTGGTGAAAGAACTCCCCCTTGGGGGACACCTTGCTCCAACAGCATCATTTTGCTGGTTTGTCCTTGTACGTTTGTCCTGGCAGTTCTATTCTCAAGGTAGTGGCTGATCCATTTATACATTTTCCCACAAACATGCATTTTTTGCAGTTTTAGTTTCAGTCCTTCCTTCCATACTTTATCAAATGCTTTTTCTAAATCTATCCAAACCGCTAGTGTGTGCTTTTTCTCTTGGAAGGCATCCTCAATTTCCTGAGCTATATAGGTTATTTGATCTTCAGTGGATCTGTACTTTCTGAATCCTGCTTGGTGTGGTGTTAAGAATTGGTTTTCTTCCAGATGCCATGTTAACCTGCCATTGATAATGCGTTCCATTAATTTTCCTACACAGCTAAGAAGACTGATAGGTCGATAGCCATTTGGTTCTTCCAGGTCTTTTCCCTTCTTTGGGACTGGTATTAGTATAGCTTCCTTCCATGCCTGTGGGACTATTCCTCTCTTCCAGCTGTAATTTAGGACTGCTAGTAGTTTCTTTTTTGCCTTAGTGCCTAGTCCTATTAGCATTTCATTTGTGATTCCATCCGTTCCTTGTGATTTCTTCTTTTTTAGGGTATTCATTGCCTGTTCCATTTCTTCCATTGTTAGATTTTCCATCATATATTCTGCTGCTGTCTCTGTATTACTATGATGCATCTGTTTGTTTTTGCTTTCTTCTGTTCGATTTTAATATCAATGTGGTTTGCACTGGCATAGTGTTCCATTAGTGCATTTGCAGCCTTTTTTCCTGTCAGCAAGGAATCTACTTGTTTAATTGTTATCTGTTTGTTTCTAGGTCCTTCATTGTTCATGGCTTTCACTAGTTTCCATAGTTTGTTTCCATCCCTGTCAAAGTTCAGGTTTTCTGTTTTTTCCCTCCATCAATCTCTTGTTGTTTGATTTACTGTTCTTTTATATTTTGCTGAGATGGCTTTGAGAGAGATGTTCGATTCAATTGTTCTCTCTCTCTCTCTCTCTCTCTCTCTCTCTCTCTCTCTCTCTCTCTCTCTCTCTCTCTCTCTCTCTCTCTCTCTGCTGTCTTCCTGGAATATTCAACTTTGTCCTCCAAAATTTGTAGTTCTTCAGTCCAGTATGGTTTGCAATTTTTCCTCGCTCCTCTTGGAATAGACTCAGTGGCCGCCTGTATTATTGCTATGTTTAGACTTTCCATCATTTGCTTCATGTTGCCAAATCGTGTATTTATGTTTTCACAATATTTGTCTGTTAGTATGGCAAATCTGTCCCAATCTGCTCGTTTGTAATTCCCGCGGGGCAAAGGCTTTTGCTCCTGTGGAACATACTCCATATTCATTACAAGCTTGATTGGTCTGTGGTCACTACCTGCTAATTGGTCAAGCACATGGCGATCGATTTTGTGGAGGATGTCTCCTGTGCAGAAAGCTAAGTCTGGAGTAGAAGTGGTAAACCATCTTCTGGAGTAGAAGCTCGGTGTGTCATCCGCTTTGTTGAGTAGATGGAGATTTGAATCTATTTCCCAGTCCTCCACTTCATCTCCTCTTTTGTCAGTATCTGGGTATCCCCATCTTTCTGAACGGCTATTAAAGTCTCCGACAATAATGCAGTTTGTGTCAGTTATATTCATGTTTGAGAGTGTAAGGTCCTTATCCGCTGGGCTATACAGATTGTAAATTCTTATTTTCACGTCCTTTATCACTATATCAACACCTATAATTTCCGTTTGGTTGACAGAGATCACAGATACTTCGCTGCAAGGTATTGTATTTCGTGTAAGTATTAGAACTCCTCCTTTGTGTCCTTCGCGGTCGAATCGTGTTGCCTGATATCTCTGACTGAGAATTTGCGATTGGCGTTGAGGTGTGTCGCTTTAATGCATGCCACATCTATTCTATCTTTATGAAGACGCTGTGTTAGGGAGACTTTCTTGTTATAAACTCCTTCGGCATTCCACTGTAGTATGTTGAGTGTCCGGGGTATTTGGTCAATAGCTCTTAACTTACTCCTCTGTGCCTTGACTCCACAGCACAGGAGAAGGTGACCACCAGTAATCATGGGTGGACCCCCTCGAGGCAGGAGGCCCGGCACTATCACCGCCTGATGGGACTTCGCGGGATTAGCACCATAACGATTACTTTTGTTTTGTGACATCATGAATTAAGTTACGTTGCACGCCTTTGTCAAGCCTGTGGCTCAGTGCATCCGATTTCGACAAGCATTTTTTGGGGTGCTTTCCCTAGCCTTTGAATGTCCCCAGTCTACCTACAAGGCAGCAGGTTTGTATGTCTCTTCGCCTGGTACCTCTCCCTTGACCTGTCTGACATGGATGACCCTACCAGTAGCTGTGCTACCGTCGGCATAGCTCTTGGGGTCATTGGAACACACAAGACCCTCTACCTCGTCACGGTGGACACACAGCAGAGGGGTTACTGATGTTTTTATAAGTTTGGTTTGAAATTTGGCTAACCTTTTCACATTAGGTTAACAAATGTTCCTACTTTTCATAAGTTTGACTGAGATTTTTATAAGTTTGGTTGAACTGTGACCAAAATTTTTCACTTTGGTTAACAAATTTTCCTACTTTTCATAAGTTTGGGTGAGTCTTTTATAAGTCTGGTTGAAATGTAGCCACAAAGTTTCCCATTTGGTTAACAAATTTTATTACTTGACCAAGATTGTTTGCCCTTCATTCTCTCACCATATGACAACTATATACACCGTAAACAATAAATATTCAACAACCAAGACGTAATTATAATCTATATACCTGTTTATTTACAGTATTTCAGTACATTTTACAAGAATAATAATTTTAAAAACTGCACAATGTCATTATACGAAATGGATGATGTGATATGAGCCGGTATACATAGTATCATCACAACATTTTATTTTCACATACAGAACTATACACATTGTATGTTGTTTCTGTGTTTCTTCACACCATTGTCTGAGTAGGTTGGTTTTTCCGACTGGTAGCCTGGTATGTATATGTCACTTGGCATGTAGTCATAAGACTGTTCTCCTTCTTGGTGGGCTGACATCTGACTATTATAGACAACCGGGGCATCAATTATCTGATTGTCGGGCACATCAATAATCTGGTTATTGGGCTCATTACACACCTGGTTGTATGGGTCATCACACATCTGACTGTAGCTGGGTTGAAAACTGGCGGTATAGTATGCGTCTACTTGGTGGCTTCGTTTAGTACCCTGTTTGACTTTAGTACTGTCTTGAGTGTGTTGGACTTGATTGCTTCGGTTGGTGTCTTGTTGCACATCAAAACATCTGGCTATTGGGCTCATCACAAATCTGGTTGCTGGGGTCATCACACATCTGACTGTAGTTGGGTTGACAACTGGTGGTATAGTATACATCTGCTTGGTGGCTCAGTTTTCGTGTGTCTGAAGGTGTTTTCGTTTTGAATGATGAAGCTGAGGGTGTAGTGCTCATAGGTGTTGAGGTTGCAGTGCCCATAATTGCTGTTGAAGTGGGTGTCTGATGCTTTGTTTTTATATGTCGTTGAAGGCTGTCTTTTCTGTTGTATAGATTACCACAGAGGTGGCAAGTGTGTGTTTCGGTGTTGTGAACTGTGTTAATGTTCCGTGTAAGCTTGCTGTTTTCTGTAAAGAATTGACCACACATATGATACAGATAGAGATTTTTCTGTTTAGTGGCCATTACGGTAGAAAGGGTTAGGGCGATAAGGCACGTATTCCAACCCGCTTGTAGTTTCCGGTACCACCTAATGGAGTGTTGATAATTAGCACAGTACTCTTTTGTGTAGTTGCACTGGTGAAGTGTTGATAGGGTAGAGTGATCCACCACTATGACTTGTATAGCTTTCTGTAGTTCCACGCTTTCACAGGTCGTTCTGGTGTAAGTACTGACCTCCGAACGTTATACCGCTGTGAAGAAAAGACAAACCATTACAGTCCACCGTCTATATTTTATTTTGTATTTCAAAACATGCGCCAACCAATATTATTTTGATGCTAGTGTTTTTAAATCATCTACAGAAAATAATAACCAAATCAAATCAAAAGTACTAACTTTTTAATTATGATATATCAATAGAAAATAGTACCCATTTGACATTTGCGAATTATGAGGGTGCACCAAGACATCATATGTAGTAAAATAATGGTTGTTCACTGCATTGCTCTCATTTTTGTTCTTCTCATACCGGCTGTCTTATGTCACCTGAGGGTCTTCAACGTGAGTATACGTTTTGTGATTGGTGATGAAGGCTAGCAACGTCCTATATGTTTCGTAATTCTGTAAAGCATATTTACTTTGTGTTATTTTATATAGTATGTTACTGCCAAAGAGGTGTTTTATGTACTATATTAGTGAGCAAAGTAGGCGAATACACGCACTGATGGCCAGTTACTGAGCACTGGTGAACAATAATTAGTGGTGATAAAACAAGTGACATCATATGTATATGATAAATTTACACATACTGAATTTTACACAATGTGACACCATCCATATGACCTTTATGCAGACCAGTTTTGACCTAGTGTGAAGGGATATATACACCAGACAGTATTTTGATATCATGCGCATCTGATATATCTCGAGGTGTAAACCCGAATGTAGCATCGTGTACCTTATTTCCTGTGATATACATCAGCGACAACACTATTCTTGACGGCGTGTAACGAGAATGTATACTACACACAGCGTACTTACCACTGTGGTCTCTTCGGTGAGCTGTTTTCGCTAGGTCTTGTTGCAAACGTAGTGTATTTAACCCGCCTTTGTGGACCTTTTTATACAGACTGTGCGGTTGATGCAAAATAGAAAACATGTCTAAACATGGTCAGGCAGGTTTACCGCTGTCGGTACGCTCTGAATCATCCTCCGTTTTTCCCCAAAGACATGTCTGAACACGTTCACGTACGTTCACTCACACTGACTTAGCCCTGTGATGAGTCAACCGAGAGGTCAAGTCATAGATGTTGTGGCGGTAAATGGTTCTAGAATTAGCGTCGGATTATGGAAACGCCTAGTTTTATTGTCATAGTTTTTTAATCTAATGTATGAGTGGTATTTTGTAATAGTACCTCATTTTAGAGCTAAAGACATGCCTGGGACTTTAAGCACGTAGTATGGTTTTGTCATTACCATGTATGATAGGATCATTCAGCCACGGTGACCTCCTCGCTAATCAGTTTTCCACCTCTGTCGCCACCATTCAGCCACATCGCCACATGAATACATGACCGCTTGGCCAGCGGAGTTTGTGTACATGTGACCACTGAGACTTGGGGCTAGAAAGCTTTTCGTCAGCATAGACACAGAGAAGAAAGAATACTGCTATCAATTTGGCAGCAGGTCGCCTTGTTATGAAAAGGTATGAGTGTCGGGTTCTTCAGAAAACACTGGCAATCTTGCGAAGAATTTAGAAACACAAAAAGAAAGCTGGGGTTGACTGCGAAGTCGTGTAAATGTATTGACGCTTTACCGACCTGTAAATGCTATGCGGCAGGAATGAGGGTGTATGTACTAGATAGACGATCCATGACCGCCACGCTTACCGATATGACACATGATGATGATGAATGGCCAGGCATTAAGCTATCTAGGATTACTGCCCGTGTAGGGCATACACCGCATTCGTACAAATGACTGATTTTCATGTCTCCACTTGACAACGTCAGCGGAAGATGCTATAGTTATGATGATGATGATGGTAATCATGATGACAGACACTATAGAAGATCCTGGGTGCCGGTCGTTCAGAAAGACAACTGCAAACTTGCCCAGGAAGCACGAAGGCTGAGGCTGACTGCTATGTCCTGTAAATTCAATGCATTAAAGCTTGACTGCCATATGTAAAAGAAAAATTAGAGACAGAGACAGAGAGCCAGAGAGGGAGAGAAAAAAAGAGAAAGATAGAGATAGTGAGAGATAGAGAGGGAATAGGGAGATAGAGAAAAAAGAGAGAGAAGACAGAGAAAAAGGGGAGAGTGATAGAGAGCGAAGGAGAGAAAGATAGAAACATTGGGAGAGAGAAGGAGAGAGAGAAAGAGAGAGAGAAAGAGAGGGAGAGAGACAGAGAGTGAAAGAGAGAGCGAGAGAGAAAGAGACAGAGAGCCAGAGAGGGAGAGAAAAAGAGAGAAAGATGGCGATAGTCAGAGAAAGAGAGAAAGAGAGAAAGATAGAGAGAGAGAGAGAGAAAGAGAGAGAGACAGAGAGAGAGACAGAGAGTGAGAGAAAAGATAGAGATAGCGACAGAGACAGAGACAGAGAGCCAGAGAGGGAGAGAAAAAAGCGAGAAAGATATAGTGAGAGGGAGAGCGATAGTGAAAGAGCCAGACAGACAGAGAGAGAGCGAAAGAGAAAGAGCCAGAGAGACAGAGAGTGAGAGAAAAGATAGAGATAGAGAGAGACACAGAGACAGAGAGCCAGAGAGAGAGAGAGAAAGGAGAGAGAGAGAGAATATGATAGTAGTACCTTGTTTGAACAGTACCCGTATTAATAATTCTAGAGAGAAAGATAGAGATAGTGAGAGAGAGAGAGAGAGAGAGAGAGTTAGTGAGAGAGAGACAGAGAGTGAGAGAAAGGATAGAGAGAGAAAGAGAGAGAGATTCAGAGAGACAGAGAGTGAGAGAAAAGATGGAGATAGAGAGAGACAGAGACAGAGAACCATAGTTGGGAGAGAAAAAGAGAGAAAGATAGAGATAGTGAGAGAGAGAGAGAGAGAGAGAGAGAGAGAGAGAGAGAGAGAGAGAGAGAGAGAGAGAGAGAGAGAGAGAGAGAGAGAATATGATAGTAATGCCTTGTTTGAGCAGTACCCGTATTAATAATTCTATTCATTTTAAGGATTCTGCAGAGTTACCATATAGATACATATATTTCTGACGCGACTGTATATTCATTTACAAGCCTTACATGCCAAGTCTCACTACCCGGCATGATTATACTGGCTAGCGTGTCCGGTATATTATCTTCACAGCTTATCAGCCATTGATCGCTGGCCATTGTCGTATTTCTTGCGGGCCGTGGTGGGGTCAGCGCGTGACCTTTACCTGTGCGCTCAGGGGGACATTATTAAGGAAAGAAGAGAAGGGGAAACAATTCTTTATTAAGGGGAAATAATAAGAGTTATTATAGTAGATTTTATTTTTCAAAGACTTTTTAATACGATGTTGATTATATAATATGAGAATAATATTTTTACATTCACATTAATATTCTCCGCTATAAATACTAGAAATTTAGCCATTTATTATTTTATTGAGCTTAATTTTTAATAATAATGTATGCCTGTCTAGTATATTTTTAACCCATATTTTCGCCACTCGCTTAAAGTTGATACATGCGTACCCACTATGGACACCTGCCGTAGCTATCATGCTGAGCCGTGGAAATGTTTATTCATGCGTCCACGTTACTCTGGATTCTCTTCACAAATGAACAAATCTTTCGCCTTTTAGATTTTTCATTGTGGTGTTATTTCCGGAACTTCATCAACAGCAGACATGGCAGCTTTCGACAACATGGAATCTGTGGACATCGACCGCCTTCTCGAGGGGACACCGCTTCATAAAAAAGGTACGTTGGTTCTCACTATTACCGGACCTGGCGCGGCGGCCAAAGGCACGCCCCATTTAATTGCCAGCACGTTGCTCGGCCCATGCGGGGTGCCTGCTGGCGGAGTAGCAGACATCTACAGATATGAGACACCCACGCGGTGGTTTGTAAATCTGACCCAAGCTGCCCATGTGGCAGTTTACAAAGGCCTGCATGGCAAAAAGATAAAACTGCCGACCGAGGGACTCGAAGTGTCGATTGAACACTTTGAAAGGAACGAGAACGGGTGACGATCCATTGGCTCCCCAACACGATTCTCCAGAGGGAGTCAAGTTCATCATAAAACAGACAATGGGTGACGAAAATGCGGAAGTATTCCGCATCAAGTATGGTGGCGGAAAATGGGGAGTTCTTTGTACCCCCAAAAAATCAATACCTCATTACGCCAAGATTACAGCTCCTGGGAAAATCACAGGAGACCACCGTATTATGTTCACAATAGTGGGTCGTCGTACCGAATGCCCTACTTGTGGCCTGGACTCACACTGGGCCAACAAATGCCCGAGCCGGAGGCAGAAGAAAGACAATATAAATATCACACAACCAACTGAAAGATCACAAGAAGATTTCCCCTCACTCGGAGGAAAACCTCAAACAATTTCGAACAACAAAAAACAAGATGTCGCCGAGACAGCCGGCCAAAAGGAAGCCACGAGGCCAGACGAGGACAACGCCACCCAAGATGACGCCGAGGTAGCTGGTGGACCGGTGACCACGGAAACAGACGCAGACACTCAAGCAAAAACAGTTTCACAAGAAACCAACGACGAAGGATTCAAAACCGTCCACTACGGCAGAAAAAGACAGTGGGCAGAGAGGAGAAATTCCTCAGGCAACAACGACATGAGAGAAGAGGAAGGAAGACTTTCCCCTTCTCCTTCTAAACCACGCAAGAAACCTGCTACAAAGCAGGATGAAAACAGCGACAACGAAGGACCTCTTTTTATAACCACTGACGAAGACACCGACGAAGAACACGAGGAAAACGAAAACTACAAACATACCATCAAACCCGAAGACGCAACCCAGATTTAAATTACTACAGGAAAGATAAAGGTAATCACTTAATAATTTAACCACCATGTTGTTTAATTTTATTTTTAAAATGGCAGACAACTTATGTTTAATTAATTATTTGGTTGTTTCGGGATTTGAAATTTAAATATTGAGCACAACCCACTACTGGCAACGCCGATCGCATTCCGGCACGTACCTAAGGCCTATCCACGTCATGGAAGCACTATACTCGAGTTTCGCCCTCGTTTGAGCTCGTCAGTAGTGCATATCCCTGACCGGATCCGGAAACAAGCCCCGGATCACGCGTGTGAAGCGGGTGTGTAACCACGCAGCACACACTGGACACGCCAAATTATCACACCGGAATACCACAACGCTACCCATCGTAGGCTATGCTCAAGATTGCCCAATCGCCGCGACTGACGTCCGTCAATCGATGTGGACCCGAACGATCAGGACCTCTCACCGGCAAGGAACACCAGGCCTCCTAAATCCAGTGAGCAACGATAAAATTGATTATTTGGTTGTTTCGGGATTTGAAATTTAAATATTGAGCACAACCCACTACTGGCAACGCCGATCGCATTCCGGCACGAACCTAAGGCCTATCCACGTCATGGAAGCACTATACTCGAGTTTCGCCCTCGTTTGAGCTCGTCAGTAGTGCATATCCCTGACCGGATCCGGAAACAAGCCCCGGATCACGCGTGTGAAGCGGGTGTGTAACCACGCAGCACACACTGGACACGCCAAATTATCACACCGGAATACCACAACGCTACCCATCGTAGGCTATGCTCAAGATTGCCCAATCGCCGCGACTGACGTCCGTCAATCGATGTGGACCCGAACGATCAGGACCTCTCACCGGCAAGGAACACCAGGCCTCCTAAATCCAGTGAGCAACGATAAAATTGATTATTTGGTTGTTTCGGGATTTGAAATTTAAATATTGAGCACAACCCACTACTGGCAACGCCGATCGCATTCCGGCACGAACCTAAGGCCTATCCACGTCATGGAAGCACTATACTCGAGTTTCGCCCTCGTTTGAGCTCGTCAGTAGTGCATATCCCTGACCGGATCCGGAAACAAGCCCCGGATCACGCGTGTGAAGCGGGTGTGTAACCACGCAGCACACACTGGACACGCCAAATTATCACACCGGAATACCACAACGCTACCCATCGTAGGCTACGCTCAATGCGATCGGCGTTGCCAGTAGTGGGTTGTGCTCAATATTTAAATTTCAAATCCCGAAACAACCAAATAATCAATTTTATCGTTGCTCACTGGATTTAGGAGGCCTGGTGTTCCTTGCCGGTGAGAGGTCCTGATCGTTCGGGTCCACATCGATTGACGGACGTCAGTCGCGGCGATTGGGCAATCTTGAGCATAGCCTACGATGGGTAGCGTTGTGGTATTCCGGTGTGATAATTTGGCGTGTCCAGTGTGTGCTGCGTGGTTACACACCCGCTTCACACGCGTGATCCGGGGCTTGTTTCCGGATCCGGTCAGGGATATGCACTACTGACGAGCTCAAACGAGGGCGAAACTCGAGTATAGTGCTTCCATGACGTGGATAGGCCTTAGGTTCGTGCCGGAATGCGATCGGCGTTGCCAGTAGTGGGTTGTGCTCAATATTTAAATTTCAAATCCCGAAACAACCAAATAATCAATTTTATCGTTGCTCACTGGATTTAGGAGGCCTGGTGTTCCTTGCCGGTGAGAGGTCCTGATCGTTCGGGTCCACATCGATTGACGGACGTCAGTCGCGGCGATTGGACAATCTTGAGCATAGCCTACGATGGGTAGCGTTGTGGTATTCCGGTGTGATAATTTGGCGTGTCCAGTGTGTGCTGCGTGGTTACACACCCGCTTCACACGCGTGATCCGGGGCTTGTTTCCGGATCCGGTCAGGGATATGCACTACTGACGAGCTCAAACGAGGGCGAAACTCGAGTATAGTGCTTCCATGACGTGGATAGGCCTTAGGTTCGTGCCGGAATGCGATCGGCGTTGCCAGTAGTGGGTTGTGCTCAATATTTAAATTTCAAATCCCGAAACAACCAAATAATCAATTTTATCGTTGCTCACTGGATTTAGGAGGCCTGGTGTTCCTTGCCGGTGAGAGGTCCTGATCGTTCGGGTCCACATCGATTGACGGACGTCAGTCGCGGCGATTGGGCAATCTTGAGCATAGCCTACGATGGGTAGCGTTGTGGTATTCCGGTGTGATAATTTGGCGTGTCCAGTGTGTGCTGCGTGGTTACACACCCGCTTCACACGCGTGATCCGGGGCTTGTTTCCGGATCCGGTCAGGGATATGCACTACTGACGAGCTCAAACGAGGGCGAAACTCGAGTATAGTGCTTCCATGACGTGGATAGGCCTTAGGTTTGTGCCGGAATGCGATCGGCGTTGCCAGTAGTGGGTTGTGCTCAATATTTAAATTTCAAATCCCGAAACAACCAAATAATCAATTTTATCGTTGCTCACTGGATTTAGGAGGCCTGGTGTTCCTTGCCGGTGAGAGGTCCTGATCGTTCGGGTCCACATCGATTGACGGACGTCAGTCGCGGCGATTGGGCAATCTTGAGCATAGCCTACGATGGGTAGCGTTGTGGTATTCCGGTGTGATAATTTGGCGTGTCCAGTGTGTGCTGCGTGGTTACACACCCGCCGCTTCACACGCGTGATCCGGGGCTTGTTTCCGGATCCGGTCAGGGATATGCACTACTGACGAGCTCAAACGAGGGCGAAACTCGAGTATAGTGCTTCCATGACGTGGATAGGCCTTAGGTTCGTGCCGGAATGCGATCGGCGTTGCCAGTAGTGGGTTGTGCTCAATATTTATGTTTAATTAGTTTGAATATCCGTGGTATGAAAATGAAATTACAACATATAGTCACACTCATACACAAACACAAACCCGATTTTCTGTTATTACAAGAAACTAACATCAAAACAGAGTTTGAAGCAGCAGAATTAGTGACACGGCTAGGATTAAGAAACTCGTGTTTCAGTTTGGCGAAACATAACGTAGGGTCAGGGACAGCCATTCTCCAAATTTCCGACACGTGGACTATTTTTAGAACACACACAGACGCACATGGTAGAATTTCCACAGTTCAAGTTAAAAACGACACACACTCATTTGTCATTGTGAACATACACGCACCACCAAACTACAATTATCAACCTCTATTTTATGAAAATTTAGACGACTTACTAACACAGACATACAAGGGACAAAATATTGTTCTTGCCGGCGATTACAATTGTGTTCTTGAAGATTTAGACGTGGTAGGTGGGGAGGTGAGAAAACAGCTGAGGAGAGCCGGCAGGGACAGTTTACATCAACTTGACACACTACGAAATATAATCGATACACACAACCTCACAGACGCATTCAGGCAAACACACCCCGACAGTAGAGAAACGACATACACAAACAAAACACACAACAGATCATCTAGATTAGACCGGATTTACACGCCTGCAACACATCACATCATACAAACCAAACACCTACGGGAAACATTAGATTACACAGACCACAAAGCAATACTAGTACACATCAGCACAAACAGCACAAACACGCAGCCAAACAAAAGGTCACCTCACTGGAAGTTCAATAATTTATTATTGGAACACTCAGAATATGCAAAATATATGAAACAGCTCATACACACGTACACAGATAATATACCGACTGAGAACATCACACAATACTGGGACTTATTGAAAAACACCATACGAAGCAGAACACAACATCTAGCAACCATGATCCACAAAGACAGACTAAGACAGGAGCGCATCATACAGACAGCCATACGACTAACAAAACAAACAGACAGAGATGCACATCACTTACACACATTAGAAGCACAACTAGAAGAACACCAACAACACAGATATCTGGGTGCTCTTCTAAGAACAAAACTCAACACAATTACACAAGAGTCAGCTACGAGGCAATATTTAGCAATAGAACAGAATGTACAACGTAACAGACAAATAAGCAAAATATCAGACATGCAAGGAAACATGCAGACAGAAACACCACACATAGAGACTGCTTTCCAACAACACTATACACAACTATTCACAGCAGAGACAGTCGACACACAGATACAAGACAACTTCTTACAGTACACAAAGAAATTATCTGACACAGACAAAGACACACTGGACACAGAACTGACACTGACAGACATAACACAGGCACTAAGCACACTAAACAAAGACAAAACTCCAGGACCAGACGGTTTGACAGTAGAATTCTACCAACACTTCTTTCCTATTCTAGGCAATCTTCTCCTCAAAGTCTATCAGGAAGTCTTTGACCAAAAAAATCTTCCGGACAGCTGCAACATGTCTTACATTACACTCATATGCAAGGATAAAACTGACAAAACACAACTGAAGAACTACAGACCAATTTCCTTACTCAACACAGACTACAAGATACTCGCCAAATCACTCACCAACAAACTTAAACCTTTCATGCCAACACTAATACACCCAGACCAACAGTGCAGTGTCAAAGACAGAAATATACACAATCACACACACCTCATTAGAGACATTTTTAACTATACACATGGAAAAGACTGTCCATCCTCCATCTTATCCTTGGATCAAGAGAAGGCCTTCGACAGAATTTCCCACACTTACCTACATAGGACACTAGAACACTGTAACATAGGAGAGTACTACAGGCAGTGGATACAGATCTTGTACAAAAATCCTGAGAGCAGAGTGTTGGTGAACCAATCACTGACAGCTAGCTTCAGGCTCACGAGATCTGTAAGACAAGGATGTCCCTTATCACCACTCCTGTATGTGCTCACTCTAGAACCTTTATTAGAGAAGATAAGGCAAGACACTAGTATTAAAGGAACCTTCCTGCATGGGATAGGAGAGCAGAAGCTCATCGCCTATGCAGATGACACTGCCTTCTTTCCCACCAGCAACACATCAATAAGGAATATACTCCACACCTTTACCCATTTTGGAAAAGGCAGTGGAGCCAAAATTAATGTACAGAAATCACAGATAATGGGCCTGGGAAAGTGGAAACAGAAGGCTGATTTTCCTCCAGATCTGAAACACATAGACACCATGAAGCTGTATGGGATCACATTTCCATGCGATCCCACAGAAACACACAGACAGACATGGCACGCACTGACCGAACAGATCACAGACATGTTACACAGGTATAGGTACAAGACATCCACAATATTTGGTAGAAGCACAATAGTCAACACATACATATTACCCAAAATAATATATTTAGCGACAGTACTGGACCCTCCTAAACAGACCGTCACAAACATAAACAAACAAATCAGACGCTTCATCTTCACCAACACGATACACAGCATTAAACACAAAACTCTCATACAAGACAGGAAACAAGGCGGGATTTCACTACAGGACATCCAGACAAAAATACTGTCACTTAGAATCAGTCACATAGGTAAAATCATCAGACACCCAGAACAGAACAGACTAGCACTATACTACATAGGCCACAACATCAAACATCTCACACCTCTTAACAATGCAACTGCACACTACCAGGGAAGACTGCCAACATTCTATCAGACATGCATACAGGCAATAAAAGGACATGAACAGTTAATACAGCAAACAACACACACAATATACAAACATTTAGTTAGAGAACAAGCACCATCACTAAGACTTAGGATTAAAAGAGGACACAAATACTTCATGACTGACTTCACATGCACCTTTTCAAACCTACACAACAAACACATAACACCAAAAGCTAGAGAGATCACATATAGACTGTTATACAGTATGACCCCCACAACACAGGTAGAAGCATACATATCCAAACAATGTCAATTATGTAGAAACAACACACAAGAGACAGAGGAACACATTTATTATACGTGTCCAACAATTACTGCCACACGCGCAACACTCAAACACCTCATACAAACACACACAGGCAAACAAACCGACATATATAAAGCAATTTTTCTCAATACTATACCAATGACATCTAAGGACATACATACAAAACTACTTGTAGCACTTTCTTACTACAGACAACTTATATGGACCTGCAGAAATTTTGCCAGATACAAACACCACACATATAACACACATTTAGTTTCCTTCATGTACACGCACAAAATATCACAACTATTTCCAGAGTTGGTATAAATGGTATACCAACTCTGGCAATTTTGGGAATTTTTTGGTAATTTTGGTATACATGAGTGAGAGAAAAAAAGAAGAAACTGTGAATGAATGGTGAGTGGATGATTAAATAGATCACATATGGTCAAAAGACCAATGGAAAATCCCTTATGTAAAGAATAGTGGAAGTATAAATGCTTGTTTTACTTGTTTCAAAATGATGGTTTCACCCTTATAGACAAGAGGGAAAAGAAAAAAGGAGAAAAGAAAATTAAACTCCTCCCATTCCAATGTACTATTTATGGAATGTTTGGCTTTGAATGCACTTGTTGTGCTATACTACCACCACTACTAAGATTATCACTTTAGTAAATAAACTCACATATTTGTTATACTATTATCATTATTATTATTATTATTATTACTATTTTATTATTATTGTTTATTATAATGATTATCATCATTATTATTATGACTATCTTTATTCTACCTTTACTATCCTTAGTATTATTAATGTTATAAGTATTATTGATATCATCATTATTATTTTACAATTTCATCTCCCCCGCGCCCCCCCCCCCTTGCTTACAGTTTGTTGCCTTTGCTACTAACCCCACTGGTTGGTTCAAATTTTTGTCCTGCCGGTGCCATCATTACTAAGGGTGGTCAGGAGAGCATTGATGGAATTGAACAATTAGTGGGAGGGTAGCGCGGGAAACAAAAATGTAAAGATTTCCCTTTCTCTTAGTCACCCCCTTTGAATCATGTAAGTGAGGGTTGAATGAATGAATAAATACAAAAACACATATGGTTATCAAACCAATAATACTGTAAAAACTTATGCAAATACAAATATCTGGTTAATTTTTATTTAAAAAAAAAAAAAAGAAAGAGAGAGCAAAGAGGGAAATATGAATAAACCCCTACATTTAGGGGGAAAAAAACAAGGAGGAAAATATAACCCACTCCTTTACTCCAAGTATTATTAAAACTGCAGTTTGTATGTGTATGTACCTGCTAGGTTATGTTTAACACCATTACAAAGAAAATCATCCTAGCAAATGGAATCACATATTGTAAAAATGTTTATCATTTTCATAACTATTATTACCATTGCTGTTTGTTATAATTGCTGTTATTACCCTCAGTATGTCTCCTCCTGTCATTATTATTATTATCATCATTAGTAATAAACCAAAACCCCTTTCCCATGTGCCCCCCCCCCCCTCCCCTTGCTGATGGTTTGATGCTGCCTTTGCTGATACCCACACCGATTTGGTTCAAATATTTATCCTGCCTTTACCATCATTGCCCAGAGAGGGGGGTAATGGCATTGGTGGAGTGGAACCAAATTGGTGAGAGGATGGCAAGGGAAACAAAAATGTAAAGATTGTAAAAATTTGTGCTAATACTGATGCTTGTTTATCTTTTACAAGGGAAAAAATGAATGAACCCTTACAAATAAGACCAAAAAATAAGCAAGGAGGAAAAGAAAACCAACTCCTTTTACTTCTACTATGTTGCAATTTATATGTACCTACTATGCCATGCTAACACCATTCCTAGGAAAATCATTCTAGCAAATGGAATCACAGTTTTGGAAAGTTGGATCATTATCATAACTATTATCATCATTGCTGTTACTATCAGTACTGTTATCACCCTTAGTAGGTAAATGTTAGTCATCATTATCATTGATGTATTTGGTTTTAGTTGCATTATTAATATAGTAACCTTTATTAATATATAACCTCATCTCCCATGAGACACCCCCCCCCCCTTCCCTCACTCATGGTTTGTTTGTTGCCTTTGCTGACACCCTCACCCTTTGGTTCCAAAATTTATCCTGCCTTTACCATCATTACCCATTAGTGTGGTGGGTCAAATGGGTGAGAGTGGGACTATCACTATTTTCATTGAGTACTTATCATTGCATTTATTAGCATTGCTGTTATCACCCTTAGTAGTTTTACTCCTTGCCATTATTATTTTAGATGCATTTCATGTAAACACCATTCCTAGGATAAGCATTTTAGCAAATGGAATCACATGATTAACTATTATTATCTTTGCTGTCTATTTATCTTTGCTGTTATTGTTATCACCCTTAGCAGTTTTAGTCCTTGTCATTATTATTATAGATGTATTTCATGTAAACACCATACCTAGGAAAATCATTTTAGCAAATGGAACCACAAGTTTAACTATTTATTATCATTGCTGTTTATTATCATTGCTGTTACTGTTATCACCCTTAGCAGTTTTTATTCTTGTCATTATTATAGATGTATTTCATGTAAACACCATTCCTAAGATAATCATTTTAGCAAATGGAATCACAGGTTTAACTATTAATATTATTATCATCGCTGTTTATTATCATTGCTGTTTAACAAAAACAATGTTATTGTTATCACCCTTAGCATTTTTAAATTATTCCTTGTCATTATTAATATTATTATTTATGTATTTGGTTGTTATTTGCATTAGTATCATTGTAATCATTATAAATATATATGGCTTTGTAAACCCGTAAACTGCACATCCCCCTTTCCCACCTTTTTGATACTGTGATTGTTGTCTTTGCTGCCACCCTCGCCGGTTGGTTCTAAACATTTTGTGCACCGCCATGTTTATCGTCACCGATGGGGATGGTACTTGGTAGGATTTTTAGAGCTGGCAGGAGAGCGGGGCGGCAAGGGAAATAATAACAGCCCACTACCATCACGCTGTTGATATAAAATATTTCCTTACAACAATGTCAATGGAGGAATGTTTAAATGTATAAAATATTTGTAATTTTTGCGCATATGTCACCTACACTTCCACATGCAACGCTATGTAACAACACGAACAATACAAATGCAAATGTTTCTTAACACTCAATAAACGTTTAAAAAAATGCGTCCATGTCTAGATACTCGGGGTAACTGGAGTGATGGAATAAATCATTTTCTCCACTCTGTCATATTGATTTCGGTCTCCTCATCGAAGGGTTCGATATATACATGACTGGGGCTCGAAAGCACCACACACACACACACACACACACACACACACACACTTGGACTCGAACCCAGGCGCCCGGTGACTAGGTGGTCTACTTATCTATATAAGTATTCCACATGCCCGGGGCTTGTCTCGCTATCCGCCCCGCCCGCCGCTGCCCACCTGCCCCCGCACCGGATGTGACAACAGGAAGTATTTATCACGACAATCGGAAGTGACAATCAAACTCAAGAAAATACCCGCCAAAATTTGAAAAATGAGGTTCGTTTTCAATCTGGAGCTATACTCTTCGTATAGTAAAAAATGACGTCATAGATGACGTATTGCTCCAGATTTGCTCTTCCATTTGCGTCTCCCCTACTACTTACGGCTGACTCGCAGCTATCATAGTGCTGACCGCGACACCGATCATTCACTCCTTTCCGGCAAGGTGAAGATAAAGCATAAGAGAATCTACAGAACAGAAAGAAGACCACGCATCGACACCAGCGGCACCCGAAACAAAGAGGTCAATAAATTCACCCAGGCTATGACGGAGGCTCTGCCTGACCCCACAAATGGAACTGCCACCGAGAGATGGAGTCATTTGCGCGGCATAATATGCAGTCACATACTGCGTTACCTGCCTCGTCTTACAGATGCGGAAACTGTAACAGAGATTGTCACTCTCGCATTGGACTCTGCAGTCGCCAGCGGCGCTGAGAGGTGTCTCCCCGGCGGCACAACTCTATAGTCCTACATGAATGAAAGAGGCCTACTACTACTATATGTGAGACCAGAGGGCATTATAACTTCCGAGGAATATATAGCATAATCAATTCTGGTGGAGAGAAAAAAAACAGCCAGAGGTAGCAATTATAAGAGATATAGACATGTGTCATATATTGCGAATGGATTGGGGATCACTGTTGTGCATAACCCATATTCTGGTCAAAGAAGCTTGGCCCCAGCCTCTTCTAATTTGTTAATAATCAAGAATATGACCCTTCACCAGGAATCTTATAGCTCTCGAGCCCCCGTTGATAGTCTGTGAAATGTCTGAAAAGACTTCATCAGCATGAATCAGGTGAAGAATAGCATGGGTCTTGAGCAGTCAGGCGATATAGAGTCTTCTTTCTCCCCTCTGTTATCATTATGGTTTTGAGTTTAGTAATTTGGTAAATAATTATTTAACAATTACTTATACACATAGAACACCTTGTTTTCACAAATAAAACAGTTAGTTAACAGACATGTTGAACTGAAATTAAATTATGAGATCCAGTTACTGTTTATGTAATTTTATTGATTGGGCCTGGTTCTTTTGGCCTTTTGATAAAGCATCTCACATTTTATACATTTGTTCATCATGACATATGATCAATGTGTGAATGTACATCAGTACCATTCATTTTCAGTCAATCAATAAAATAATAGCAATAATGATGATGAGTGTGATATAAGATTTTTTTCCTGTGTAAAGAAAGTTTCTAAATCTTAATTTGCCCTGTATAATTTTGGGCTGTCTTGTCATATGTTTCCTTCTGAGGGATTGGGTTTGTTGGCAAGAGAATTGTCACCTGTGAGTGGTAGACTGGGTTGAGCCTGGGTCCATAGACTGATGGATCCGTTTCAGTACTTGCCAGTGAAGCTACTCTGACGCTGCCCTTTCTCTGGTCAAGGCCTGAGGTATCTTTCCATCTCAAGTGTGGGGATCATCTTTCTCGGCCTCCCTCTTCTGGTCAGGTAACCACCAAGAACATCACTGTGTAAAATTCACATAGGTATGTATAATCCTACCAATGTAATATTCCAGTATGCTAGTACTAATGAACAAGATACAACAGGAAGGATAAGGTTGGAAGAAGTTTAACACCTGGAAAGTATAAACTAGTTCCCCCTCCTCTGATCTGGTGGTGTGTTAATTTTGGGTGTGGTCAGAGATTATAACACTGTATGCACCTGCTAACATCTGTTACCTGCTGTATGCATGTTCTCGGTGTACCTGGGGTTCATTGAGAAGAGTACAGTCAGACATTGATAAGTGTAATGTTGTGTTGTTCCATTGAGCATTGAAGTCAGGCTGATAGGGCAAGACCATGACAAGGATAAGATGCATTTTAATAAATGGCATACAATACAACATCTTCATCAACTCATTTTGGTTATGCATAGTGTATATACATGTTTCTCTGCAACTTCCAAATTAACTAACTTGTCTTCTTCTTCTCCTAAATCATTTTCCATTACCTGCTGTTGTTGTGGTGTTGCGTGGTGTGCTGTGTTGTGTAGTGCGTTGAGTTAATTTCTGTTGATTGGGGTTCTCATAGCTTGTACCATTTTCCCCCATCTTCATCAGTTAATATGAGTGTAACTCATCTAGTAGTTTATTGTTATTCATGGCCATCATACAGAATTTCTGATGTGTATTTGTTACAAAATGTAATCCATACAAAATCATGACAACAATACATTAGTAAGAGGTTGCTACAAAATGTACCTCTCCTAATCTCCCTCTCTCCTTCTACATATTATTTTATTCTTCTTCTTCTGTTATCAGTGCACATCATGTCCATCCTGTTGGCTATCAACAGTTGGCTGTAGACCGAGGTTTTATCTACCTTTTGGTCTGGACAGCTTATCTAGGCCGTCTGTCACAAATGGCGACTGTGAAGCGTAACCTGTTTTAGGCAATGCAGCTAATGAGTGCTTTGTCTATGTGAAAATCTGACACATAAATACAACTATTTTCTATCAAACCCTATTATTTCAATTCAGAAGAGGAAAGGAAAGATATAATCTCTCTCTCTCTCTCTCTCTCTCTCTCTCTCTCTCTCTCTCTCTCTCTCTCTCTCTCTCTCTCTATCTCTCTCTCTCTCTCTCTCTCTCTCTCTCTCTCAGCTCTTTAGATTGCGAATAGGCAGAAATAAGTAAGTTTTCAAGATAGGCAGTGGTTCTTGTGCACAAACTGTCTTGTGGTTAGCAGATAGCAATTTAAGCAGTTTTGATGAAATGTATAAGAGTGCGTTTGAATTCTCACCTTGTACAGTTTTCTGTGATAGATTGTTGTAGTATGCACACATTAAAGCTAACAGATATATTGAAGAACCTCGGAGTTTGCAGTTTTGAGAAAGTATGAGTTTGAAGTTTTGCCGGGGAAAAGGCTCTGTGTAATCAGAAGTTTGCAGTCGACAATTTAACATTTCAGAGGTTTTATTTTAACAGTAATACATTTAAATTGACGCACAAACACTGGATACCTCCACTGTACACATCTGGGCATCACATAGATCTGAGGATTCACATGCTTACCTCGGGTTTCGGATCAAACTGCCGTCTTTTTCATGAAAAACCCCGGTCAGACTAGTTATCTAACTGTTCGTCAGGGCGTTGGAGGAGAAGTGCGCGATTTGAATATCGAACGCTTGCGGCAGGTTAGAGTCGTTATCACGTGACCTGCTCCTTCCTATAATTTAACTAGTTGTAGACGCTGTAATTTCTAAATTTAGACGACACCTGTCCATCTTCGGTGTCATGTTGGTGTTTGTTCGCGTTAGTGCGGTAAATTGTATAACTTCCCCTGTTTTGGTGTGCAAATGTTGACGCACTGTACAATGACGGTTGGTGATTATGTCACAACGTGTAAGAAGAACAATGTGAGTTTGTAGAGGGCAAAGGTTCAGTAAATGCTGTTTATACGCTGAGAGCATTAATTGAACGATTTATAGAAGTAAACAGAAACCCATATCTATGCTTTATTGACAACCCAAAGTCTTTCGATAAAGTAATACATGTCATTATAATAAAGATGCTTGCAGATCTACAAATCGGTGTGGAAGACCTTAGACTTGTAAAAACGTATATTGGAAACAACAAGCTGCCATATGGATTGATAATGAAGTAGGTCAATGTCAGCCTATTAAGAGAGGCGTGAGATAGGGATGTGTATTGTCTCCGGATCGTTTTTTCCTGTACAGTGAAAATATTTTCAGACATGTAGAAGTTATTAAAGGAGTCATCACTGGAGGACGTAATAATTAGATGTGCGGATGATACAGTATCGATTGTAGACAATGAGCAGGATCTTCAACATTTAGTAGATGCGTTTGTTGCATACAGTGAACAAAATGTTTTGCGTATCCTTTTACAGGACTTAGCTGTCAACAGCAGCATCTTTCAGCTGTCTGTTGATCTCTTGGCAAGATTACGCTCAGTAGTTTGCCATTGCTTTCTGAGCGGCCGGCTCAGTATCCGCAAGTCACGAGCGGGGGTCGAACCACCTCAGTTCTCGCTCCGCTGCGAGACTCTGCGTGATAAACGGGATTACAGAGAGAAAGTGTTATAACCCCACAGCCAGAGAGACCGGCATACAGTGAACAACTGGAGTTAAAATTAAATTGTAAGAAGGAAGTACCGCAACGTAATACACAAATGCGTGGGCATTTACAGCCCGTTCAGCGGGCCGAACCGTTCAAGAATCCAGTTGTGCCCACTCTATGACCACGAGCAGCATGACGATGGAGGTGATGGCAGTTACACAGGCTTTTATATGGCTGGAATCACAGCATTATACCAACGTGTGTGTACTAAGTGACTCAATAAGCATGATTCAGAAGATTGAAGCTGGATCTGTGCGTAGACAGTGGACTGAGTAGCTGCGGAAGTCTGTTGTTCGTAAAGTCACCTTCATCTTCGTCCCGGGACATGCGGGAGTCGAGGGAAATGAACGAGCTGATAAACTGGCAGGCTCTGCACCCCCTGTAGATGGCCAGCCCATGGATCGTGCCGATGTTTTTAACGTCCTTAAAGATATGGCGAGAACAGAGGACATTGACGTCAGTGATTCCACATCGCTGTCCAGGATTAAAGACTTGGGAGTAAGAATCGGCACAGCCAGACGCGAGAGGTACATCGGGAAAACAAGGCGCCTCGTCAACCAACACAGAACTGGCACTATTAGTCACCGGACGCTGATGCATATGCTGGGGGGAGGATCTGAGCACCTATGGACATGTCCGGAGTGCAATGAAGATACCTCAACTGATAACTGATAACTGATAACTGAATACACAAATAAATAAGAATATTCTTAAACAAGTGAATCGGTACAATTATCTCGGAACAATCATAACTGCCTTTCAGTTATGCCTGTCTGTAAGTCCCATATATCTAAATGTTAGTCTCTATGTCTGAATGTCCTGTCTGTCTGTCACTGTGTCTGCTTCTCTCTCTCTCTCTCTCTCTCTCTCTCTCTCTCTCTCTATTTCTCTCTCTCTCCTCTCTCTCTCTCTCTCTCTCTCTCTCTCTCTCTCTCTGTGTGAGTTTGTCTGTGTGCCTGGTATGATTGTCTGTTCTGTGTGACTGTCTTTGCTGTCAGTCGTGTCTGTTCATTATGTCTGTCAGTCAGTCCTGTTTAACCTTGTGACAACACCGGCCTGGTTCTCAGTGGTTGCCGAAATATTGTACTTGGGTTCTTAATTAACTTTTGTCTACCCTGTAACTCCATTGACCCAAGGACGGTGCCCGGACGACCCTGCCCATATGAAGACTGACACTATTCCAAGACACCTACCTGACTATAAGCGAACAATCTTATAACAGGTGAATATAGAATCTTTATTAGAGATTCAGACTCAAACACACAAACCGACAAACCGACAGACAAACATACAGAAATGAAAAGACAATTGGGTGAGAGTAGTCTGCTTGACATTCTCATCATCCCACACAAGGTATGTCAGTGTAGTATTGGTTGTCAGTGTGTAGACCCAGGTGGTTAGATACATTCACCTGAACCTGTATGATGCCTCCTGGAGCCTCGGGACTTGGGCCAAGTAAGATTCAGCAGCCACTAGCCACTTGGCCTTCAGCACCATCTAAAGTCACAGCATACAGCCACAGGTCCACAGCACCCAGCCACGGACCAACTACAAACAGGCTCTCAGGAATCAGCAAAGGGTCAACAGCAAACAGGCCACTGCAAACAAGGAGCCGCCCTCAGGATACAGCACACAGCCAAGGGCACTCGCCCACAGGAATCCGAAAGCTTCACAGCTAAGCAATAGCAATCAGCCAACAGCAACATCAAAGGGCAATCGCCCACAGCAACAGCAAAGTGGTTCCTGTAAGCAAGAACAGGCCAGGTGCACACATCCATCACACCCTTGCACAATACACATTACATCAATATGCATCTACACTAACATCCTATTCATTGTGGTCAGTTCCTCCAGTTCAGACCACAGTAGTATGTCTGAATTCCAAGACATGTCTCGCGGACTGGTTAGGTTACGTCTCCTGGTAATCCTAACGTAGGCCAGTAGCTTTTCAGCCACAAGTCTCATACCTAATAGATAATAGATATGATGACAGGTTCCATTCATGAGGATGGAAGAAATCCCTACCTCCCATGAAGATCATCAAGTGTTTTGGCCTAAATCATAAGCATATCAGGATACCTCAGGTACGTACTCTATGACACCTCCATGGTTACTGGAAGATGCTCAGACTACAATGGTAACTAACCTGAAATGCTGAATTAAAGACTAGACAAACAACCTAAGAGTTTTGTGTTCTTGTGTTTGTCGCTTCCCCCTTTCTTTCTCGGATACCTGGATTTCTGTTGTGTGTGGGTGAATGTGTAGATAGACAATCATCACTTGAATACATTCCTTTGGCTGCCTAGGAATGATGTAGAATCAAATACCCCAACAATCGAGTTCCGATGAAAGTATAGAGATAATAGAAAGTTAGCCTCGCCGGACAAACCATTCCTTTCTCATTAAAGGAATTGTGGACTCTGATAACACTGATGAAATATACACGCGTGTGTGGATGTCTCCCTACCGCTATACTGGCCCAAGGTTAAATCCCTTGTAGGTGTGAAGATATCTTTCCCCATTCTGACTAAGCCCAGTTAAATAACACCATGTCTATGTGGCGATAATCACTTCACAGACTATAGCCTCCTACATAGTTGGGTTTCACCTTAACGAGAAACGCATGTCGTGGTTCTCGTGCGTCACATGAGGCTGACTGACAAGTACTTGTTTCAACCCGCCACCTGATGCTGACTGAAACGTACTAATGTCAAACCTATCATTAAGGTAATCAAATTACAGCTTTGTTCAAGAAGAATTCTTCTGTCCGAACAATAATTCCCTCATGTACCCTATTATTGAGATAGGGCGTAGAATGTATTGATAAATCACTTCAACCAGACTGCTCCACTGAGCTGGCTCGCGAAATACATTCCGTCGTGTCTGTTGACCTTAGCCCTCGCGTTAATCTAAGTTATAGAAAACACCCAGGCTTACCACACAGCTGCCGTGCCTGGTCAAGACTTAACTTACACTGGTGTCCTCTGAACCGAGGTCAACTCGTACATCTCGGCCAGAGAACTGGCCCACGGCTGCAACTGCCCGGCCTGGTCAATAAGTGACCCACAACTAAAATACAAACTTAGTTAAGCGATGCCAAGTATAAATGTGTTATCTTTAAACTTCGGAACAACTATGCAACAGACAGCGACCCGGTAGGTTCATCAAGCCTTCTGCTGTAGGTCCCCTCTGGAGCCCCAAAAGGTATACCATGATACAGCTGGTCAAATGCCCGGCCTCTCGTCTCAAGGACAACAATGCTACCACTGTAGATCAATCTCTGATTCCATAAGAGTTGCATAGAATACAGCTTGCGGACACGGCCTGAAAGGATGGCTTCATCAACAGCCTCCGTAGAGCATTCTCCGGCTCCCCGTGATGCCAATTATACAGCTGGCTATAGAAGCAGCTTCCCTTCTCGATGATCGGCTACCGAATGGCTTCTTTGGGTCGGGTCCGAAAGGACACACTCACGGAACCAGCCGAATATTACCGAGTATTACCACACGAAAGTGATGGCTACTCACGATTCCCCGAGATTTACCATAATTTACAAAATCCAGTATCTACGCACCCACGAAGAGTTGAGGTATGTTTCTCGGGACCAGTGAAGTTCATGACAACCCCGATACATTACTGCGTGAACTCAAAACGCGGCCCTAACTCTTGTTCCTCGGAAATTCCCCACTCACTGTGACTAAACCACCCGGATCACATGTCTTTACTCGGCGGAAAACCCTAGCGGTCGACAATAGGTGGGTGTTGGTGAACTGTGACATTGCTAATGTGCTTAGTCATTAGACTCTTAAGGTGGGTGTTGGTGAACTGTGACATTGCTAATGTGCTGAGTCATTACATTCATACCCTGGAGTTATTAAACAGTGACAGTGTTAGTGAATGGAGCCAACGCTCCATTCTTATGTTGCAGAATAGTTCATCCAATAGACTTTGGGAAGCCAAAGGGCAACCAGGCTCCTATATTATATTGTATTGTGCAGCAGTACTTATTATCAGATGGGGACATCTAGAACCCTAGGGTCGCCCATATTTCATGAGTTGTGCGAAATCTGTTGCGAGTGATTCCGTCATCGAGAGATGACCAGCGAACATCGTTGAAGTGCCAGTCAGCTATCAGACATACGCCTGACTAGTCCGAAATCATCCTCACAGTGGAAGGAGAAAACTCTGAAGAGGTCTACGACTTGTAGTTCCTTTGCACCGGAGGTTCATCGGGTGAGTGGTTAGCCACGACTGGACGACGGCACGAACAGAACTCCCATGCTGTCTGATGAATACCGATCATTTGTAGATCGTCTCGCTGCTCTCATTCAGCGTGGTGTATATATTGTCTTCTATCCAGGCTTTCCAGCCATCCCTCTCTGAGTTTAGGTTGACGTATTAAGAAATTAAATTTTGCTTTGTTGACCATGGCTTTGACTATAAGTATGACTGTTGTCTTGTCCGAGCCCCTTGTGGGTAGGAATCCATAGGTGGGAAGGGAAGGTCAGTTGTCCCGGCTTGTGTGGGGCCCCGTAGATTGAGAAGTCCTATTGGGGTGGTCGTACTAAAGGCTGGGGATATTAACTATTAGTAACATACCTGTCCAAGCCCCGGGAGTCTTGTTACACTCACCTGCCTTCAAATGTGGCCAAGCCGCATGAACGGGGTGGGGCAAAAGTGGGTAATGTGTTGTACCGTCTGAGGCCCACTTCCGTTTCGTGACAAATCTGTCCTACTACTAGGCACGTCCACCGGGTGGCCGATTGTGTAGTGGCCTCTAAACATTTTGTCTGGGGATTAGCTGTGAAAATGTTGAATAAGCAGCCGTGTACCAACACAAGCGGTGGTGACTGAGGGGAAACGAGTTAGTTGGAGGGACAGCTATCTCTATAGAATATCTCAAAACTCTTTGACGTGACCATCGGCTGGTAAGAGGCACCATATATAATCTCTCCCCCCTGCTGCCTTGCAGAGTGTCTTTTAGAAAAAGGCTATTGGAGTCAACCATACACAAACTGGGGTGTCTTCCTCCGGTAGAGAGCATCATGTTATAGAGGTGATACCCGATCGTCGTCATGCAGCTGTATGAAAATTAAAGGTAACAAACATACTACATGTTGGTACATGGAAAGGCAGAACACATAGCTTGAAAATTAGATAATATCAAGACAGAAATGGAAAAAATGAAGATAAATATATTAAAGATTAGTGAAAAGCGATGGCCAGGTGAGAAAAAGTGTAAAAATTGTGAAATGACTGTGATCCTCTGGGATTTCAATGCCAAAGTAGGCAACAAAAAGGTGAGTAGTTTGACTGGTGGCTATGGCTTAGTTGATAGGAATTGTTGAGAGGTGACAGATTATTAGGTGAAGTGATCAGGATAAACACTGGCCTGGTGCAGTCAAGACCTGCATGCACTGTTTTATTTTTATTTTTTTTCGCGCTGGCGAAAGACCGTGCAAGTTTATTGAGTTTATATTGACAAATGTTATAATTAGAGGAAATGTCATTTATATAGGGTCTATTTTTAATGACTGTGCTGTGTTTAAAAATATTTCCGGTCCAAGTTCTATATTCACACACTGTAAAGTTCGTGCAACTTAATTGGTAAATACAAACTTGGACCGGGAATATTTTCAAACACTGCACAGTCATTACAAGATTTTAAAATTTCATTCATTTTGAACAAATAGTTCTCTCACCCTCCTCTATCCTTCTGCCTGCCTGCCTGCCTGCCTGACTGCCTGCCTGACTGCCTGCTTGCCTACCTGAGTGCCAGATGGTGCATTGCTTTCTAACAGCTCCATCCCCTATTTCTTTAACATAAATATCTCAGAGAATAATAATCAGCATCAAGTGCCCTGCCAGCTGGCGTAGGCGTTCATGGCTCTCCACAAATCTCGGTCTCTGGCGTTCTGGATCAACTCTGCGGATGATATTAGTAGTATAGTATGCGCATTATCCACCCTAGATTCCGGATTCAATACGGAATATTTCTTTATATAACCTCTATGTGACGTCACACAATCCGGTGAAAATCGACTCCGCATTTCAGATGCGGAGTCAAAAACTGTCATTTACTGCCAATATAGTACCTTGCGGTGTATGGCAGAGGGGTCTTTGAGCCTGAGGAATAAAGGCCGAATGGCTAGTGCTGTCGCCGCAAACTGTGCAGGTTAGGATTTTCTTTTTGCCCCCGACAGAAAAAAATCCTGCACCTCACAGAGGGATCGAAATCGGGTATCCCGAATGAGAGTCCGGGGTTCTAGCCACTCGACCAGCCGCTCCTCAAAGGGGTATAACTCATGAATTGATCGGGTTATTTTCTGGCACTATTACATCCCTTTAAAATCTGGTGATCGGTGCGTGTGGTGGGCGTGAACGGGCGGGGGCGACCGGGAGGAGCACGGGCGGCCGGTGTTCGAACCCAATTCAATATGTGACGTGGGTGTTAGACAGCTTTTCGTTGTTAAGGAGGTGGTTATATGGTCTGCAGAGACTAATAGTGGCCTATAAACTATCATCATAGGGTTACATGCCGGGCGCGCGTGCGCGTGTGAGTGGTTGTATTAGGCTTAAAGTGCTCGTCACCACGGTGGGGAAGGTGGAGTGGGTGGAAGACGGGTTTTCGTTGTTAAGGAGGTGGTTATATGGTCTGTAGAAACTTTTAGTGGCCTATACACTATCATCATAGGGTTACATGTGGGGCGTGCGTGTGCGTGTGAGCGGTTGTATTAGGGTTACAGTGCTCGTCCACATGATGGGGAAGTGGTTGTGGAGTGGGTGTAAGCCGGATTTTCGTTGTTAAGAAGGCGGCTATGTGGTCTGTAGAGACTACTAGTGGTCTATACACTATCATCAAACAAGGGTCACAGAGTCTTCAGCGGTTGTATTAGGGTTACAGTGCTCGTCCACACGGTGGGGAAGTGGTTGTGGAGTGGGTGTAAGCCGGCTTTTCGTTATTAAGGATGTGATTATATGGTCTGTAGAGAGTACTAGTGGCCTATAAAATATCATCATACAAGGGTCACAGAGCTTCAGCGGTTGTATTAGGGTTACAGTGCTCGTCCACACGATGGGGAAGGTGGAGTGGGCGTTAGACGTGTTCTCGTTGTTAAGGAGGTGGTTATATGGTCTGTAGAGACTATTATTTTCATCATCATACAAGGGTCACAGTTCTTTCAAAGGAAACCTGTAATGAAGTAAAGATGATGCTTATTAGTGGTTGGGTTGTGTGACTGGGGGTGGTCGAAGGATAGAGTATCAAAAGTATGTGTAAAGGTGGTGACGTGGATATGATAGGTGCTCTATGTCTATTTGGTCATACCTCGAAGTACACTGGTTGCTGCAGTGAGGTGTCATATGGAGGTGACAGGTTCGAAGCTCGGTAATTGACCAAGTTAAATCCCTATTCAGTGTACCGGCTGTATTTCATTTAAGCCAAAGTAGGGGACAATACCACTTGTCGCTAATACTAAAAAAGTGTCGTCTGGGCTGTTATCTGTAGCAAGAAAAGACCAGCATTCTTCCAAAAAGCCTAAGAAACGTCAAAGAGAAGAAACGAAAACATGGATTACAACCCTGGCCAACGAAAGAAATTTTTGCCTCCTCTTTCGCCTACAGCCATTTTGTTCTACCAGAAACCTACTTCTAGCAGTCAGGCAGCAGTAAACCTGCAAGAGACAACCTTTGATTTTCTTAATGATGTTTCTTCAGATGAAAATATTGACCTTCTACCTAGTAGTCATGATCCAGCCTCTGAGTCTCTCAAGAAAATTAATGTTTTGTGGAATGAAACATATCCCACTGCCGATTTCCGAAGCTGCTCCTCTGGTTCAACAGAGGAAATACAACACCCAACGATTAAGGTTTGTATAAATGGTAACTTTCATGCGCATAGTTCCGATGTCTAATTTTTACCAGTAGTAGTATGGACCAACCAACACTGATACAGACTCATGTGTCGTGGAGACATTTTGTTGAGATACTTCTCTTTAGAGTCATTCGTGGTCCATCACTATCACCACCTTCCCGGTCCTTCTCCGCCTTACTTTTTTATTATACAAACAATTCTGCTCCCAATAACTTGACACCTGACGTGTTCTCTGGTTTGTTTTCACCGCCTACCTCCACAAATCCTAACACTCCCCAGCATCAATCACGGTTGGTTTGGCGGTTCACATTCTGAGATCATTTTCCCAGCTCGTTCTGTCTGTTGTACATTAATCTGACATTAGTATGGCATCTCTGTAATGAATGTGTTTTGTTTTATGAAGACTTTTCACTACATTATTTTCTGCTTTCCATAGTTTTTTACTTTGCAAAACGATCCTATATAGCCTGTTTTAATAACATTTTCACAACTGTGTCACAGTTCATGTCATGCATGCCGATATATATTGTCACGATATACTTTTTCTCTCTCTCAAGTCGTGGCCAAAGAATGTCGACAGTAGGCTTTTGATGCAAATTACCAGTTCTCTTTGTGAGTTAACTTCTTTCAACATATCTTTATTACCTTATTATTCTTCTATAAAATCACTGATCTGTAGCTTTCACATAATTTCTTATATAAACCACACAATCAGTTTATTAAAGGAGAACCCTGGAAAAAGGTATTTTTAACTTAATTCCGCGGGCATCTCCGCTTATATAGCACAATATTTAATTATAAATATAATTCATTGTGTTTTTCACTGTAAATAGTGGTATTTGATTAAGATATTGCGGTTATCATAGTGATGTTTTATATGTTGCAGTTCTTTAACTTTCATTAGAAATAGTTATTGTATTTTAGAGTTTTGTAACGATCACTATTAACGAATTATTATCTGGTGGAGGTTTGTAACTTTTACACCAGGTGTTGAAGTCTTGTAAGTTTCAATGCACTTGTCTCCGGCACAGGTTAAGTTTGCACCAGAACCGAACCTCTCGAAAGTTCAGCTCGTTGGCATCGAAGAACGCCATGGTAACTGGCATCATGTAACCAGAGAACGTGAGAATTTTGAAAAACGTGTACTAGCGCTGGACCAATTTTGACCCCAGTCCTGGGAGCCAGTCACAGAGTCAGAGTCCTGGAGCAGAGAAAAAAAGCAATAGTGGAGGTGGCAGAGATAGTCAAATCACCTTGTCTGTGTTTCTCTCTGTCACAGTAAAATAGTTATAACCAGAAATAAACTCGTATGCGTCTTTGTTCTTGTATGTATGTATCAAGTCTGCCACAGGTAACATGGTTTCAATAACCTCTAAACAGCAGAACGATATAAAAACTAGGAAAACAAGAAAGAAGAAAACAGTAATATCATATACTACTACTATTAATAAACCAACTACAACAACAGCTACTACTACTACTACTACTACTACTACTACTACTACTACTACTACTACTACTACTACTACTACTACTACTACTACTACTACTACTACTACTACTACTACTACTACTACCACTACCACCACCAATACTACTACAACTACAACTACTACTACAACAACAACTACCACCACCACTACTACGACTACTACGACTACTACTACTACTACTACTACTACTACTACTACTACTACTACTACTACTACTACTACTACTACTACTACTACTACTACTACTACTACTACTACTACTACCACTACCACCACCAATACTACTACAACTACAACTACTACTACAACAACAACTACCACCACCACTACTACGACTACTACGACTACTACTACTACTACTACTACTACTACTACTACTACTACTACTACTACTACGACTACTACTACTACTACCACTACCACCACCAATACTACTACAACTACAACTACTACTACAACAACAACTACCACCACCACTACTACGACTACTACGACTACTACTACTACTACTACTACTACTACTACTACTACTACTACTACTACTACTACTACTACTACTACTACTACTACTACTACTACTACTACTACTACTACCACTACCACCACCAATACTACTACAACTACAACTACTACTACAACAACAACTACCACCACCACTACTACGACTACTACGACTACTACTACTACTACTACTACTACTACTACTACTACTACTACTACTACTACTACTACTACTACTACTACTACTACTACTACTACTACTACCACTACCACCACCAATACTACTACAACTACAACTACTACTACAACAACAACTACCACCACCACTACTACGACTACTACGACTACTACTACTACTACTACTACTACTACTACTACTACTACTACTACGACTACTACTACTACTACTACTACTACTACTACTACTACTACTACTACTACAGTAGTAGTAGTAGTAGTAGTAGTAGTAGTAGTAGTAGTAGTAGTAGTAGTAGTAGTAGTAGTAGTAGTAGTAGTAGTAGTAGCTGTTGTTGTAGTTGGTTTATTAATAGTAGTAGTATATGATATTACTGTTTTCTTCTTTCTTGTTTTCCTAGTTTTTATATCGTTCTGCTGTTTAGAGGTTATTGAAACCATGTTACCTGTGGCAGACTTGATACATACATACAAGAACAAAGACGCATACGAGTTTATTTCTGGTTATAACTATTTTACTGTGACAGAGAGAAACACAGACAAGGTGATTTGACTATCTCTGCCACCTCCACTATTGCTTTTTTTCTCTGCTCCAGGACTCTGACTCTGTGACTGGCTCCCAGGACTGGGGTCAAAATTGGTCCAGCGCTAGTACACGTTTTTCAAAATTCTCACGTTCTCTGGTTACATGATGCCAGTTACCATGGCGTTCTTCGATGCCAACGAGCTGAACTTTCGAGAGGTTCGGTTCTGGTGCAAACTTAACCTGTGCCGGAGACAAGTGCATTGAAACTTACAAGACTTCAACACCTGGTGTAAAAGTTACAAACCTCCACCAGATAATAATTCGTTAATAGTGATCGTTACAAAACTCTAAAATACAATAACTATTTCTAATGAAAGTTAAAGAACTGCAACATATAAAACATCACTATGATAACCGCAATATCTTAATCAAATACCACTATTTACAGTGAAAAACACAATGAATTATATTTATAATTAAATATTGTGCTATATAAGCGGAGATGCCCGCGGAATTAAGTTAAAAATACCTTTTTCCAGGGTTCTCCTTTAATAAACTGATTGTGTGGTTTATATAAGAAATTATGTGAAAGCTACAGATCAGTGATTTTATAGAAGAATAATAAGGTAATAAAGATATGTTGAAAGAAGTTAACTCACAAAGAGAACTGGTAATTTGCATCAAAAGCCTACTGTCGACATTCTTTGGCCACGACTTGAGAGAGAGAAAAAGTATATCGTGACAATAATACGGCATGCATGACATGAACTGTGACACAGTTGTGAAAATGTTATTAAAACAGGCTATATAGGATCGTTTTGCAAAGTAAAAAACTATGGAAAGCAGAAAATAATGTAGTGAAAAGTCTTCATAAAACAAAACACATTCATTACAGAGATGCCATACTAATGTCAGATTAATGTACAACAGACAGAACGAGCTGGGAAAATGATCTCAGAATGTGAAACGCCAGACCAACCGTGAATGATGCTGGGGAGTGTTAGGATTTGTGGAGGTAGGCGGTGAAAACAAACCAGAGAACACGTCAGGTGTCAAGTTATTGGGAGCAGAAATGTTTGTATAATAAAAAAAGTAAGGCGGAGAAGGACCGGGAAGGTGGTGATAGTGATGGACCATGAATGACTCTAAAGAGAAGTATCTCAACAAAATGTCTCCACGACACACGAGTCTGTATCAGTGTTGGTTGGTCCATACTACTACTGGTAAAAATTAGACATCGGAACTATGCGCATGAAAGTTACCGTTTATACAAACCTTAATCGTTGGGTGTTGTATTTCCTCTGTTGAACCAGAGGAGCAGCTTCGGAAATCGGCAGTGGGATATGTTTCATTCCACAAAACATTAATTTTCTTGAGAGACTCAGAGGCTGGACCATGACTACTAGGTAGAAGGTCAATATTTTCATCTGAAGAAACATCATTAAGAAAATCAAAGGTTGTCTCTGGCAGGTTTACTGCTGCCTGACTGCTAGAAGTAGGTTTCTGGTAGAACAAAATAGCTGTAGGCGAAAGAGGAGGCAAAAATTTCTTTCGTTGGCCAGGGTTGTAATCCATGTTTTCGTTTCTTCTCTTTGACGTTTCTTTGGCATTTTGGAAGAAGGCTGGTCTTTTCTTGCTACAGATAACAGCCCAGACGACACTTTTTTTTAGTATTAGTGACAAGTGGTATTGTCCCCTACTTTGGCTTAAATGAAATACAGCCGGTACACTGAATAGGGATTTAACCTGGTCAATTACCGAGCTTCGAACCTGTCACCTCCATATGACACCTCACTGCAGCAACCAGTATACTTCGAGGTATGACCAAATAGACATAGAGCACCTATCATATCCACGTCACCACCTTTACACATACTTTTGATACTCTATCCTTCGACCACCCCCAGTCACACAACCCAACCACTAATAAGCATCATCTTTACTTCATTACGGGTTTCCTTTGAAAGAACTGTGACCCTTGTATGATGATGACACTAATTGTCTCTACAGACCATATAACCACCTCCTTAACAACGAGAACACGTCTAACGCCCACTCCACCTTCCCCATCGTGTGGACGAGCACTGTAACCCTAATACAACCGCTGAAGCTCTGTGACCCTTGTATGATGATATCTTATAGGCCACTAGTAGTCTCTACAGACCATATAACCACATCCTTAATAACGAAAAGCCGGCTTACACCCACTCCACAACCACTTCCCCACCGTGTGCACGAGCACTGTAACCCCAATACAACCGCTGAAGACTCTGTGAACCTTGTTTGATGATAGTGTATAGACCACTAGTAGTCTCTACAGACCACATAGCCGCCTCCTTAACAACGAAAATCCGGCTTACACCCACTCTACAACCACTTCCCCATCGTGTGGACGAGCACTGTAATCCTAATACAACAGCTCACACGCACACGCACGCCCCACATGTAACCCTATGATGATAGTGAATAGGCCACTAATAGTCTCTGCAGACCATATAACCACCCCCTTAACAACGAAAACCTGTCTTCCACCCACTCCACCTTCCCCACCGTGTGGTCGAGCACTGTAACCCTAATGCAACCGCTCACACGCGCACGCGCGCCCCGCATGTAACGCTATGATGATAGTTTATAGGCCACTAATAGTCTCTGCAGACCAAATAATCACCTCCTTAACAACGAAAAGCTGTCTTACACCCACGTCACATATTGAATTGGGTTCGAACACCGACCGCCCGCGCTCCTCCCGGTCACCCCGCCAGTTCACGCCCACCACACGCACCGATCACCAGATTTTAAAGGGATGTAATAGTGCCAGAAAATAACCCGATCAATTCATGAGTTATACCCCTTTGATTCCGCATCTGAAATGCGGAGTCGATTTTCACCGGATTGTGTGACGTCACATAGAGGTTATATAAAGAAATATTCCGGATTGAATCCGGAATCTAGGGTGGATAACGCGCATACTATACTACTGATATTCCTCCATTCCACCGTCTCAATCCATCCAGCATAATTTCTCTTGATCTGTCTTTGCCTCTCTTCCCCTCGATCTTTCCAGTTATCACGATGTTCTCCAATGCCTCTATTTTCGTCACGTTGCAGTAGAAAGCTTTTTGTCTCTTTCTTATCGTTGTATATAATGTTCTAGTTTTATTAGCCTGTTTCAGGCAGTCGTTGTTAGTTACTCTGGCAGTCCAAGGAATTCGCAACATTCGTCTCAGGAACCACATCTCTGTTGCTTCTAATTTCTTCTTAATTTGTCTATTTACATTCCAAGATTCACTGCCACACAGCAACACTGGTTCTATACAGCATTTCAGCACTCTCTCTCTCTCTCTCTCTCTCTCTCTCTCTCTCTCTCTCTCTCTCTCTCTCTCTCTCTCTCTTATATTCAGTGATAGTGACTTTTTGCATAAGGTACTCTTCATTTTCTGAAATGCGGCTTTTTGCCCTATTCCACTCTTAATCTCTGCTGTACATCTTCCATCTGATGTTATAAACGCCCCTAAGTATTTAAAATTATCCACTTGGTTAAGAATTTTCCCTTCTATTTCTATGTCACAATTTGGTGTCAACATTTTCTATCATATCACCATTATTATTGTTTTCTTGATATTCAAGGAAAGTCCTTTCTTTGCACTCTCTGTTATCACACTGTCTAACAATTGTTGTAGGTCTGTTGAATTATCCACCACCAATACTTTATCAGCTGCATAGCGTATATTATTTATATTATAACCTTCGATTAGTATTCCTGGCGTCTCTTTTATCTCTCTCATTATTACTTCGCTATATATAGGTAGAAGAGATCCGATGACAAGACACACCCCTGTCGTACTCCTAGCTTTATCTGTTCGTAACTTCCCTCTTTATTTCCCATTTTAATTGCTGCTACTTGGTTCCAGTAAATACTCTTTATTATACTTAAATCTTTCCCATTAATGTTGATATCTTCCAACATATAATAATAAATCATGCAATTCAATTGCGCATGCATTCCCCTAGTTGCTGAGATATATGTTTGCATATTATTTACAGGACATCGCTATCAACATCAGCATCTTTCAGCTGATTGTTGATTTCTTGGCAAGATTACGCTGAGTAGTTTGCCATTGCTTTCTGGGCGGTCGGCTCACATACTCCGTAAGTTACCGACGCGATTCGAACCACTGCTGAGTCTCACCATAGCCACGTTATTTACGAGAGTATACGAGATTACGGAGAAAAGTCGCTAACCTCTATGCCAGGAAGCCGGCCTAGTTGCTTAGAGCATAGTTTAATTAGTTAAAAGATCATAATAACATGATAGTAATGCCTTGATTGATAATTATGTTCAAGCATTCTGAGGAATTAGATAAGCAAAAAGTAGGGTACATTTCGGGAGTCTACGTGACGAAGTGTTCAAGCCATTTTGACTCGGGCTCCGAAGGTTGTATCTTCGATTCCGGGCCGCGAACCTTCGGTTCACGGGTGAATGATTTAAGAGAATCATGTGGGTCGTCGCTGGAGCTACGGAGATCGTGCTTTGTGCCACGCTTTCCACACTGCGGAAAGAGACCAAACAATATGCGATAGAAACCCAGTGCAATGAAGTCGAGCCTCTCGACTTTTAAACGTCCTCTACTATTTGAGTAGGGGACATAAACACCTAATATTGTTCCAAGGGAGACTACCTAAATTTTAAAAAAAATTTTTTTATTATAGCCAAAAGAATAAAAGCCAGCTTTAAACGTCAAACGTTTTGTAGTCGAAATTAAAACTTATATACTTAAGTATAATATGTTAATATCAAGTAGAATGCATTTAGATTTCTTATAAAAAGTGTTTCTAATTTTTAGATGCTTGAATTTTATAATCAACATTTGCGTTATAAATTTACCTCCTAAATTTAATGTTTATACTTTCAGTGTTATGGGAAATTATCAAACATACAGAGGGCAAAATATTATCCTTGCAGGGGATTTCAATTTTGTACTCTCAGATTTGGATATCGTAGGGGCAGGCAAAGCAGGAATCAAGACACAATTAAGGAGAAACGACAGAAGTGGAATACATCAACTGGATATACTAAAGAATACCCTAGACACACACAATCTAATAGACGCTTTCCGATACAGACACCCTAATAACATTGCAACAACACACAAAAATAGGACTTACAATAGATCAGCCAGATTAGATAGAGTATACTCACCTTCAACACACCAAATAATACACACAAAACATCTACAAGAGACATTACAATACACAGATCACAAAGCAGTACTAACACATATCACTACAGACACTACAAACACAAGGCCATCAAAAAGAACATCACATTGGAAGTTCAATAACTCCTTACTCCAACATACAGGTTATTTACAACATGTGACACAACTTATTCTAACATACACTAATAGTACACCCACGGACAACATAACACAAATTTGGGATTTACTAAAGAATACAATACGGTGTAGAACACAACAGTTAGCATCCATCATACATAAAGACAGACTACAACAAGAACATATCATACAGACAGCAATACAACTCACAAAACAGACTGACAGGAATGCATCACACCTAAACACACTAGAATCACAATTAGAACAACACCAGCAACACACACACCGCGGTGCACTCCTTCGAACTAAACTTACTAACATATCAGAAGAAAGTCCCAATAGACAGCACCTTGCATTAGAGCAAAACATTCAACGCAACAGACAAATAGGAGCAATAACAGACATGCAAGGAAACACACAAACAGAGACAGTACATATACTAGAAACATTCCAACAGTACTACACTGACCTATATACAGCAGAACCCGCCAACACACAAACACAAAATAGATTCCTAAAATACACAAAAAAATTGTCAGACACAGATAAAGACACACTAGACACAGAGCTTACATTAGCCGACATAACACATGCGCTCAATCAAATGCAAAAAGACAAAACACCAGGACCAGATGGACTCACAGTAGAATTCTACCAACACTTCTTTCCTATCCTAGGCAATTTCCTTCTAAAAGTCTACCAAGAAGCTTTTCATAAACAAGAACTCCCAAACACTTGCAACATGTCATATATAACACTCATACCTAAAGACAACACAGACAAAACACAACTGAAAAACTATAGACCCATCTCCTTATTAAACACAGACTACAAAATTCTAGCAAAATCACTTGCAAACAAAATTAAAAACTTCATGCCATCACTCATCCACCCAGACCAACAGTGCAGTATTCAACACAGAAACATACACCAACATACACACTTCATTAGGGATTTCATTACATACACCCACCAGAAAGACTGTCAATCCTCTCTCTTATCTTTAGACCAGGAGAAGGCCTTTGACAGAATCTCACACTCATACTTACACAAAACACTAGCACACTGCAACATAGGACAGTACTATAGACAGTGGATAGAAATATTGTATAAAAATCCTGAAAGTAAGGTACTGGTGAATCATTCACTCACTGGCAGTTTCAGAATCAATAGATCTGTCAGACAAGGGTGTCCACTATCACCAGTCCTATATGTACTCACACTAGAACCACTCTTAGAAGCAATTAGACAGGACACTAACATTAAAGGTACATTCATACAAGGGTCTGGAGAGCGGAAATTAATTGCTTATGCAGATGACACCGTTTTCTTCCCTACAACCAACACTTCCATAACGAACATACTTCACACCTTCAGACAGTTTGGTGAAGGAAGTGGGGCCAAAATAAACATACAGAAGTCTAAAATAATGGGTCTGGGGAAGTGGAAGAATAAAGCAGATTTCCCCCCCCCCCCCCCGGATCTAACAGTCACAGATAACATGAAGATTTATGGGATCACTTTTCCATCCAATCCCAGAAAAACACACACAGGAACATGGCAATCACTGACAAAACAAATTATAGACATACTACATAGGTTCAAATACAAGACATCAACAATTTTTATATGAAGCACTATTGTAAACACCTTCATCTTTCCTAAAATACTATATTTAGCCACAGTGTTAGACCCACCAAAACAAACAATCACAGACATAAACAAACACATCAGGAAATTCATCTTTAAAAACACAATCCACAGTATAAAGCATACGACTTTAATTCAAGAGAAGACTAGAGGGGGAATTTCACTACAGGACCTTAACACAAAAATACAAGCATTAAGAATCAACCACATAGGACGCATCATCAATCATCCAGATCAACACTCACTAGCATTATACTATATTGCAATTAGATTACACAGAATTAAGAAAATAGACAAAACAACACCGCACTATTACGGCACACTACCGCACTTCTACAGAACATGTATGCAAGCAATTCAAGGTAATGAACACTTAATACAACAGACAACCAAGCAGATATACACATATTTAGTACAACAACAAGCTCCACCACTACACCTGAGAATCAAAAGAGGATACAAATATCACATGAAAGACTACAGTTGCACCTTCACTAACTTACACAGCAAACATATCACATCAAAATCCAAAGAAATAACATACAGGCTAATTTATAATATGACCCCGACAACTGAGAGAGCCGCACAAACAAATAGCCCCATGCAAATTATGTAGACAAAATATTCAGGAAACAGAGGATCATCTCTTCTATGAATGCCAAGCAATCACAGCCACTAAGATTGCACTGCAACAATTAATAGAAACACACACAAACAAGAAAACTGACGCTTATAAGGCCATTTTTTTAAATACAATACCCACAGCCACAAAAGACAAACACACTAAACTTCTTGTTGCACTGGCGGAGTATAGAAACGTAATATGGTCGAGTAGAAACTCGGCCACACACAATCACCAAACAATACAGCCACACACACTAGCAAAGATTTTTCAACAAAAAATCGCCCAGCTATTCGCAGATTAATATACAAGAGCCACCCCCATCAAATTTCACACTACATAACATACATGTTCAAACACACTCTCACAGTATATTTCTATACTCCGCATGTGTACCACTAAGCCCAATCATTGAGGGACAAAGCGCCAAATAACTGAATAAATGTCCTTTCTTTGTTACTGAGTCCTGGAGCCCAACCTAGACAGAACAATGGGACGGTGGCCTTTGTGAGTCAGTGGTCTTGTCGACCGAAGTTTGACCTCGGTCTGAACAGCTCTCTCTCTCTCTCTCTCTCTCTCTCTCGCTCTCTCTCTCTCTCTCTTTCTCCCCCCCCCCCCCCACCCCAAACATGAATGACTATACGCTGGATTCGCAATGTAAAAGCCTGTTTTTGTACATAATAAATGGGATATTTATGTATACGCTGAATTCGCAATGGACAACTTAACAAATTCCAATCTGTTTACGCGCGCTCTCTCTTTATCCCTCCCCCTCCTCTCCCCTCCCCATCTCCCTCTCTCTCCCTCCCTCCGTGTTGACCGCGTTCCTGGTCTCAACCCACCCCACCACAAGCAAATCCTGGGCACTTGCGATTAAGTCGAGGGCTGTCATTCAGCAATAATATTGAATCCACTTACAGGAAGTAAGCTTGCATGAGACTGCCTGCAGTGTAAAACGTGGGGCGGCTTTTGCCGTTTCGACCTTGACACCAACATTTCCTTTAATGTATATATCTTCGGTGTGGGAGAGAACGCGTGATGTGTGTTGAAGGTTTATAAGCGTGTGAGAAAGATGAGTTTAGAATGAACGAGCGGAAGGAATCATCACCACACCATAGTCGTTGTTGTCTCCGTCATTATCATCACCATTATCATCACCATTATCATCATCATTATCATCACCATTATCATCACTATTACCATCAATCACGTTAGAATGGGATGACTGAAAGCGTACGTCATTATCATAACTGTATATGTATGTTTTTGCTTCATTAACGCATATGACATAACACTAACAAACGGCAACGCTCTGTAATATACACAAACAAAGAAACACGCATTGCACCTTGTAAATATACATTGCTTTGTATAAAATAAACGTGCTAAAAAATTTTTAAAAAAATGGGGGAAGACATTTTTTTACTGGCCTCCTAAGGCCACATAAAGTGTACAGGAATTTAACCACACACACACACACACCTACCTTGTACATAATACATATAGACAACGTATGTCAAAAGCAATGTCAAGCCAAACAGTTACCGCAAGAACACTGTATGACGAGAACACAGAAGAAGAACCATCTGCAAATTACACCACAAGAGAACTCCTGTTTGCAGACGCCCAAGCACTCCTAGTAAAATCAGAAGGTGAATTACAAGACCATATGAATAGTCTAACCTCTAAACGAAATGTTTATTGCAGTGCTTCCCAAACTTTTCACTTTCACAGACCGACATACAATTTTCCTTTTGCACCAGGGAAACGTGCCGTTAATAAAAAAATGCTCCTTGTATTCTGGAATTTTATTTGACCTCAATATACATTTTAATATAAATATAAGATTTATCGTAATTGTGGGTATAGTCCCGGTGCACTAAATACTGCTCCATAATGTTGTTGGATAACGGTGATTTATTTAATGGTGTCAATTTCATGAGTAAACATTTTGTAGAGATTTACAAATCAAAAACATGTTTCAAATGGGTCTTCTTGTAAATGTGTATATACTCGTATACACCGACAGTAATGAACACCGATATAAAATAAAAATAAAATATATCTTGGAAAACGATACCAAATCTTACCTTTTTCAACTCACGTTGTGGACCGGCAAAGAAGGGCTCGCGGACCGGCACTGGTCCGAGGACCACCACTTTGGGAAGCACTAATATAGGGAACATAACATGGCAATTAGTATAAATAAACCAGAGGTAATTACTATAACTAAATAAGAAATAGAAACAACAACAACAATTCACCTAAACGAACACCCTTTGAGACAAGTAAAGAGGTTCACGTACCTAGGAAGTGTTATATCATCAAATGGCAAATTAGAAGTCGAGATCGAAAAAAAAGATGCAATAATTCAAACCAACTCATTGGACAAATGGCACCAATACTGAAGAACAAACATGTATCACTAACTACTAAGAAAGCACTATACTACACAATTTTCCCATCAACTCTATGTTACCATGCCAAACCTGGACAATGACAGAAAAAGAGAAAAGAAAATCACAACATAAATGAGATTCCTGAGAAGAATACTCAATGTATCAAGACGAGATAAGATAAGAAATGAAGAAATCAGGACTAACGTGGGGGTTAAAGCTGCGCTAGATTTTATTAGAAGGCAACAAGTCAAATGGTTTGGCCATGCAAGTAGGTTACCAACTAACAGTGCACCACAACAAGCAATGATGTACAGACCAGGCCGACCACGCAAACGATGGACGCAGTGATGGATGCAGCAATCTCCGTAATGTACGGCTGACTCGCAGCTATCATAGTGCTGACCGCGACACCGATCATTCACTCGTTTCCAGCAAGGTGAAGATAAAGCATACGAGAATCTACAGAACAGAAAGAAGACCACGCATCGACATCAGCGGCACCCGAAACAAAGAGGTCAATAAATTCACCCAGGCTATGGCGGAGGCTCTGCCTGGCCCCACAAATGGAACTGCCACCGAGAGATGGAATCATTTGCGCGACACCATCTATACCAATATGAACTGGAAACAAATAGGTATATTAAACTCCTGCGAGAAGAAGCGTACTAAACATCAACAACGTTACACATACCTTACAAGGAGATCCATCGTATCGCGAAATACAGGTGAAAATCCGAAATCAGAAGTACTAAATAATTATATAAAATGAATTTTTTTTTTTTTTTTTTTTTTTTTTTTTTTTTTGCGTATCCTTTTACAGGACTTAGCTGTCAACAGCAGCATCTTTCAGCTGTCTGTTGATCTCTTGGCAAGATTACGCTCAGTAGTTTGCCATTGCTTTCTGAGCGGCCGGCTCAGTATCCGCAAGTCACGAGCGGGGGTCGAACCACCTCAGTTCTCGCTCCGCTGCGAGACTCTGCGTGATAAACGGGATTACAGAGAGAAAGTGTTGTAACCCCACAGCCAGAGAGACCGGCATAAAATGAATAATAAAATAAAATAAAATAAACTACACACACAACGCGTACAATACGACACACAGCACTACCGACGTTTCGATTCTCAGAATCTTTGTCAAGGACACCACATATAGCTAACACAACGAAGTACAGCATACAGAAAAAACAGGGGAAAAAAAAAAACACACGACCTATCACTGTGCCGTGCGGGGCAGAAAAGGTGGCTTGGCCAGCTGCGAAGGTGCTCGTTGGCTGCAGAATTAAAAGCGTGTTGCCAAATAGGATTTAAGTAGCCAAAAAAAAAATGTGAACAGTCTGCTATGAAAATATAAGCGTGTGGGGACATTTAGGTATAGATATGGGGGGGGGGACAGCAGAGTAATAGATAGTGTAAACAATTGGGGAAGATGCCACAGTTATACCCTAGCGTCCACAACAGTATTAATACCTGCTGGATGGATGCATCCCAGATTATTGATTAGCTGGCATTCAATTTTGAGTCTGTCGTGGCTATTCGAGTAGCAGGGTTTTAACGCGGTGACACATACATTGCCGACTCCATTATGGTTGGAGGAATTGAAATGGTTGGGGACCGGTTTATCAGCGCCCTGATTGATGTCTCTGAGGTGTTCTCTAAAACGGTCAGCAACACGTCTGCCCGTTTGGCCAGTGTATTTCATGTCACATCGTTTGCAGTTGATGACATAAATCAGATTGCGGGATGTACAAGTGAAAGAATCTTTCAAGGTGAAGGTGCCTCGGGGAAATGCAATCTCTGGTGTCCGAACAACGTATGGGCATGTCAGACAATTCTTACGATGGCATTAGAATGTGCCCACAGATGAAGTAACCGTGGGGAGGCGACTATGTACAAGGTGGTCTCTCCACAGCGCTATCAACATTTGGCAAGTATCAACCAAAGTCAGCCGACTGGTTTGAAGCACACCCTGAAGAGATGTTCCCAGTCCTGGAGATGAAGAGACACTCATTCTCAGTGTATAAAACATCACCACCAGAGAAAACATCACAGGCACTGCGAACGGCCAGAAATAGAATACAACAGACCGCAAGAAAATGTGCCAATAAATACTGGCTACAGCTGTCTGCACAAATTCAAACTTGTGTAGACATTGGAAATATAAAAAGAATGTACAAGGGCATCAAGCAAGCTCTCTTGAGTTGGTCTGAATCCTGGACCTTGTACACACGACAAGAAAGAAAGTTGAATTGCTTCCACATGAGATGTCTGAGGCTTATCCTGGGCATATCGTGGAAAGACCATATAACAAACAAACACGTGCTTGAATGAGAGGATATTACCACAGTGCACTCCCTCCTCAAGCAGATACGCCTTCGGTGGCTGGACCTCCGATTAGTATTCCTGGCGTCTCTTTTATCTCTCTCATTATTACTTCGCTATATAGGGAGAAGAGATCCGATGACAAGACACACTCCTGTCGTACTCTGTTCGTAACTTCCCTCTTTATTTCCCATTTTAATTGTTGCTACTTGGTTCCAGTAAATATTCTTTATTATACTTAAATCTTTCCCATTAATGTTGATACCTTCCAACATATAATAATAAATCATGCAATTCAATTGCGCATGCATTCCCCCAGTTGCTGAGATATATGTTTGCATATCCTTTACAGGACATCGCTATCAAAATCAGCATCTTTCAGCTGATTGTTGATTTCTTGGCAAGATTACGCTGAGTAGTTTGCCATTGCTTTCTGAGCGGTCGGCTCACATACTCCGTAAGTTACCGACGCGATTCGAACCACTGCTGGGCCGATACCCACCTACCGAAAAATAGACGTGAGATACTGAGCACGCTACATGCCCAGTTCTGATACTTGTTTGAAGCTCTCAGCTGGGGGATATGAGGGATTCCCGGATGAGAGGGCCTGGCCGTTTCTCGTTCACTGCTGCACGGAGGTAAGGTGAGTAGTATGTTGGTGCTCTACCCACATAATATGAAGTTAAGCAACATCAATTCCAGCAACAGTATGATATTGAGGTTTGAAATCGTGGGAGCGGTGAAATGTTGGGTTGGAGAAAGTGGGTCGTGGCGGGTGAGGGTAAAAATCTTCAATTGTGGGAAGGGTGAAACTGGGTCGTGGCAACGGGTGGTAAAAAATATCTGGGTCGACGAAAGGCGGGGCTGTGTGGGAAAATATGTGAGAGTAGAAACGAATGTGAAGGGAGGAGTAGTGGAAATAGTATAGGAGTTTGGTGGGGGGGAGGGGGAGTAATAAAGTTGGTTATGTGTCGACTTGTTCGTTAGTCTCTTTTCTGTGAGGGGCATGTGTTCATAAATCTTAAACGTGGTCTTGTGATGCTCAAAGGGTGGTTGCGTTTAGAGAGAGTGGGGCTCGAACCGGTGGTAGACTATTGGTGAGGATCAATAGGTGGTCGCGTTATGTGAGTCTGGGAGTCGATCAGGTGTTAGAACAACAACTATTGGTGATGATCAAGAAGTGGTTGCGTGTAGAGAGTGTAGGATTCGAACCGGTGGTAGACTATTGGTGAGGATCAATAGGTGGTCCCGTTTTGTGAGTCTGGGAGTCGATCAGTTGTTAGACCAACAAGTATTGGTGATGATAAAAGGGTTGTCACACACAGGTCAACCAGTGGTCTAGCAGTGGTCAAGTGGGTCAAATGAGGAAATGTTAGGGAAAAGTGGTTGTAATTATATGGTGATGATCAAAGGGTGGCAATGCAGTGGTCAAGCAGTGGTCAAGAAGTCAAGTGAGGAAATTTTAGCTGAAAGTAGGTGTAATGACATAGTGATGATCAAGAGATGGTAAATTAGTGGTCAAGCAGTGGTCAAGTAGTGGTCAAGTGACCACTTAAATTGTAGAGGACGATGTGCGTAAAATTATGGTAGTGGTTAAAGTGATCGATGACGTGGTCAACCAGTGGTCAAGTGGATCAAATGAGGAAATGTTAGGGAAAAGTGGTTGTAATGATATGGTGATGATCAAAAGGTGGTAATGCAGTGGTCAAGCAGTGGTCAAGTGGTCAAGTGAGGAAATTTTAGCGGAAAGTAGGTGTAGTGACATGGTCATGATCAAGAGGTGGTAAAGTAGTTGTCAACCAGTGGTCAAGTAGTGGTCAAGTGGTCGAGTGACCACTTAAATTGTAGAGGACGATGTACGTAAGATGATGGTAGTGGGTAAAGTGCTTGACGACGTGGTCAAGTAGTGGTCAATCAGTGGTCAAGTAGTGGTCAAATGATCGAGTGACCACTTAAATTGTAGATGAGGAAGTGCTTATTACTATACTAGTGGTGGTTGGATGCTGATGGTCATGAAGCTGTGTCTAAAGAGAGATTGGTCTGAAGAGAGAGCCCATTCCACTACTGTTACCACATCTCCTACCATTACTACTGTGATCACAACATCAACTATACACATACAGACATCACAACAGCAGACAGACACACAAGTACCAACACACGTGTAATGCAGACATCACAGGTGCAGACAAGTACATACACACATCTCCTACCATTACTATTGTCACCACAACATCAACTATACACATACAGACATCACAAAAGCAGACACACACACAAGTACCGACACACGTGTAATACAGACATCACAGGTGCAGACAAGTACATACACACACATCTCTTACTAATACTACTGTCACCACAACATCAACTATACACAGACACATAAATGCAAAGAAGCAAACACGTACAGACAAGTACACACCCATCTCCTACCATTACTATTGTCACCACAACATCAACTATACACAAGTACACACACAAATACAAATACAACCAAGCACACACAAGTACAGACATACACAAGTACAGAGACATCACAAAAAAACAAAGACACTCTTATACATACAGACATCACAAGTACAAACATACAAGTATAGACACAGACATAGGAACACAAACTCACGTACAGACAGGTATACATACAGACATCACAACTGCAGAGACACAAAGACAATCACACACACACACACGTACAAACACGAACAGTGGCATATACACATAAAGACATCACATGTCCAGACAAGTACACACACACATCTCCTACCCTTACTACTGTCACCACAGCTACACACAACTACACAAAGACAACCACACACACACGCACGTACAAATACGAACAGTGGCAAATACACATACAGACAGACAAGACACAAACACACATACACACTCATATAAGAAGCAAACACAACCATCTCCTACCATTACTACTGGCACCACAACTATACACAAGTACACACATACAGACATGAACAGTGACACACACCCATATCCTCTTCTTTGCCCACAAGAATATCACAAAAATAAACTACACAAACCACATACCCGTTTTGTTAACGAACACCGATGTCCGAGAAAACCCCTACGTCATCAGCGCCATATGCAAAAGTCATTAAGTGGGCGGTCGGTAGCGTGAGTCATCGCTCACGTGAAGGCGGGCGGTTGCGTGAGAAAAGCCTGGCGTTGTCTACAAAACCGCTACGTCAGCTATGTAGTGTCGTGCGCACAACTAGTGTATAAAATGGACAGCTTCTCTTGTGAGCTCTGTACCAGTCGTTCGTGCTACAGCAGGTATTGTTCATGTGCTGACTTGGCTAGCCTTCGCCACCGAGTTATTTGTGAATCAGCCTGGTGTGACTCGCTTAGCATTGTTCGTGTAGTGACATGTTGGCATCTGATTGTTGGTAAAACAGTGAAAAATATCGTTGTATATAAAGATTCAGTCCCCACCTTGTGTAACAGTAATAGAGTACTGGGGTATTATTAGGATCTAGTGGGAAATGGATATAGCACGATTGAGCATTGGGAGTGAAAGGGTGAGATATGCTCAATCGTGACGTATTGTGTTGGCAAGGGGAGTTAAGATCCGGCCTTTGACTTGAGTGGAAGCTAACATCAACCCTTGGTCATCAAGTACAAATAAACTTGATACTGTCAACTAAAACCTGACTTGCGTGTTCATATACACTGGTATAGGACACGAAATGGTGCCGTCTAACCACGATACTGGATTTGGCCGTCCCGACCACCACGCGAAGTACTAGGAAACCTTCAAAGGATCCAGACCAGACTGCCTAAACTAGAAGGTATTTAGAACAGACGTTTTCTCGAATCGGTTTTGTCAAGGTCGGGAGACGCTTGTTATTGTTCCATGCTCCGGTCAAATAACTCCTAGAAACAGTCTCGGCACGTGGTGTGAAGTGATGCCCAGTAAAATTCAGTAATCAGTTCAGTAATCTGCAAATACAGAGGTCATAGCCGTTGTCTGAACTTTGGCGTTATCAAGGGGCTGGTCATAGCCGTTGTCTGAACTTTGGCGTTATCAAGGGGCTGGTCATAGCCGTTGTCTGAACTTTGGCGTTATCAAGGGGCTGGTCATAGCCGTTGTCTGAACTTTGGCGTTATCAAGGGGCTGGTCATAGCCGTTGTCTGAACTTTGGCGTTATCAAGGGGCTGGTCATAGCCGTTGTCTGAACTTCAGCGTTATCAAGGGGCTGGTCATAGCCGTTGTCTGAACTCTAGCGTTTCAAAAAGGGCTTACCATAGCCTGAGTTTTGCTAATTTCAAATCGCCGCTTACGTAGTCGCTATCTCAAGACGTCGATGATGTGCCCCACCCGGGGTGAAAACAAAGGCTAGATATCTCAGATGGGACCCGACCAGGGGTTGAAGATTATCCCGGCATCCCTAGAGAAGTGACGAAATTACTTGGGAGAAGAGACAGACTACCGGAACTCCGCGACCGATTTGTCAACTGAAACAGGCTCCTGGTGATCGAACGAGTCGAGGAAAGTACGTGCTTGAGTCAGGAAACAAAAAGAAGGTGAAATTGTGTGGTTCCCAAACCCAGAAACTAACTATAGTTTTCCAAAACAAGTGAGTGTGTTCCTTAAATTAAGAAGTTGAAATTGTGTGGTTCTCAAACCCAGAAACTAACTATAGTTTTTCAAAACAAGTGAGTGTATTCCTTAAATTAAGAAGTTGAAATTGTGTGGTTCTTGGCTTGCTTTGTTAAAGTATATTTCAGCGGAACAGGACACCTCGGACATATAAATGTTGTCTTATAATAATGAACTTGGAATAAGATTAATATTATACTAATATAGTGATATATATATATATTGCAATTTTGTGTTGTACGGGGGTATTTCATATTTCAGATCTACAATATGGAGACCCTAGATATTTGTTAGGACAGGTACTTGGTAGTGTATAGTGGATTGGATTACATTGCCGAACATTGTCAACATACAACATACTGGATAAATATGGATAAGGAATTAGGACGCGTGACTGCATGGTTGCAAGAATTGAAAGTAGCGGTCGATGAGGTAAATAATTTTGTAGAAAGGTTAAGAAGAAGAACAAATGGACTAGAGACCTATAGATTTAATGTACAAGGCAACAGAGTAGGAGGGAATAACAGGAGACAGCCAGTGCTTAATGAAGACAGAAGACGATATGATTCTATGTATGCGGCTGGTTATGACGAACCAAGTCCAAATGCTTATAGGGTAAGAGACGGTAAGAAGAACAGACGTAATAGTGAAAGGTCAGACTGGTATAGTACTGGGCGTGAGAGAAACCTTGCAAAGAAATCGTGGGACTGGCCCTCTCACAGTGCAACCGCCAGAAAAAGACGTAACGACTGGTTTGAAAAGAGACAAAGACAATATTTGAAGTCAGGATCGAAAGACAGAGTGGAACACAAAGATAAGAATTCAACGACACCTAAAGTACTTGCCAACATTAGTATGGAACAGGAAAAGAAGACGACGATGTTAGTAAGGAAAATAAACCGAGAGACACAGACGCAGGCAGGTAATACGATAGAAAGTAGTACGCAGACTCAGATACAACCAGCCAGCAAGATAACAAAGGGAAGTCAAACTGACTTAATAGAAACTCAGTCAAAACCAACTCATTTGACTAAGGGAGACAAGGTTGAAACTCATTTGACTAAGGGAGACAAGGTTGAAGGTAAGAAAGACAGACATACGAGAACCAAGGACGAAAGAAAGCCAAGGAAGAAAAGTATTAAGGAAAGGAATAGTATGATTGTTAATAGAGGTAGTACTATGTCAAGTTCCTCAGCGATAGACAGGAAACTAATTCCCAAATGGTGTAGGAATATTAGCTGTCAAAGTTCAGGTTACGGAGCAGATATTCTTACAGCCGCGAATTATAGTGATGCTGAAACAGATATTAATACTGATGATTCAGAGAATGAGAGAATTGCACTACGAGCAGATCCTGAATTGAAGAGTGAGATTTCCTCATACGATGTAGTTCCTGGTAGACAAGTGAACGGAACTTTGGAATTAGATACCAGCTTAAGTGACAAGAAAGTAGGAAAGGCTAAGGGACGAAGACCGAGAAAGAGAAAGAAAGTCAGATGTACTAAAGGCGACTGTGAGAATAGTGTAGACGTGTTTGCATTGGGCTATGGGTCTGAGGAAGGAACTATTGTCAGTGTGTCATCTGAAGACGAGATGGGAAGATACAAGCGGTACGTAAGGTACACAGGGAACAGTGAGCAGACCGACGCGAATAAAGGAAATAAGAAGAAAACATTTAAGAAGAAGAATGGCGATAGACAGATAGCGCGAAATTACTCCGCGACAACAGAAGATAACATAAGAAAACTCAGAGAATTAAGACCTGAGTACTTTAACAGGTTGACAACAGATAGTGAAGAGGACATAATAAGAGAAAGACGGGTTAATATATTGAGAGACAACGAAATGTTTAACTTGGACACACTCTATAACGGTTAAAATTCTTTGGGTGAGGAAGGAAAATGGAATAGTTTATGAGAAGAATTGAGATTTGAGCATATAGATATGGGAGCTGTCTGGAATAGGCAGATGAATTTTGTTTGGTGTAGCACCTGGTCCTCCAGGTTGGGGGTTGAAGCGTGGGGTTAACATCCCCACCTTTGTAAAAACCTTTCTTTGTTACGAAACAAATACATGAGCCTCGATATCGGACTGACTTATCTGGACAACGACCTTGGAACGTTAAAGGACTTTTGAGATTTGGAACATGGAATGTACAGACACTATATCGAGCTGGAGCGGCCGAAGAACTAACCCGGGAGCTGATTGAATATCAAATGGATATAACAGCAATTCAAGAAATAAGGTGGCCAGGAGAGGGTACTTTAGAGCAAAATGGAATGATTATAATATATGGAGGAAACACCCAAAATAAACATGAATTAGGAACAGGATTTGTCATCAAAAAAGAGTTATGGGGGAACGTTTTAAACTTTAAAGCTTTTAATGACAGGATTAGTAAATTACGAATAAAAGGTAAATGGAAAAATATAACGATAATTAATGTACATGCACCTACTGAAGAGAAAGAAGATGATATTAAAGAAGACTTTTATAATGATCTGGAAGATGTCATAGAAGAAACCCCCAAACAGGACATCCTGATTGTGCTGGGAGACTTCAATGCAAAAATAGGTAGAGAGCAAACTAATAAAAAAGTGGCCGGTATGGAAAGCCTACATACAACTTCAAATGATAATGGATGGAGAGTCATCAACCTGGCAGAAGCCAAAGGACTGCAGGTTAGCAGTACCAGACTACAGAGAAAGGATATACACAAACAAACTTGGAAATCATGTGACAAGAGAACCTATAATCAAATAGATCACATTTTAATTAACAACAGAAATGCATCAAACATACAGCAAGTCAGAAGTTATAGAGGAGCTGAGTGCCACAGTGACCACTTCCTCGTTGGAGCAAAATTTAAAATAAAACTTAAGAGAGCTTTCTATACTAAATTACAAAGATTACACCCAACATATAACAGAGAAAAACTGCAAGACATTACAGTCAAAGAGAAATTTACAGATGAAATAAAATGTAAACTTGAAACTCTGCAAAACCCTTTGGAGGAAAGCATTGACCAAACTTGGTTGAACATCAAGAATACAATTCAGTCTACCGCAGAAGAATGTCTCGGTGTGTTAACCACGCATAGAAAGAACAGATGGTTCAATCAAAAATGTGAAGAAGCAGTCATTAGGAAGAAGAATGCCAGACATGTATGGTTAAATGACATCAATAACATCCAAAAGGAAGAGCATTATAGAAATGAATGTAAAGAGGCTACAAAAATAGTCAGACAGCAGAAGCGAGAATATATGAGTAATATAATCAAAGATATGGAAACTAATCACCAGAAAAATGAATCCAGAAAATTTTTTAAAGAACTGAAGTCAATGAAACGAGGGCACCAACAAAACACATATGGTTTAAAAGACAAAAATGGGAATATGATAAATACCAATGAGGAAATGTGCAACACATGGAAAGAATATTTTATTGAATTACTAAATTGTGAAGCTCCAAGTAACATTTTCTCACAGGAAGAGGTTCTAACATGCGAACCACAAATTGAAGAACCTACATTTGAAGAAATCCTATATGTAATCACACGACTTAAAAACAATAAGGCAACTGGGACTGATGGAATTGCTGCTGAATTTATAAAGGCAGGTGGCCATGCATTACATCTAAAGCTATACGAACTAATAATAAAAATCTGGAGGACAGAAGAATTACCCCATGACTGGAAAGAGTCATTATTGATACCTATCTTTAAGAAAGGAGACAAGTTCCAATGTGGAAATTATAGAGGAATATTACTACTGTCCACAAGCTATAAGATACTATCCGCAGTATTACTAAATAGACTAAAACCATATTCAGAAGACATATTAGGTGACTACCAGGCGGGTTTTAGACAAAACAGATCAACAATAGATCAGATATTTATCTTACGACAAATAGCCGAGAAACATTGGGAATATAAAAGAGATCTCCATAACATTTTTGTGGATTTTAAAAAGGCTTATGATAGTGTCCATAGGAATAGTCTATGGAATGCTATGCAGGAATTTGGAATACCAAGGAAGTTAATCAACATGACCAGACTATGCATGGAAGATACTTATAATATAGTAACATATAAAGGCAGGAAATCAGACCCCTTCCAAATAACATCTGGCTTGAAACAGGGTGATGCACTATCGCCGCTACTCTTCAATCTGGCTCTAGAGAAAGTTGTAAGGAAGGTAAAGGAGGAATGTGATATTGGAGGAACATCCAAGCTGCTTGGTTATGCAGATGATATAGATATTATAGGGCAAAGTGAACAAAAGACATTGGAAATATTGACTCACTTAAAGGAAAAAGCCCAACAGATGGGGCTGGTTATCAACCAAGATAAGACAGAATATATGGTAATTTCAAGAGACGGAATGGCTAGAAACTCTGGCCACATACAAATAGATAATATGACCATTAAAAGAACGGAAACATACAAATACCTGGGTACAATCTTCAACTGCTCCAACATCATAAGGGAAGAAATACAAACTAGAATCAACTCTGGAAATACGATATACTATGCACTACAACATCTACTAAAATCAAAGGCGCTATCTCGTAACACCAAAATCACAATATACAAAACACTGATCAGACCAGTTGTGCTGTATGGCTCTGAAACCTGGAGTACAACGAAAGGAGACGAAGCCTTGTTACAAACCTTTGAGAACAAAATTTTAAGACGCATCTTTGGACCCATTAGGGATACACAAAGTGGAGAGTGGAAAAGAAGAAGTAACAAAGACATTTATGATCTGTTTAAGTCCCCGCTAATCACTGGTATCATGAAGGCTAATAGACTACAATGGCTGGGGCATATAGAAAGAATGGAAGATAATAGGGAAACAAAACTCGCTTACACTCAGGAAATAAATGACCGTAGACCCCGAGGTAGACCAAGAAGGCGGTGGAGAGATAATACATGTACAGACCTACAAGCACTTGGAATCAACGACTGGCAAGAGAAGGTCCACCAGAGAGACGAATGGAGACGGATTGTATTTGCAGCAAAGAACCTCAATGGCTCGGAACGCTGAAGAAGAAGAAGAAGAAGAAGAAGAAGAAGTAGCATCGCATGGTATAGGGTAGGCGATGGAGTTGTTGATATTTTACGTGGATACGTAGTACAGGATATCTGGTTTTTGATTTCGGTGTAGGGAGAGTAAACTAGATAAAATAAGTTTGTCCGGAAGGGATAGGTACAGAGAGTTAATCACGTTGAGTGATGTATAAATGGTGTGCACAGAATTAGTAGAGGGTGAGAGATAAATGGTTTGACTCAGAGCTATGACGTGATGTCTGAGATAGTTTTGCTTGTTGGTTTGAGAAGAAAGAATAGTATTGTATGACAGCTGAACCGAGAATGTCTGGTGAGGAGAAATAGATTGAGGAGGAATTAAGTATCCTGTGAGTAAAATAGTCAGTTGAACGCGAAGAGTATTAAGAGTAAAAGACTGTAGAAGTTGATACTTGAAGAATACGAGTTACGTCGTACTTGTGGAGAAGGAAGAGTTGATTAAGTCTGAGAAAGTTGTTGTGTGGAGAAATATAGAAAGCGGAATGAAGTTTGTTTTGAAAAGATAGTAGATAGTGCTGTGAAAGCGATATAAGTTGCAAGAGGCAGCGTCTGACCTTCGTATGGGAGTGAATGATTGAGTAAAGTAGAAATAAGGAAGAAGTGAATTGTGAAAGTCCTGTGGAGAAATTCGTCTGGTTATGCGTTGTTCATACGTGAGTATAACTGTAGTCAAACAGGTGTTCGTCGTGATGAGTAAAGCAGGATAGAGCTGTGATAACGTCACTTAAGTGTAATACATAGATAAAATGTAATGTTGCGCTGATATATCTTGTGTCAATGTGTGTGGAGGAGATCAATACGCTTAGATTGTGCTGAGTGATTGCTGGAATGTTGAATTGGCGTCTAAATTGTCTTTGTAGTAATAGTATAGACACGTTAGGTTGTCGCGATGCGAGAGTAGTTGTGAAATGAGTGCGAGGTTGTGTAGCATGGTCCGTGTGAATGTCTGAAGAGTGGTTGATAAAACGTGGAACATAGAGTATGCGAAAATTGAGAGATAGAAAGAACGTGGTTGGAGAATTGTGATTGTCTTTTCGTTAGAATATCTGACGTTGGAAGGAAATTAGGGAAGTTGTATGACGGAATGAGAGTTAACATTCTGAATGATGTTTCATAAAACTTGTTTAGTGTTCTTGACAGGGAAATGGCGAAGCAAGAGTGCCAAATACTGAGAAACGAGGAAAGTGAGGTCCGTTGTCAGTTGTAAGTGGCGTGGCTTGCAGTTCTGAAAGAGTCCCGAGAAATAACAAGAAGAGTGAAAGATGCGGAGGTAAACATGGTTAGTAAAATGAATGTTGGAGAACGTGTTCCGAGGAGGGTGACCGGTTTGATTGTCGTCACGATGTAAGAGTGCTAGGAGAGACTTGAGGATAGCTATAGTAGTGCTGGTGAGACGTTGAAAGTATTGAAGCAGGAGGATGAAATATTAATTGCGTCGGGTAGACGAGAAAGTTGGAAGTGGAATTGGTGGTTTTGGTGAGAGGTCTATAGTAAATAGACAAGTTTTTTTGATAGGAGTAGCATAGTAGAGATACTGTAGTTAACAGTAATGATCAAGAAGTGGTAGTGATGGTTGATATGAAGTCAAGGGAAACAATTGGTGTGCCGAGCCACAGGTTAATTAATAAGTGGATGATGGCTGGTACATTGAGTTGACATTGGAATAGTCGCCACATTAGGAATAGATGAAAGGAGTCAACCTGTAGTTTACAGTGCTTGTTTAAGAGGATATTACAGATGTTATGGTGTGTTAGGACTTAGTTTTGTAAAAGATAGAAAATTGTGAGGGGAGATAATCAAAGTTTGACTTCCAGAAAAAGGAACGGTCAGTTGTTGAGTAGTGATTTTGGTTGAGGAGAACAAGTATTGTTCCGCGTTATGATGGTCTGTAGATAACAGATATAGATATATAGGTATATGTATATAAGTATTTTGGCATTAATGTTTGGCATTGAATTGTTTTGTTTTATAACAAAATAGGTATGAATTGGAGGAATAAATATGTGTTACAGTGATTTATATAGAAGGCCAATGAAGATGGGCCACTGTACGTAGTTAATTGTAAAGGGAATTATTTTTTTTGAAAACCTTCTCTTTAGCGAGAAGACAATTCTTTTGTGGAGTCTGAGTGTTGATGCCTCGTGTATAAAATGTTTTTTTGCTTGATTTGGTCCTGTAAAATGATTGTTATTATTTTAGAATAGGATTATTGTGTTTGTAGACTTTTGTGTGTAAACTACTGGTCCGTAAAAGAGACCAGTAGTAGTAGGTAAAAATAGAATAGGATGTATGTTGTATCATCATCACCATCATCATCACCATCATCATCATACCTTTAGTTGAGTTGCGGGGAAACATAAATGATTGTTACAAAAATTTGGGGGGGAGTTTGATGTCCTGTTGTGATTTTATTTCGCTGTTTTGTATGTTAAATAGTAGTTAATTAAGTTATGTTTAAATTACAGGGTTTTGTCTAGAATAAAGACAATATATGGGGTTTAATTAGGACCCTTCGTTCAGAAAAGAGTTAATAAAACTACTGAGAACTAATAGAGAGACACATTCTCTTTGTAAAGAGTAAGTTCATGGGTATTTTATTGCTGTGATAATCAGCGTAGAGAGGTTAATAGTTAATATGGCTATGAAGTGTTGGAAACATAAGACGGGGTTACTACACAAGTAAAATGGTTGTGGGAAAGTTTAGAGATACACTAAAGTCAGCATTAATTAGAAAAAAATATAGGATTGGAAGCCACATGGGAGAAGAAAAGATTAATGGAATACAGCAGTAGAGTAAATGAGGGAAAGTTATAAACATAGTTTCCGGGAGGTCAGAAGAGCCATGATATACACGAGAATGCTGGGTTATAGAAGAATAAGAAAATTACCCCAGAGAGTAAACATGAATTGGATCCATGTTTGACTAGACACTGTGGATAACAGTACAATAATAAAGGGGTGTAAGTGTGTTGATGAGAAATGAACATAGGGGAGACATAGTGACTTGGGGTGTTTGTAGGTCCGTAAGAAAGGGACTGAGATAAAGTTGATTGCAAGCAGTCACAGACATGAGTGGTTATTTTTGCTGCTGTGGGTTACGGCACGAATTATGAATTGAGAGGTGGAAGATGTTAGAGAGGCATTGGCTTACATGGCCTGGGCAGGATGTAAATGTTTATCCCTTTGGGTGTATTAAGCTTCAGAGATAGAATAATAAGTGGGTTGCTGGAGTAGGGTATATAATGGTCAGATTACGATGTTGTGTTAAATGGTTAACATTCCGAAGTTACTGGTGTCTGTAATAAATAGACATTTAAGGGGAGATTTCGAAGTTACTAAGTTGCTGTAGATAACGGCATAAGTGGAGGTTTTAGTAGATATGCCCATAAGAAATGGACATTAAGAGATAATTTTTAACTGAGGTATAGGAGAAGATTAGTTATACGAGGTGATGTGGTTATGAGAGGGGATGTCTATAAGGTTGGAGGAGGTCTTAAGGGATAATAGACCTTTTTAATTGTGTCCTCGGGATGTGTTTTGTGGTTAACATTACAATGAGAGATTGAGATAAGGTAGTGTCTGTAATATATAGACACTTAGAAGTGAAGAATATTTTTAATGGTTGGTATTTGATGCTGTAGATAGCAGCGTAAACGTTTACCATAATGAGTGGTAAGGGGGTGTGTGATTTTAGACTTTATTACATAAAGTCTCAAAAGAACATAGGGGTGTAAAGGGGTGTGTGATTTAGATGAGTGTGATCTTAGGGTGAAAGAGTATACTTCTTCTTTAAATTCCGGTGGCCACCGATTCTTTATCTTTCTATCGTGTGAAAGTGATTTCAAGTTAGTCGAAAGTGGAGAATGGTATCAGCGTTTGAAATAGTAAGCGGAATGCTTATGAAGTGGAAAAGTAATATTTAAGAAGATGTGTTATAATGTATTTTATAAAGTTGATATTGAATTGTTATTAAAGATATGTAAATATGTTATGGTTGTTTGAAGAGCCAGAAACGAAGAAGAAGTGGGTTGATATATATATATATATATAGCAGGGGAAGACTTAAAGAAATAGAATATTCACTAAGATAGAGTTGCTTTGAGGAAGATTAGGGGAACTGTGAGAGATAAAGAAAAGGAGGGAATAGAGTAAGGGGATTAGGAGTAAAGATTTTTTCCTTTTATAGGAAAAATTCTTTAAGTAACATGGGGAGGTGTAACAGTAATAGAGTACTGGGGTATTATTAGGATCTAGTGGGAAATGGATATAGCACGATTGAGCATTGGGAGTGAAAGGGTGAGAGATGCTCAATCGTGACGTATTGTGTTGGCAAGGGGAGTTAAGATCCGGCCTTTGACTTGAGTGGAAGCTAACATCAACCCTTGGTCATCAAGTACAAATAAACTTTATACTGTCAACTAAAACCTGACTTGCGTGTTCATATACACTGGTATACTTGCTTACACCAGAACTTTATGCGCTTGTAAAAAAAAAGTGACGTGCTCTGTAAAACTTGACAGTTGTGTGACTTATTCATATACCACAAATATTAGTTTATCAATATGACCAGTACTACCAAACCGACTTTCATGTGTTCCTTGTGCCACAAAGACTTCAGCTATAAGTGTAACCTTACACGCCAAATTCGGCTCATTCACGATATGAAAACCAAATATATCCCTGTCCGTTATGTGATAAGTTGTATAATACGAAGGATGGCCTACAAAGACACAAACGAACACATCATCAGACACGTATGGATACAACACAACCAATTACTTCACCTATCTCTGCAATGGCGACGATACTACCATCATCACACCAGACGACCACACCACATGTATATGCTCAGAATTCTCATAGTGTAACTCAAATACCAGACCGCTACCGCTGTTCTTTGTGTGACAAAGCCTTTTGTTATAAGTATACCCTTACTTGCCACATTCGGATCATTCACGCTGCGAAAGACCAAATATATCCCTGTCAGTTACGTGATAAGTTGTATAATACGAAAGATAACCTACATGTTCGGATAGCAATGTTCTTATAGAAGTACGGATTAAACTGTTCTGGATGTGCCGAATTCTTATACTGTCGTCAACATCACACAGTTGTAAAGTTAAAATGTTTGAACAATCTGCTGTGCTTATATCACTAGTATACATAAGCGTAGGTACTACGGATATTACCAAAAGCTGGCATAAGGTAAGTTTGTAAACACATGTAGTACTGATCTTGGAGCACTGTTCGTAGAAATATTACTAAGTATTTAAAATGCTGTCCTTGCTCATTCTAATCGTTCATATATTCATCATATTCACTCGTTAAAAATGTACTTAGAATAAATTGGAGGACTTTGTCCTTATCACAATAAGTCACTTCTCCCAGCGTTCTTTGGTTAACTTAAACATTATTTCACTGGATTGTGATAGCTATCTGAGCGCTCTAGGTAACAGGCAACATTCACTGCCTTAGTCTTTGCGCTCAGGCGTAGTCAGCCTGTCGTCGGACATCTCGAGGGGACATCTGGAAAGTAAATCTGCAATCGTATTTTCAGCCCCGCTTATGTGTTTTATTTCAAAACTGTATTTTTGGAGCAACAAAGACCATCTTGCGATCCTATGGTTTGTCGGTGTCTCTGTAGTAATAACAGTTAACGGGTTGTTGTCTGTCTCTACGATGAAATGTGTACCTAACAAATGTGTAGACAATTTCGAAATTGCATAAATTAGAACCAATCCTTCCAATTCTGGAGTCGACCATCTCCTTTCTCTTGGTGACAGTTTGCGATTTACTTAAAAGACTGGATGTAAGAGGTCATCATAGGATTGTAAAAAAAAACGGCCCCTATAGCTATGGAGCTCGCGTCAGTTCTCAATCTGAAAGGAATTTCCAAATTTGGCAATTTAAGAATGGGATTACAAGAAAAATATGACATTACTGTTGTAAATGCAGGTCTCATGCCTTCCCTGTTTACAATTTTATTTGGTTGGTTTTTGGTTAATAGATTTGTAAAACTTTCTGTCAAACTAGCAAAATTAGGTATGCATCTTCTGTAATAATTCAATAAACCTAGCATGCTTCTTACTTCCTTTTTGGTTGATGGAAGTGACAATTTTAGAATTGTCAAAAAAATATTGTCATCAGTGGTAACATATCCATCACAAATTTTATAGCCTAGAAAAGTAATTTCATGGTAGGCAATTTCTACCTTTGATGGTTTCACTGTTAGACCATGTTGTCTGATGCGTTCAAATGTTTGTCATAGTGTCGTTGGGTGTTCTGTCATTGACTTAGTGTGTATACAGATGTCGTCTATATATGACAGTATGTTTGGTATGTCTGCCAGTAGCAGTCTTGTCATCCTTACAAATGTCGCTGGGGCATTGACTAGCCCAAATGCTAGTTTACACCATTCGTATAGTCCCCAAGGTGTTGCAAATGCTGTTAAGTGTATCGAGTCTTCGGTCATGGGTATTTGCCAGTACCCTTTCGTCATGTCAAGTTTTGTAAAGTTTTTGGCATGTGTCATCTCTGTCCTGGATGGTTGAAGAAAATGGCCCTATAGTCTTGTAACAGTTGTCTGCAATTGTCGGTCTCAGTCTAAGAAAGATCAGGAGATAGTTTGACGCCTTGTAATGTGTCTGTCGTACCAAGTGATGGGACTGGTATTTAGTCTGTATCTGCTGAGTCTGTGTGGTCCACTACGGTTGTGCTTGCTGCTGTGTCGTCTTGGTCTTCGTCTCTGTTGTAGTAGGGTTTCAACATGTTAATGTGGAATATTTTGTTTTTGTTGTTTATTGCAACTTCGTAGTCTATAGTCGAAATTTGTCTTAATATTTTGAAAGGTCCCTGCCACGAGTCTGTTAGGAGGTGTTTGTCACTGGGCAAGAGAAGTAATACGTCCTGTCCTGGTGTCGGTGTTATTGTCCTTTTTTCTCTGTTGGCGTACTCCCTGTAGATGGCACTGGATTGTCTTAATGATTCTTTCGCTAATATGCATGATTTCACGATCCTGTCACGTAATGTTGTTACATGCTCGTATGGTGACACTGTTTTCTGTTCACTATCTAGTTCAGTTAACAAAGTATGATAAATTGATAATGGGCCGAGTGGTTTGGCTCCATATACTAACTCAAAAGGTGAAAAACCAGTGCTAGAGTGAAGTACTTCTCGATACGCGAAAAATGAAGCAGGTAAAAAGGTGTCCCAGTCATTTGGGCATTCTTGGGTGACTTTCGCTAACATATGTTTCAATTCACCTTTCATTTTCTCTATAATACCCGTTGAATGAGGGTGATAGGGGCTGTAGAAACACTGTTTAATGCCTAGCATTTTATTAAACGCTTGAGTTGCAGCAGAAATAAATTGGCTTCTTCTGTCAGATAGAATTGTATCAGGAAAACCTATCCTGGCAAAGATATGAAAGAAGACTTCTATCACGTCCTTAGAGGTAATATTTCTAAGCGAGATCGCCTCAGGCCAACGTGTACATAGATCAATTACAGTTAGAATATATTTATTCCCTCTTGATGTAACATGGTTTAAAGGTCCCACGATATCTACTGAGATCTTCTTAAAAGGTCTACTTGCAAGATCTGTTGTTTGCAGTTCTGCTTGAGGGTGTTTCCCCTTTTTGACAAGCTTCTGGCAGATGTCACACGAACTACAGTATTGTTTGATATCACTGCAGAATGTGGGCCAGTAGAACTGTGTTAGTATTCTTGCTCTCGTTTTGGCGTAGGCCATATGCCCTGCAAAAGGTATGTCATGTGCTAGTTGCAATGCCTTTTTGCGGTGTATAGTTGGTAACACCGTTTTTGCAATGGTATTGGCGTCTTTTATGTAGTATCTTGTTAGGATACCACCATTCAAATCAAAGTGCCAGCTAGCATTTTTTGTTAGTTTTGGCTTTTGGCCTATAAGTTTAAAATATTTTTGTAATGATTCATCGGCCTTTTGTGCCTTCACAAAATCTTCCCTCATGTTCTTCAGAGGTGTTATACTTAGAATTAGTAGTTCTAAAGTCTCAGGTTGTTTGGTCTGAGATTGTAATTATGCAGCTGATCTAGTTACTGCATTTGATAAAATACTTTCACAGCAAGATGTTACAAAATCATGTCGCATATCATTCACTTCGGGCAGGTTACCAATAATTATATCACGACATGGGTTACCTAATGCTGCGCATTTAACCTTGCCTGTCAAGAATGGTGTTTGAATATATGCCCATGCAAGTGGGTATTTCTCAATATTACCTGTAAAAGTTCTGCATGTCACATATTTGCCTGTGTAATCAGCAGGTAGGATAAAGTCTTTCTTTAAACCAATAAGGGTGCTTCCGCTATCACTTAAAACACTGGCTACTGAGCCGTTAACGTAACCCAGATATATATTCAGCTTGCCTTTCGAATCGATCACTGAATTGGCTTCCTCATTTGCTATCGGTATGGAGTGGCCACATGTTAAACGCCATCTTCATGGAAGCGGTTACAGGTTGTGCATTTCTCCAATTGAAATACATCAATGGTTTCAGTTGAATTAGCTGGATCTCGCCCGATGTGTCTCCACCTTGACGTGGTGGGGGAGCTTGCGTGTCCCATCGACCCCATTTGCTTGCCGATGGGTGAAAAATTACATATCGGACAGCTTATGGGATAGGGACCAGACTAAGACAGACACAACCTGCTGCTCTGCAGGTATAGACTGAGGATAGCAGTCAAAATTTAAATCAAGTGCACGAAGGCAGAATTTCTTGGTCCGGACAAAACTCTTAAGGCTCCCTGTCGAGGGCTGTGGCTGAACGCCTCTAAGCCACAAACCCTCGGATCTGAGAGCCAGGCCGATACCCGTCTACTGGAAAATAGAAACGTGATACTGAGCAAGCTACATGCTCAGGTCTGATACATGTTCGAAGGCTCTCAGCTGGGGGATATGAGGGATTCCCGGATGAGAGGGCCTGACCGTTTCACGTTCACTGCTGCACGAAGGTAAGGTGCTGAGCCGGCAACACATGTAGCCTACCTCGTGAGCGAGTACAAAAAAGTCAGAAAAGTGCCCCAGTCGAAGGGCATGGTTACGGAAACTCTGTATCTAACTCATAGAGAGTGTAGATATAAGTGGAAGAACGTCTCAACAACGCAAAATGGAACGCACGGAGAGCGAACCTATTGCGTGGGTTGAAGTCACAAGCAAAAGCTTACCGAGTGGATGTCGCCCGCAATCTGACCGCTCCTGGTGTGTGCTTGAGCGATCAGTGGCAAGCGGGATGCTCAACACATGGAAGTGAGGAACTAAAGCAGCCATGAGCAGCACGTGGAAACTCCTTCGGTGAGCCCAGTCTCAGAGCAATATGTGCCGGCTCTGCAATTATGGAAGCCTCCTCGGATAGTGAGATAATGCCCATGGTCTGCCCCTGCCTTCCCTTGAGGGCCGTCCGCGATATCGTTGATCGTTCTATCTTGACCAGCTGAGATGTGGGTGACATTACAACAGTCTAACGTGTCTCGAAACCAGAGGAAGGCTAACCTCACTAAAAAAATGCCCGCCAGAAGTCGGAAGTGTCGGCCTACGGGTGGCAAACTAAAAATTGACACTACGCAATTACGTCCGAGTGAAATGTCTCGCCCGAATGTCTCTCGTGCTAGGAACAGCTCTGACTACCTAGCTTCCGAATGCCGCTCTTGTTTGGAACAGCTCTGACTAGGTAGTTTCCGAATGTCTGTCGTGCCTGGAACAGCTCTGATGGGCGCAACGACAAGCACATGTCCGAAAACTCGCTAAGTGGATGCCGTCTGCGAACCTGTCTGGTTTGTGCGGGAATGGCCCGGGGAAAACGAAATGACCAATATATTGAAGTGAGGATTTAAAGCAGCCATCAGCAGGACGTGACGATTTCCCTCGGTGAGCCCAGATCCAGGGCGTTATGTGTCGGCCCTGCAACTATGGAAGCAACCTTGGATGGCGGAAAATGCTATGGACTGTCCCTGCCTTCCTTTGAGGGATGACCGTTGTCTTCGACCGTTCAACCTTGGCCAGCATGGGTGTAGATGGCACCACAAAAGTGAGAATCTCCCAGGTATGCTACCTGGTCAAAAAAGCACGCTATTGTCGGCTGTGTTGGCCTACTGGTTTCGGCCCAAGGGCGCATAACAGACACACCGCAATGACATCTGAAAAAACACTCCGGATGAACGAAAAGAAGAATTAGATGGATGTTGAATCTCTAATAGTTCTTCGTCTGAGGAAGAGCTATCAAATAATGCCGCGTTGGCTTTTCTAGTCATTTGCTTTCCTTTACATGCATGACGCCAGTGGCCGTATGCTTTGCAATGGTAGCATTTGGTTAATCGTTTATAGTTCTCTCTCTCTCTCTCTCTCTCTCTCTCTCTCTCTTTGTCTTGCTTGTCTATATAAGTTTGTAAGTATGTGAGATACCCTAGGTGTTTGTCACTGTCGTATTTTATTTTATAATATATGTCGTCCCTGGGGTGAGGGGAATTAACATCGACATCCTTTTAGCCCCATATAATTATCTTGAGGATATTCTTGATTTCTGTCCACAAATCCCCGTCGGTCCCTGGATCTCTCTCTCTCTCTCTCTCTCTCTCTCCCTCTCTCTCTCTCTCTCTCTCTCTCTCTCTCTCTCTCTCTCTCTCTCTCTCTCTCTCTTTTACTACTCTATCAAGCTCCCTCTCATTCTTTTCCCAAAACACACTAAATAACACTGGCTCTAACAAAACAACAATTTAGTTTAATAGAGAAAAGTGTCGTGTATGTGCAAAGTGTATGAGTAGAATATCTATTCGTATAATCTAGTGTGTATGCAGAATCAGACCGAACAGCCAAGGAGCACAGTCAGCTTCATTATCGTACTGGCCACACCACAACACCATATTAGGGACAGAAAATCTCACACAAGTGATGTGTCTCTCAGGCCAAGTGTCGACTTCCTCAGATAGGTCGTGAACACTCCGGATGCTTGGTCTTCAATAGTGGAAACAGTCCAATATTGATCATCAATCTAACACACACAGTGTGACTACTCTGTTCATTAAATGTTCTGTGATCGGAGAATCCTACAAATATTGTTAATGTCACTTTGGAAAACCTAAATGTTCGTATGTCACCTTTTGTAAGATTTTCCCAATGTTAGCACACAATGTTACTGTTCCAGGTAGTTATATCTACTAGTGTTCTGGGTACAGGTGTTATGTTCAGTGTCCTGAATTTACTGTGATGTAAACTATCACTTAACAACACACTTCTAATCAATATGTCCTGCTCAGCAGAGGCCAGGTTCCTGCAGACCATCTGGGTTATGGGCCCAGTGCAAAAGCCTCTCAGTAAACTCTGCCTTCAATACTAGAGCCATGACTTTCTATGACCATGTTTCTAGCTTCTTGGTAGAATAACGTGGAACAATCGAGTGGAACCTGTTGAATAGAGAACACACCTGGTGAGAGCAACCGATTCTGACCTTTATTAGGTGAGTGAAGGCCACCGGCCGCACTCAGAAAAAATAACAGAGAACCAAACTCTGTCATAAGGCCGAGGAGCTCATCACTTCGGTCTGAGTCATGGTAAGACAAGGAAAGACTAAAGGAAACCAGTAGAAACCCAGCAGATGCCCTACTGGTAGATCCTACCATTTCACATTCCCTTAATTCCCCCCCCCCCAACCATCCTCAATCTCTCTACATGTTATCCCACTACTTTGTCCTTAACTCACTGAGTTAAATGATATCTCACACCAGCTAGTTTAAGCTACGTGATAGGTTACTGTTGCCGACGCTCTTATAATACGTTCTATCACCGCACAGTACTGCACTCTATTCCTAAGAATAATCTAAGTTAGATATGTTTAATAGAATACCATATAGTTATTCCTGTTGTAGATGGAGACTATGAAATCACAGACTGGATCGATGTCCGCCGATATACATCAACAATAGACACTATAGTCTCTCTCTATAGAAACAACAAGGAATATTGCACACATCCGTAGCGCTTCACAACTTTTGGTCGACTAACCCAAAGTTGTTTATCTCAACCGTATTTATACTGGGTATAAATGACGTCACAAAACTGTCTAGACGCTAGACCGTCTAGAATCTATTTTTCTCTCTCTCTTTTTTAGACTGGATGGAAACATCCCGCCGTCTATTCTGCTTTCATCTGGGAACCTGTTTCCCGTACAACAAAAAGTCTTGCCCGCCTGTGAACCAGAGAATAATTTCCCCACAACACAAGATCTAGCCGACGTCTGCCCAGACATTCCGTCATCACTTCAAAGGTTGGCTGCCACCTTGCAGACGGATGGCGCTATAGTCCCTCCTCGAGCAACAACATATTGAAGAAATGCCGACTACGTATAGACATTTTGCGCCACTTTCTGTCATCGATCGAAACCTTCAAGTTTTTAATGTGACATAGGCCCCCTCTTAAGAGAGTAGTCCGCATCAACTCTTTCTCATTGGTGGTTCGATCCAGATGATCTATTCCTCGTCCTCTGGAGCTGGATATCTAGACAGGAAATCAGCCCCAACATTTTCCTTCCCAGGTATATATTCCACTGTGAAGTGATTGGGCCGAAGCAGCAACGACCACCGCATCAAACGGGCGTTGAGCTTCAGAGAAGTGGCCAGGAACATCAAGGGTTGATGATCCGACTGGACCCGAAACTGAACTCCATACAAATAGGGCTGGAATTTTTGCACGGCCCATACGAGAGACAAAAACTCTCTCTCGAAGGTCGAATAATTCCTTTCAGCCGGGAGAAGTTTCTTGCTTGCGCATGCCACTGGTTTCAAATCCGTTCTCAACACAAATGGCTTGGATAGGTCGGGTAGATGTAAAACAGGTTTGCTGACATACGCCTCCTTCAACTGACTGTATGCACTCTAACACTCGGTTGTCCACACGATTTGATCCGGAATCCCTTTTTCTTCTTCTTATTCGTTCATCCGGAGTTTTTTTTTTCGGACGTGATTGCGTTGTGCCTGTTTACAGCAGAGCCGCGTTCTTGTGCCGTTAGGCCGACACATCCGACTTCTGCGGGCATTTGTTGACCGGGTTAACCTTCCCGTGGGTTTCTTAGGACGTTAGACTCACTGTTGTGGTGTTATCTCCCATCCCATCTTGGCCCATATAGAACAGCCAAAGGCATCCTGGTCAGCCCTCAAGGGAAGGCAGGGGCAGACCATGGGCATTCCCCGCCATCCAAGGAGGCTTCCATAATTGCAGAGCCATCACACAGCGCTCTGGTACTGGGCTCACCCAAGGAATCGTCACGTCCTGCACATGGCTGCTTAGCCTCACTTCCGTATATTGGGCCTTCCGTTCACCATAGGCTGTTCTTCCAGAAGCCAGAAGAATGCAGTTTGCAGATGACATCCACACAGTGAGCTTTCGATTCGGACTTTCCACGTAATGGATTTGCTATCCGAGCAATATTCCATTTTGTGCCACTAGGACACTTTTTCCACCTTTTATGAAGCCCACACAATGAGCTTTCGATTCGGACTTTCCACGTAATGGATTTGCTATCCAAGCAGTATTCAATTTTGTGCCACAAGGACACTTTTTCCACCTTTTATGAAGCCCACACAGTGAGCTTTCGATTCTGACTTTCCACGTAATGGATTTGCTATCCAAGCAATATTCCATTTCATGCCACTGGGAGGCTTGTGTAACCGACATGCCTGTGGTATGAAGTGTGGCAGTCTAAATACTTCTTCATGTACACTTAAATGTCAACCTGAATACAGTTAAAGTAAGCTGCAGTCGACTTGAGCTTGTTGATATCTCCATAGAGCTTGTCCTCGAATGAAGCAGGTGTGGGCCAAAATATCTTTCTCTGTTCTGCATATATTGGGCACTCTTGCAGCAAATGTTTAGCTGTCATTTTACCAGTTCCACAATTACATTCATCTGTATCTCCTATCTTTAGTTTGTTGAACAAGTGGTATTTCAACCTGTTATGTCCTGCGCGGAGTCTGAAGATTGTTACTTGTTCTCTTCGGTCGAGTTTGTAATATGCATCATCCTTCTGGTGGCCTGGATGCTCTGATTCCCATTTGGTTCTATAAGTGCTTTTTATCAACCTCTTTGCCTCATTATAGGTTATGTCTATGTCAGGCTGTGGTAGTCGTCCGCCCTCTTTTGCCAGTCTGTCAGCCTCTTCATTTCCAGGTATACTGCAATGTGATGGGATCCACTGTATTACAACTTTTTTGGATTTCTGGCATAGCCCATGGAGTGCTGCTCTTAGGTCAGCTATTTCTGTGCTGTTATTGCTCTTCAGTATTGAAACAGCTGACTTTGCATCTGTGAAGATAGCTATTTGCTTCTCTTTATTTTCCTCCGTCAAGAGCATTTCTGCTGCAGTTTTCAAAGCCTCTACCTCCGCTTTGAAGTTACTTGAAAATTTTCCAGTTGCCACTGAATGTGTTTTTTTTTTTCATTCCATTTTTTAAAGTTAGAAGAATTCCTCCTCCTCCATTCTCTACTGAATTTTTGACTGATCCATCTGTATATGCATGGGTCCAATTGCTGCTTGGGTAATGTTCTTTTATGTAGTTTAGGTTATTTCTCTTCTTTCGGTTTCATGCTGAGTGTTCTTTTTCTCAATACCAGGATTGTTTTCTATCATCTCAGGCAGTTGCTGCTGTCTCCAAGCTGGGAACTTGTCTGCATTGTAAATGGGTCTGACTGTTGACATGTTAAGTATGGGATCTGCCCTAATCTTTCGTTTTGCAGTTTCTACAAAGTTGCTACGCTTCAGTCTTCCCTTTCCAAAACCACTAAACCTTTTATACATAGGGTGGTCTGTCAATCTTCTAAATTTTTCAGCTTGTTGCTGGGCTCTGCTATCTCTTCTATCCTGCATTGGTTGTAAACAAGTGATCTTTTCTAATTCATTAATAGGCGTTGTCTTCAGGCTTCCAGTTATGATTCGCATTCCTTGATTTTGGACTCTACTTATTTTGTTAAAGTTTGACTTAGCTGCTGTTGCCCAAGCTGCAATGCCATATTCCAGTACTGGCCTCACCCGTCCAGTATATAACTTCTTGAGAACTTTCTCATCTGCTCCCCACGTTGTACCAGCAAGCTTTTTCATGATTGCCATTCTTTGCCTTGCTCTTGTTCGATTTTTCTCAACCTGTGTTTTCCATGTCAGGCGACGATCAAATGTGACTCCTAGATAGTTTGGATTTTCTTCATGGCGCAATATTTTTCCATTCAATACCAGCTTAGGTTGCTGAGTTTTAGTTGAGAGGGAGAACACTGTGCATGTTGTTTTCTCCTCACTTATCTTCACTAGCCATGATTTTGACCAGTCCTCTAGCGCTAATAGGGCTTGCTGTATTCTGCTGTTAGCTGTACTAATATATTCTTCAGATGTCCATATGGCTAGGTCATCTGCAAAGGATGATGTGTGTACTCTGGCTGGAAAATTGTCTGTGATGTCGTTTATATATGATAGGAATAATGTTGGTGAAAGAACTCCTCCTTGGGGGACACCTTGCTCCAACAGCATCATTTTGCTCGTTTGTCCTTGTACTTTTGTCCTGGCAGTTCTGTTCTCGAGGTAGTGGCTGATCCAATTGTACATTTTCCCACAAACATGCATGTTTTGCAGTTTTACTTTCAGTCCTTCCTTCCATACTTTATCAAATGCTTTTTCTAAATCTATCCAGACCGCTAGTGTGTGCTTTTTCTCTTGGAAGGCATCCTCTATTTCCTGAGCTATATAGGTTATTTGATCTTCAGTGGATCTGTACTTTCTGAATCCTGCTTGGTGTGGTGTTAAGAGTTCGTTTTCTTCCAGATGCCATGTTAGCCTGCCATTGATAATGCGTTCCATTAATTTTCCTACACAGCTAAGTAGACTGATAGGTCGATAGCCATTTGGTTCTTCCAGGTCTTTTCCTTTCTTTGGGACTGGTATTAGTATAGCTTCCTTCCATGCCTGTGGGACTATTCCCCTCTTCCAGCTGTAATTTAGGACTGCTAGTAGTTTCTTTTTTGCCTTAATGCCTAGTCCTATTAGCATTTCATTTGTGATTCCATCCTTTCCTGGTGATTTCTTCTTTTTTAGGGTATTCATTGCCTGTTCCATTTCTTCCATTGTTAGATTTGCCATCATATATTCTGCTGCTGTCTCTGTATTTCTATGATGTATCTGTTTATCTTTGATTGCTTTCTTCTGTTCGGTTGTAATATCAATGTGGTTTGCACTGGCATAGTGTTCCATTAGTGCATTTGCAGCCTTTTTTCCTGTAAGCAAGGCATTTCCTTGTTTAATTGTTATTTGTTTGTTTCTAGGTCCTTCATTGTTCATGGTTTTCACTAGTTTCCATAGTTTGTTTCCATCCCTGTCAAAATTCAAGTTTTCTGTTTTTTTCCTCCAACAATCTCTTGTTGTTTGATTTACTGTTCTTTTATATTTTGCTGAGATGGCTTTGAGAGAGATATTCGCTTCAGTTGTTTGTTCTCTCTCTGCGGTCTTTCTAGCATCTTCAACTTTGTCCTCCAAAATTTGTAGTTCTTCAGTCCAGTATGGTTTGTAATTTTTCCTCGCTCCTCTTGGAATAGACTCAGTGGCCGCCTGTATTATTGCTCTGTTTAGACTTTCCACCATTTGCTTCATGTTGCCATATCGTGTATTTATGTTTTCACAATATTTGTCTGTTAGTATGGCAAATATGTCCCAATCTGCTCGTTTGTAATTCCAGCGGGGCAAAGGCTTTTGCTCCTGTGGAACATACTCCATATTCATTACAAGCTTGATTGGTCTGTGGTCACTACCTGCTAATTGGTCAAGCACGTGGCGATCGATTTTGTGGAGGATGTCTCCTGTGCAGAAAGCTAAGTCTGGAGTAGAAGTGGTAATCCATCTTCTGGAGTAGAAGCTCGGTGTGTCATCCACTTTGTTGAGTAGATGAAGATTTGAGTCTATTTCCCAGTCCTCCACTTCATCTCCTCTTTTGTCAGTATCTGGGTATCCCCATCTTTCTGAACGGCTATTGAAGTCTCCGACAACAATGCAATTTGTGTCAGTTATTTTCATGTTTGAGAGTGTAAGATCCTTATCTGCCGGGCTATACAGATTGTAAATTCTTATTTTCACGTCCTTTATCATTATATCAAAACCTATAATTTCCGTTTGGTTGTCAGAGATCACAGATACTTCGCTGCAAGGTATTGTATTTCGTGTAAGTATTAGAACTCCTCCTTTGTGTCCTTCGCGGTCGAAACGTGTGGCCTGATATCCCTCGACTGAAAATGTGCGATTGGCGTTAAGGTGTGTCTCTTGAATGCATGCCACATCTATTCTATCTTTATGAAGACGCTGTGTTAGGGAGGCTTTCTTGTTATAAACTCCTTCGGCATTCCACTGTAGTATGTTGAGTGTCCGGGGTGTTTGGTAAATAGCTCTTAACCTACTCCTCTGTGCCTTGACTCCACAGCACAGGGGAAGGTGACCACCAGTAGTCATGGGTGGACCCCCTCGAGGCAGGGGGCCCGGCACTATCACCGCCTGATGGGACTTCACGGGATTAGCACCATAACGATTAATTTTAATTTGTGACATCATGAATTAAGTTACGTTGCACTGCTTTGTCAAGCCTGTGGCTCAGTACATCCGATTTCGACAAGCATTTGTTCGGGGTGCTTTCCCTAGCCTTTGACTGTCCCCAGTCTACCTACAAGGCAGCAGGTTTGTGTGTCATTTGGTCTGGTCCCTCTCCCTTGACCTGTCCGACATGGGTGACCCTACCAGTAGCTGTGCTACCGTCGGCATAGCTCTTGGGGTCATTGGAACACACAAGCCCCTCTACCTCGACAAGGTGGACACACGGTAGAGGGGATCCCTTTTTCAAGGTTTCCGTTAATGGAGCTCCCAATTCAGTGAAATGCGGGATGAACTTTTGGATAAACCCACACAACGAGAGAAAGGATCGTACATCCTTCTTCGTTTTTGGCCTTGGAGCACGTCTGATCTTTTCTAGGTTCTTCTCCTCTGGGACAATTTGTCCTAGAGTGATGGTGTGACCTAGAAATTCCAGAGTCTGGTAACCAATCATGTACTTGGTTGGGCGAGCGGTAAGCCCTGCTTCCCTGAGCCTATTGAAAACTCTCTCCAAGGATTGCAAATGGTCATCCATACTGTCACTAGCAATCAGTATATCATCCATGAACGAGGTAATGGACGGATCCTGTAAGGGATCTAGCAAGGTCCTCATCATACGAGTAAACACACTAGGTGCATTGCTGAGTCCAAAAGTCATGGCCTTGAATTCGTAGTGTCCACTGAGAGTACTGAAAGCTAGCAGGGGTCGAACCTCTGGTTTGACCGGGATCTGATAATAACCACGACTCAGATCCACTTTTGAGAAGTACCTAGCCTTATGGAGCCTAGCGAATAACTGAGTTGGATTCGACAAAGGTTCCACCTGAAATTGATTATGACTGTTCAGAAGTCGATAGTATATACACAACCGGTGTTCTTCACTTGATTTGCGTAACAAAACCACCCCAGCATTGTATGGGGATGTGGTGGGCGCAATCACGTCATCCTTCAGCAGTTTCTGTATTTTCTCCTCCAGGACCTTTTCTTTAGAGAATGGCACTAGGTAAACCTTTTGGCGAACAGGCTCTTGTGTGGTCAAGGTCATCTCGAATTCAACCAACCTCGTTCGTCCTGGTTTATCAGTCAGTATCTGTTTATGAGACTCGAGAACCTGGGTAATCTTTTCCCTCTCCTGGGAAGTCAAATCAGGGTTCACTTGCACATCCCTATAGGTTTCCTGGTGTACCAAGGGACATTCCCTGCCCTCGTTGGATCCCGTTTCAGTCTCCACTGCAACTGCCATTGCCATGAGGTGGGCTGCTTTGTCTCCGGATATCTCCTCGTATTTCCGCAGGAGATTAATATGGAAAATCTTCGACTTTCCCCGGATCCGGATCTGATAATTGGTTCTGGATATCACCCTTTCCACGGGAAATGGTCCTTGCCAACCTATCTCCAATTTTTGTGTTCCCGTTGGGAGTAGCAACAAGACTTTGTCTCCCACCTCTAGAGATCTGTCTTTAGACCTATGGTTGTAGTAAGCCGCATGTCTTTTTTTGGTCTTTTTCAAGTTTTGAGTCGCCAGAGTCCATCCCTTGTGAAGTTTTTCTTTCAGTTCCTCCACGTATTTATAAGAGAAGATCACTACTTCTGACGTCCCCTCCTCAGTCCAACTCCTCAACATGGCTTCCAATGGTCCTTTGATTGACGACCAAACAGCAAAGTAGCGGGTGGTAGTCCGGTGAAATGAGAATCTCCTGACTTAAATCTGCAGGCTTTAGCATTATGAGTGTTCGACCTGCAGTGTTTACACCATTTCCCTGTCCTAGATTTTCTCTTGCCGGACTTCGGTGAGCTCTCCTGGTTGTGAGCTTCCTTGTCAACCTAGGCATTTTCAGTGCCAACCTCCTTTGGAGCCATTTTACACGCCGCGATGTGAGGGCTCTTAGCCTTCGATTTGCATTCCCTCGTATTGTGAGAGGGCGACTTACAAATCGAACACCACTTCTCCGACCACGGTCGTTTTGGTGAAGAGCTCGAAGTGCTCTTGCTTCCCTCCTTCGTCTTTTCCAAACTCTCCTCTGAAGTTTTAACATATGGTTCCACCTTCTTGGTTCCAGTGCTTTTAGATTTCTTCCGGCCATGTTTCTCCTGACTTACAGTGTTTGTGGAAAGGTTTTCTCCCGCTTCCCCATGTACCTCGACGAACCGTTCTGCCAATTTCGTCACAATGTCAATACGTTCCGCCCCTTGTACTCCCAAGAATGTCCTGAGAGGTTTCGACATTTGCTTTCGCATCTGGTCGACTATCATAAGCTCTTCCAGACTCTCATAGTCATGCGCGAACTCAGCCAAATCCATCCACTTATGGAGATAGGATTTCAGACACAGACTGTAGGCGGCAAACAACTCTCCCGGCTCTCGTTACGCTGTTCGAAATTTTTTCCGGTAGATATGTGACGTAACTTCAAAACGTTTCAGCAGAACCGTTTTCAATTCATCGTAATTGTTCTCGTGTCCTGGCGGCAGGCGAGAATAGACCTCGTAACCTGTCCCGCGTAATCCCTGGGAACGATTAAGACACCATTTGTCACGATCCAGACCCATAGCAACCGACATGGCCTCGAAGCGTTGTAAGCACTGGTCGATCTTCTATTTGTCTTCTTCGTAGTCAGCCTAAGGAAACTTCATAGCATGTTAACTATGTCCACCCACTGGGTTTGAGCCAGGGAGAGAGGAACCTCCCACTGCTCCCTCAGTTTCCCCACTAGATTGCCTCTTTAGCTCGCGTTCCCGCATTCGGTACTCATGCTCCCGTTTCTGAGCTTCTTGTTCAGCTTCCAATCTCTTAGCAACTTGGTCCGCCTCAAGATTCTTAGCAGCTTGCTCAGGTTCAAGTTTCTTAGCAGCTTGCTCAGCTTCAAGTTTCTTAGCTGCCTACTCAGCTTCAAGTTCCAGCCTTCTAGTGGCTTGCTCAGCTTCAATCCTCTTAGTTTCTAACTCCATCTTTCTCAATTCCATCTCAGCCTTCCGATCTTCCCTTTCTGCTTGACGAATATCCCTCTCCACCTCCTGTATGTAATCTGTTAGTGCAGAATCCGACAAGCCCATTTCTTCCCCCTTTGCCCTTAGTTCAGCCATAGTTAGTTTAGGAGTGGCTATATTTCAGAGAAGTAAGTCAGCAAGTTGAGTGCAAATTATCTCCAAAACAAATATATATGTAATCACTAATTAAAAAGTATCTATATATTTAACACCACACAGCACAATAAACACAATCACTTAGTGTCAAGAGTAGAATTAGGACCAAAGACCTATGTAGACTTGTGAAGTGTGAACAGGTAAGATATGTGTCTTAACTCCTATCCACATTCACCCTAGCTGGATCCTCGTTAATCTGATATCACCGTAATGTGTCGAGATATCACGTGTCAGGCGATCCGTGTCAAGATATTCCGAGTCAAGATATCCCCTGTCAGGCAATCCCGTGTCAAGATATCCCGGCTTGGCTCCCAGTAATGTCGTATTTTATTTTATAATATAAGTCGTCCCTGGGGTGAGGGGAATCAACATCGACATCCTTTTAACCCCATCTTACTATCTTGAGGATCTTCTTGATTTCTGTCCACAAAACCCCCGTCGGTCCCTGAATCCCTCCCCCCCCCTCTCTTTTACTACTGTATCAAGCCCCCTCTCATTCTTTTCCCAAAACACACTAAACAACACTGGCTCTAACAAAACAACAATTTAGTTTAATAGAGAAAAGTGTCGTGTATGTGCAAAGTGTATGAGTAGAATGTCTGTCGTATAATCTAGTGTGTATGCAGAATCAGACCGAACAGCCAAGGAGCACAGTCAGCTTTATCATCGTACTGGCCACACCACACCATATCAGGGACAGAAAACCTCACCCAAATGGTGTGTCTCTCAGGCCACGTGTCGACTTCCTCAGATAGCTCGTGAACACTCCGGATGCTTGGTCTTCAATAGTGGAAACAGTCCAATATTGATCATCAATCTAACACACACAGTGTGACTACTCTGTTCATTAAATGTTCTGTGATCAGAGAATCCTACAAATATTGTTAATGTCACGTTGGAAAACCTAAATGTTCGTATGTCACCTTTTGTAAGATTTTTCCCAATGTTAGCACACAATGTTACTGTTCCAGGTAGTTTTATCTACTAGTGTTCCTGGTACAGGTGTTATGTTCAGTGTCCTGAATTTACTGTGATATAAACTATCACTTAAGAACACACTTCTAATCAATATGTCCTGCTCAGCAGAGGCCAGGTTCCTGCAGACCATCTGGGTTATGGGCCAAGTGCAAAAGCCTCTCAGTAAACTCTGCCTTCAATACTAGAGCCATGAATTTCTATGACCTTGCTGCTAGCTTCTTGGTAGAATAACGTGGAACAATCGAGTGGAACCTGTTGAATAGAGAACACACCTGGTGAGAGCAACCTGATTCTGACCTTTATTGGGTGAGTGAAGGCCACCGGCCGCACTCAGAAAAAATAACAGAGAACCAAACTCTGTCATAAGGCCGAGGAGCTCATCACTTTGGTCTGAGTCATGGTAAGACAAAGAAAGACTAAAGGAAACCGGTAGAAACCCAGCAGATGGCCTACTGGAAGATCCTACCATTTCACATTCCCTCATCCCCCCCCAACCATCCTCAATCTCTCTACATGTTATCCCACTACATTTTCCTTAACTCACTGAGTTAAATGATATCTCACACCAGCTAGTTTAAGCTACGCGATAGGTTACTATTGCCGACGCCCTTATAATACGTTCTATCACCGCACAGTTCTGCACTCTATTCCTAAGAATAATCTAAGTTAGATACGTTTAATAAAATACCATATAGTTATTCCTGTTGTAGATGGAGACTATGAAATCACAGACAGGATCGATGTCCGCCGGTATACATCAACAATAGACACTATAGGCTCTCTCTCTATAGAAACAACAAGGAATATTGCACACATCCGTAGCGCTTCACAACTTTTGGTCGACTAACCCAAAGTTGTTTATCTCAACCGTATTTATACTGGGTGTAAATGACGTCACAAAACTGTCTAGACGCTAGACCGTCTAGAATCTATTTTTCTCTCTCTTTTTTTAGACTGGCTGGAAACAACCCGCCGTCTATTTTGCTTTCATGTGGGAACCTGTTTCCCGTACAATAAAAAGTCTTGCCCGCCTGTGAACCAGAGAATAATTTCCCCACAACACAAGATCTAGCCGACGTCTGCCCAGACATTCCGTCTATCACTTCAAAGGTTGACTGCCGCCTTGCAGACGGATGACGCTATAGTCCCTCCTCGAGCAACAACATATTAAAGAAATGCCGACTGTGTGTAGACATTTGGCGCGACTTTCTGTCAACGATCGAAACCTTCAAGTTTTTAATGTGATAGTCACACATCTCACTTTCACTGTGTTGATAGTTACAATATTTACGACGATAATTGTTACCAGCAGTTTGTCTAAAAGGATTTTGTCTGTTGTAAGTATTTGGTTTTGATCTTTCATATGTAGCAGCTGCTACGAATTCAGTGTCTTTCAGCGCATTTGTAAAACAATTTTTATTGGCTGTAAAGTAAGCCGAACCGCGTTTTTCTATCTGCTGTACACTCTCACATTCGCACTCTTGCAAACATTTTGAAAAGGATGGTGGCAAAGATGAGATGATTGTATCTCTTAATATCAGATCTTTCAACTTATCAAAATTGTTATCACTTTTAGCTGATGTTAGCCACTTACTAAACACATCCTGTACTACTGGAGTGTAATCAGGGAATGTTTGTGTTGCTTTTGGAGATAACTTAGCAAACTGTTCTCTGTACGCTGCTTCATCTAATAGGAAATATGCCATAATTTTAGCTTTCATATAGTGATAGTCTTTTCTTAACTCTTTGGGGATGGTCTCTATAATTTTTATGGTTCCCCAGATAGACTTCTCATAATATGATGTTCCAATCTGTAACTGGCACTTGATAATACTCCATTATCGTTTCAAACTTCTGAATAAATACTGAGATACAGTATCCAGTAGCGAAATTTTTGTCGATCCCTTGACACTTTTTATATTGGTTCTCTTTCTCTTTCATTTCTAGCTTTTTTAGATTCTTTCTCGGCTGATGCTTCGATTTCCAGCTGTTTAATTTTTAACTGTATTTCAAGTTCTTCTCTTTTGCTCTGTGCACTGATTTCAGCTTTTCTTAGTTCAGCGTCTAACTCTGCCTGTTTGTTTTTAGCCTCTAACTCTGCCTTTCTCATATCAGCAGCTCTGTCCTCCCTTTGGATATGCTCTGCATATTTTGCCTCACTCCACTTTGTTAATTCCTCTCCCGTTAGATTTAATTTTTGTCCCAATGTAATAAATTCTTGTAACGTAGACATGGTAATTCTACTATCTTGTTACAGTGGTTTTATGCAAAATACTTATAATACGTTAATAAAAAGAATACATGTATCATATACAATGACAAATTAAATTTACAGCTAAGGCCTGATCCCGTACAAAAGTATATAAGAAGAAAATACTTAAGTGACACTCGAATTTTGAACTCTGGAAGTTTGTTGGTAACTGCACCAGAGAAGGGATGTCTGGTCTTCTACAGCCCGGAAAATGACCTTAGTACTTTAAAATGTCAGAAGAAAAACATGTTTACTTTTGGAGAGAGAAAATATTAGTATGTGTATGTTTTTGTGGTGTATGTGTTGTCACCTAAATGTTGTAGGTTTGTATGGCGTCAAGTATGTTTGTAAAGACGTCTCGTCGTCAGTTTAGATTTCAATTCAGTATGACTCTTCGCCAATGCTTTCATTCACTTCACAGAACTTTTCAAAGCCATTTCATTTTAACACATGTCTCACACTCTGTTTTATGTATGGTTTAAACACAGATGATGTAGCCACGTTCACTTCTAACACAATCCACGTTCAACCGTCTTTACACATATATTTTTCACATTTGATTCATAAGCCGGACGATGCACCCACGTTCAATCGTCTTTCTACATTCGGTTCAAAAGCCGGACGATGCACCCACGCTGACCCCTGGCCATCTACTGCGTAGTAACTGTTAGACAAGTTCACGGTCGTACCTGTTCGTTGCCGCCAGGCGGGGGAGATGAAGACTCGGAGATTCTGACAGCCTTACCCAAAATATAACATATCTAGGCAAACCTTCTGGCCTAGAGAGACGACAGTGGAAGATAAACTCTATGGACCACTGTGTGAACTGAAAAAAACAGTTCAATTCATGCAAGAGACGACATTGCAGATATAGACATATTTCAAGCGAACGAAAGAAGAAGAAGAAGAATGACAGCCTTACACCTGTCTGAGGTGACCTCCTTGGCCAGATTTCGGCCTCCCATGTCTGTCTGGTTTCTCTGCTCTAGATAACGTTCAAAGAGGGCTTTGCCCTTGTCCTCGTCTGTCCTCTGCCAGATGAGGTCAGCACCTTGGAAGTCAGAAATGCTCTTATTCTTGACTGCACCACTCATGCTTTTATGTAGTCGCCAGAACAATTTCAGTGACTTGTCTGTGCTTACTCTTTGACACACCTCTGTCCATTTTTCGCTTTTAACCACCTTGACCAGTTGTTTGAAATAGCTTACTTTTGTGTGCATATCTCTTTCTAAGTGTATGCAGGGACTAGGGTGACCAGCTCTGTTCTACTTTGCATTTTGCCATCTCCTTACAGCACCACGCTTATCCACCAAAGCCTTCTCCACCTCGAAATTCCACCAAGGTGGCTGCTCCCAGCTTTTTTTCCTGCCCTGATTTTCTTGCCTGCATTTTCTGTCTAGTTGGATGGAAACTGAAAAGGACGTGCAGAAATCTGTTGGCACTTGTACCCACTCCTCGCCAGGTTCTAAGTCCTTAAGTGAACACACCTGTTGAAGAATGCCTGAAGAATTCGACTTGACCCATCCACGACCGTCCTCTTTTTAACCTGCTGCCCTCACCTTCATAATTTCACTATGCAGTGGATGTTGTGTGTTTGCGTCAACTCTGAGGTAGGCGAGTACTCTGAAAATTTGTAGTCTGTCTTCAATGGTTGGAAAATCAAGAAGGTAGCGGATCGCCCTGCATGCTGTATCTCTTGTACATCCAAGAATAATGCGCATAGCTTCATTCTGTATACTTTCCATCCTTTCTATCTGCTTACGGCTGAGAGTCAGGATTACCATCGCATAATCAAAAACAGACATAACCAGCCCCTCGTATAGAAGACATAGATGACGCTGCTCACAGTTTGCTGCCGCCATCACCCGCATCGCAGCCAAACCCCGCTTGGCCTTTGTTAGCACCTGGTCTATTTTTTCATTATAAGCAAGGCTTAGATCAAACCGTATCCCCAGATAATTCATTGCCTGCGTTCTTTCCACCGTCTCTGAACACATCTTTACAGTTGGTGTTGGAGTATTGACAATATGATTATTCAACGAGAACCTAGTCACTGTTGCCTTTGTTGGGCTGACCATTGCTCCAGTTTCAACGCACGAAGTACTTATGCGATTGAGTTCGGTTTGTAGTTCCATAGCAACCTGATCTCTATCCTTACCCCGACGACACACTAGAACATCATCGGCATATGACAATGTCCTACCAGGTCCAGTGATTTGCTCGCTGGTGATTCTCACAGTATAGGCATTGAACAGTACCGGAGATAATGGTGATCCCTGTGGTAGGCCAGGATATATTGTTGTTGGTTCCGAAGTCCAACTGCCACGTCTAAAAACTACTTTCCGTTGGAAGAGGGCTACTGCGATCCAACCAAGGAGGAATGGACTTATTTTTAGTTCAAGACGCTGAAGCATTAAAAAATCCAATGGTACTCTTTTGTACGCGTCCTCAAGATCAATCGCTGCAGCAAATGTTTAAATGCCTGAGTTAGTTAGTTAGTCGCGGTTCCAACTTCACGGCAACGGGTCGTCCCCATATTGCTCCGTTCCTGTGCCAATGAATATCACAATATGCTCCTCACTGCCCCATGTGAACAATGGAATAGAGAGGAGTGTCGGCAAGCCAACAGCCCGCACTGGTACACTGCACATAATGCCGCCGCCAGAATGCCAACACAATTGTCCTCCACGAAAAATACAATTCATTGTCGATGAAAACGGCAGTCACCAGAAAGACTTCATTGACCGGGGTTTTATCCCATATGGCTCGGTGTCTTTCTGCAGGGCGACCCACCGAAAGCGCCGTACAAAGCACGAACTCCGTAGCTACAGAGACGACTCCCAGGAGTCTCCTGAAAAATGTACTCGTGAACCGAAAAGGCAAACCAGTCAATCCAGCAACAACCGGCCGTCATCGTTCCGAACATGCAGTTCACGCGAAAAACAACCGCGGACAGATACAAAAGCATTCCACGCGAAATTCACAGCTCACAGTGTCGCGCCATGCATTCACTCAGTAGCAGGGCGACGGAACTATAGCCTCCTTAGTCGCCTCTTACGACGTGCATGGGAGGCAACAGTGTTACTATTCTTTGCTCCCCCGTATGGGCCCTGGCAACACACGGGCGGAGTGGAAACCTTCATAGCCTAAGTGGAAGCCTTCATAAACATGGGCAACAACTGCTGCATTGGTCCAGGCTTCTCTTTTTGGACCGTACCCACCCAAGGTAAGTGGGAAAACACCTTGCCTCTCTAGCTGGCTTGATATTTTCCTGGCAACTACCTTCTCCAGCAGCTTGCCTATTGCATTCTGCATGGTTATAACACGATACCCCTGCATCGAAAAGATAAGTGGTTTGAGTGGTGGCTATGGCCTAGATGATAGGAATAAGAGAGGTGACAGATTAATAGGCGAAGTGAGTATGACAAACACTGGCCTGGTACAGTCAAGATCTGCATGCACATTAAAATATGCGGATGTGCAGGAGAACTTCCACACCATAGAATATGCGATTGTGCAGGAGAACTATCACATATTAGAACAGGCGGATGTCCAGGAGAACTTCTACACAATGGAATATGCAGATGTGCAGGAGAACTAACACACATTAGAATATGCGGATGTGCAGGAGAACTATCACACATTACAATATGCGGATGTGCAGGAGAACTATCACACATTACAATATGCGGATGTGCAGGAGAACTATCACACATTACAATATGCGGATGTGCAGGAGAACTATCACACATTACAATATGCGGATGTGCAGGAGAACTATCACACATTACAATATGCGGATGTGCAGGAGAACTAACACACATTACAATATGCGGATGTGCAGGAGAACTATCACACATTACAATATGCGGATGTGCAGGAGAACTAACACACATTACAATATGCGGATATGCAGGAGAACTATCACACATTACAATATGCGGATGTGCAGGAGAACTATCACACATTACAATATGCGGATGTGCAGGAGAACTAACACACATTAGAATATGCGGATGTGCAGGAGAACTAACACATATTAGAATATGCGGATGTGCAGGAGAACTAACACATATTAGAATATGCGGATGTGCAGGAGAACTAACACATATTAGAATATGCGGATGTGCAGGAGAACTAACACACATTACAATATGCGGATGTGCAGGAGAACTATCACACAATAGAATATGCGGATGTGCAGGAGAACTAACACATATTAGAATATGCGGATGTGCAGGAGAACTAACACACATTACAATATGCGGATGTGCAGGAGAACTATCACACAATAGAATATGCGGATGTGCAAGAGAACTAACACACATTAGAATATGCGGATGTGCAGGAGAACTAACACACATTAGTATATGCGGATGTGCAGGAGAACTAACACACATTAGAAATTGCGGATGTGCAAGAGACCTATCACACATTAGAATATGCGGATGTGCAAGAGACCTATCACACATTACAATATGCGGATGTGCAGGAGAATTATCACACATTTGAACTGCCGCAAAACCAATATACAAGCAAAAATCAGCCCAGTACACTAGAAGTTGTAGCACGCTTGTGGAGTAAGCTTGAGTACAAATCGAGCGAGCAACAACAACAAAAACAACAACAACAACAACAACAAAACAAGTTCACCCAGGAATTTAACAGATTGAATACCAAACAAAAAGGTTTGGACCGTGCAAACATGTTGGCCGCAAATGAACTGTTTTAATTTAATTTTTTTTTTCGCGCTTGCGAAAGACCGTGCAAGTTTATTGGGTTTATATTGACAAATATTATAATTAGAGGAAATGTCATTTATATAGGGTGTATTTTTAATGACTGTGCTGTGTTTAAAAATATTGCCGGTCCAAGTATTCGCACACTGTAAAGTTCGTGCAACATAATTGGTAAATACAAATCTTGGACCGGCAATATTTTCAAACACTGCACAGACATTACAAGATTTTAAAATTTCATTCATTTTGAACAAATAATTCTCTCACAGCCTCTATACCTCTGCATGCCTGCCTGCCTGCCTGCCTGCCTGCCTGTCTGTCTGTCTGTCGATCTGTCAGTCTGTCGGTCTGTTGGTCTGTCGGTCGGTCGGTCGTTCTGTCTGTCTGTCTGCCTGCCTGCCTGCCAAATATTGCATTGCTTTCTAACCGCCACACCCCTTATTTCTTTAACATAAATATCTCAGATAATAATAATCAGCATCAAGCGCCCTGCCAGCTGGCGTAGGCGTTCATGGCTCTCCACACATCTCGGTCTTTGGTGTTCTGGATCAACTTTGTGGATGATATTCCTCCATGCCACCGTCTCTATCCATCCAGCATCATTTCTCTTGGTCTGCCTCTGCCTCTCTTCCCCTCGATCTTTCCGTTTATCACGATGTTCTCCAATGCCTCTCTTTTCGTCACATGGCCGAAGAAAGCTGTTTGTCTCTTTCTTATCGTTGTATATAATGTTCTAGTTTCATTAGCCTATTTCAGGCAGTCGTTGTTAGTTACTCTGGCAGTCCAAGGAATTCGCAACATTCGTCTCAGGAACCACATCTCTGTTGCTTCTAATTTCTTTTTAATTTGTCCATATACATTCCAAGATTCACTGCCACACAGCAAAACTGGTTCTATATATAGCATTTCAGCACTCTCTTTCTTATATTCAGTGACTTATTGCATAAGGTACTCTTCATTTTCTTAAATGCGGCTTTTGTTTGCCCTATTCTGCTCTTAATGTCTGTTGTACATCTTCCATCTGATGTTATAAATGCCCCTAAGTATTTAAAATTATCCACTTGGTTAAGAATTTTAACCTTCTATTTCTATGTCACAATTTGGTGTCAACATTTTCTGTCATATCACCATTGTTACTGTTTTCTTGATATTCAAGGAGAGTCCTTTCTTTGCACTCTGTGTTATCACAATGACGTCACTCTGTTATCACAATGGCGTCTCTTTTATCTCTCTCATTATTACTTCGCTATATATAGGTAGAAGAGATCCGATGACAAGACACACCCCTGTCGTACTCCTAGCTTTATCTGTTCGTAACTTCCCTCTTTATTTCCCATTTTAATTGCCGCTACTTGGTTCCAGTAAATATTCTTTATTATACTTAAATCTTTCCCATTAATTTTGATATCTTCCAATATATAATATTAAATCATGCAATTCAACTGCGCATGCATTTCCCTAGTTGCTTAGAACTTAGTTTAATTAGCTAAAAGATCATAATAACATGATAGTAATGCCTTGATTGGTAATTATGTTCAAGCATTCTGAGGAATTACAAAATATCTAAAAGAAAAACACTTAGATAAGCAAAAATGTTGGGTACATTTCGGGAGACTACGTGGCGAAGTGGTCAAGCCATTTGACTCGGGTTCCGAAAGTTGTGGGTTCGATTCCGGGCCGCGAGCCTTCGGATCACGAGTGAATGTTTCAAGAGAATCCTGCGGGTCGTCGCTAAAGTTACGGAGATCGTGCTTTGTGCCACGTTTTCCGCGCTGCGGAAAGAGACCGAGCCATATGCGATAAAAACCCAGTGCAATGACGTCGATCCTGTCGACCTTTAAACGACCCCTACGTTTTTGCTTTCAGTAGGGGACATAAACAACTAATATTGTTCCAAGGGAGACTACTTAAATTAGAAAAAAAAATAAATTATATATAGCGATAATAATAAATTTCAACTTTAAACGTCTATTCTTTTTTGTATAAATTAAACTATCAATACATAAGTAAAATTTGTTAATGCCAAATATAATACATTTATATTTCTTTAAAACAATATTTTTAATTTTTAGATACTTACATTTTACAACCAACTACTGAGTTATAAATTTATTCCTTAAATTTCATTTGTATACTTTCAATGTAAATGTTACTAGTAACATACGACTTATCCCCCTATATGGGGGAGGAACATTTTTTTACTGGCCTCCTAAGGCCACATAAAAAGTACAGGAATTTAACCACACACATCCCTCTCTTGTCTCTTTTCTTGTTCATAACATATATAGATAACGTATGTCAAAGCAATGTCAAGCCAAACAGTTACCGCAAGAACACCGCATGACGAGAACACAGAAGAAGAACCATCTGCAAATTACACCACAAGAGAACTCCTGTTTGCGGACGACCAAGCGCTCCTAGTAAAATCAGAAGCTGAAATACAAGACCACATGAATAGTCTAAACGAAATGTATATTGCAGTGCTTCCCAAACTTTTCACTTTCGCGGACCGACATACAATTTTCCTTTTGCACCAGGGACCCGTGCCGTTAAAAATAAATAAATAAATTTTCTCCTTGTATTCTGGAATTTTTATATGACCTCAATATACATTTTAATATAAATATAAGATTTATCGTAATTGTGGGTATTGTCCCGGTGCGCTAAATACTGCTCCGTAATGTTATTGGATGACGGTGATTTATTTAATGGTGGTCCCATTTTCATGAGTAAAAATTTGTAGAGATTTACAAATAAAAAAAAAATGTTTCAAATGTCAACACTACATTTAGATCTTCTTGTAAAGGTGTATATACTCGTATACACCGACAGTAATGAACACCGATATAAAATAAAAATAAAATATATCTTGGAAAACGATACAAAATCTTACTTTTTTCAACTCACGTTGTGGACCGGCAAAGATCGGCACCGGTCCGCGGACCACCACTTTGGGAAGCACTGGTATAGGGAACATAACATGAAAATTAGTATAAATAAAACAGAGGTAATGACTATAACTAAAGAAGAAAAAAAAACAACAACAACAATTCACCTAAACGAACACCCCTTGAGACAAGTAAAGAGGTTCACATACCTAGGAAGTGTTATATCATCAAATGGCAAATCAGAAGACGTGATCGAAAATAAGATGCAATAAGGCAAACCAACCCACTGGACAAATGGCACCAATACTAAAGAACAAACATGTATCACTAACTACTAAGAAAGCACTTTACAACACAATTTTCCCACCAACTCTATGTTACCAATGCCAAACCTGGACAATGACAGAAAAAGAGAAAAGAAAATTACAACAGAATTGAGATTCCTGAGAAGAATACTCAATGTATCAAGAAGAGATAAGATCAGAAATGTAGAAATCAGGACTATCGTGGGGGTTATCGCTGCGCTAGATTTTATTAGAAGGCAACAAGTCAAATGGTTTGGCCATGCAAGTAGGTTACCAATTAACAGTGTATCACAACAAGCAATGATGTACAGACCAGATGGAAGCAGAGAAAGAGGCCGACCACGCAAACGATGGAAGCAGTGAATAACAGAGTCCGTGGGAATATCGATCGCGATTTATACGTCACCTCGACACCGCAAGTTAGAAGAGGAACATGATGAGATGAGATGTGATCCCAAACTTTAATAACATTAAGAAAGAAATGAGAAGACTGAATATTAACATGTTAGGTGTCATGGAGGGACCCCAGATCAAAGAACTGGCACCAACTCGACCTGGTGCTCACTAAACGCAGCAATCTCCGTAATGTACGGCTGACTCGCAGCTATCATAGTGCTGACCGCGACACCGATCATTCACTCGTTTCCAGCAAGGTGAAGATAAAGCATAAGAGAATCTACAGAACAGAAAGAAGACCACGCATCGACACCAGCGGCACCCGAAACAAAGAGGTCAATAAATTCACCCAGGCTACGGCGGAGACTCTGCCTGTCCCCACAAATGGAAATGCCACCGAGAGATGGAGTCATTTGCGCGACACCATCTATACCACAGCACTATCAACATTTGGCAATTATCAACCAAAGTCAGCCGATTGGTTTGAAGCACACTCTGAAGAGATGCTCCCAGTCCTGGAGATGAAGAGACTCTCATTCTCTGTGTATAAAACATCACCATCAGAGAAAACATTGCAGGTACTGAGTGTCACGAATTTGCAGCCTTTATTTCCCAGAACAATTTGCGGTTCACTTTTGATAGGCCATGTAGAGAATCAACAGACGAACAAAACTGTTTTCTCTATATTCAAGGCTAAACCGTCTTGACGTAAGCTTGCAAAGCCTGCAAGTAAATAAACCACCAGGAATGTCTTTCTATCTGAGAAGTGTAATTTGACACCAGTCAAACTACCCAGCCAGTCCAGATTCAAAGTGTTATGGGTCAAACTGATAATTACACCCACAGGATGGCAGACTCCATGGACTGTGTAATTAAAACCGACCAGGCATGACACCTGATAAGCAAAGGTAGGAAATCACCCAACCGTGATGGCTGACCTCCATCTGAAAACGGACTTAGAGGTGCAAGGTGTGAGTGAAATCACTGATAAGACTCAGACTGACAGACTCAGGGAGGTGTGAACCAGGTCTCATAAGGCAATTAACACTGGGTCTGTGGGCTTTGTACCAGACAGAGGGGAGTCTGCACTGTAGGAATGTGTGAAACATTTTATTAGGACAAGACTGGAGGAATGAGAGTGATAGCAAGTTTTGCAGTTAGGATTGCAATTAACGTCAGGGGGAGATAAGAAGAATTTATGAATGGAATTCCTGGGAGATAAGTGTCTACTGCTAGGCTAGGTATAAAAACCCATGCTAGACCTGTTCCCTTTAGATTAAGTCTGACTTCAGAACAGGTAGGTACTGATTACTGTGTAGTATATCTCTCACACTTACTTCACTGCGGTCGCCAGAAACTACTTGAATATTACTTTCTGTTGTCTTTCACTGCTGAGGTTTAACTCTACACATTGGTTTTGATTCTGCTGTCATTGGTTCACTCTTGTCTTTCTAGCTTAGCTCTGAATTTGATAGATACATAGGAGCTTACCTGAATATAGCCATTAGCAAATATGGACTCACCTTCCCAGGATCTAGATTATCTGAAGGCGCGCACAGATTACTTAGAGTCCACGAGAAGGTTAGGCATAATAGAGGGCTTAACAGGAGAACAATTAGAAATATACATCAGAGACGAGATGAAAGAGTGGGACATGGCGGAGGAACAGATGACTAAAACAATTAATGAGTTATTTGAAGCAAAAGACCGTAGCAAAACTGAAGAAGCAGAGATTAATAAAAAGCATATGGAAGTAGTCAATGCAGAGAAGCTAACCTTTCTAGCGGAACATAAGGTAGGAGATATGGATGCTCACCCAACCAGGAAGGAAGGGACATCTTTGCCAACCCCCGCGGAATCAGAGTTAGTGGACCGGGAACTACAGGTTCTCATTCGACCCAGTCCTAAACGGAAAAGAGGGAAGAAGAAACGTGTCCAGGGCACTTCAAGCAGTCACAAACGTGATAACTGTTTTGGGCCAAGGAAATCGTGGTCTCACTGATTCGCCAGTACAGGACCTTCAGGAAAACCACTTGACTGCTACGAGAAATGAATCTCAAGAGAAAGAGGAACTGAAGACAACCTTTAATGAGGTCGCAGGCGGAGACCTAGCCGATTCTCACATTTCCTTCTGTTCACAGAATCACGAAGTGGAATTACATCTGACTGAAATAGGGAGGAAGGAAGAAATGGAATCCCAGGTGAATTTCATTACTGCAACGCGGGAAGAATCACTAATTATCAGTTCAGATAATTTAACTATTAACAGTTACCCAGAGGACAACTGTTTGCACTACGGTTTGCCAGTACAAGACTCCCAGGAATCTCATTTTACTTCAACGAGGGGTGAAACTCAAGAAGAAGAGGACCTGAGGACATCTTTTAAAGAGATCGAAGATGGAGAAGTAACTGACCTTATTATTCCCTTCAGCTTAGGCAAGCAAGAAGTGGGATTAAATTTGACTGACAGTGGGATGAAGGACGATCCAGAACCCCTTGTGATCTTTGAGGCTGCAGCTCAGGAAAAGACACTAGACATCAGTTCAAATGATTTACGTAATGTGATGGATTGTTTAGACACCAGCCCACCACAGGATTTACCTCAACTGGACTTAGCCCATGAAAGCACAACCAGAGAGGAACATCCAGACCAGGAAACATTTCCAGTTGTTATCTCACAGTATACCAGTTCGGAGACTCAGGAAACACAGGGAATTGTCATGAGCCAGAATATGGACTCTGATATTGTGCAGACAACATTGTCTGTAGTTGCTAAAGAAGAAAATTCTTTGCACAAGCTGGAGGAAGAAACGCCTATTATCTCATTAGCTGAAGTTATCAGGGAATTCCAGCAACAGGGACCTGAAGTAATAGAAGTCAAGAGTGGTTTGGAATCAACACTCTTAGGATTCAATCTACCCTTCAGTCAGGTCGATTTGATAGGAGTAGATCAGCTATTTGTTGATACTTTATTCAAAAGTAACACCACTGTATCGCCCTGGAGTAACTATGTTATCTCTCAAGGCATGACAACTTGGCACACTAAATTTCCAATTTCTAGCACGGTTTGTACAAGAAACTCTAATGCAGAGAAACTCAGCCCGTTAACTGATTATCAGGGGAAGAAACCGCGACACCGAGGAGGGAAGATTGTTATGCCCGACTTTGAAGGAGGAAAGCGCCAGTTGAATTTATATCATGGGACAATGTGTAACATTATTATATTCACATTATATACAGACTTAGGAGAGTCCTTTCTTTGCACTCTGTGTTATCACAATGACGTCACTCTGTTATCACAATGGCGTCTCTTTTATCTCTCTCATTATTACTTCGCTATATATAGGTAGAAGAGATCCGATGACAAGACACACCCCTGTCGTACTCCTAGCTTTATCTGTTCGTAACTTCCCTCTTTATTTCCCATTCTAATTGCCGCTACTTGGTTCCAGTAAATATTCTTTATTATACTTAAATCTTTCCCATTAATTTTGATATCTTCCAATATATAATATTAAATCATGCAATTCAACTGCACATGCATTTCCCTAGTTGCTTAGCGCTTAGTTTAATTAGTTAAAAGATCGTAATAACATGATAGTAATGCCTTGATTGATAATTATGTTCAAGCATTCTGAGGAATTACAAAATTAAAAGAAAAACACTTAGATAAGCAAAAAAGTAGGGTATATTTCGGGATACTACGTGGCGAAGTGGTCAAGCCATTTGACTCGGGTTCCGAAGGTTGTGGGTTCGATTACGGGCCGCGAGCCTTCGGTTCACGAGTGAATGTTTCATAAGAATCCTGCGGGTCGTCGCTAAAGTTACGGAGATCGTGCTTTGTGCCACGTTTTCCGCGCTGCGGAAAGAGACCGAGCCATATGCGATAAAAACCCAGTGCAATGAAGTCGAGCCTGTCGACTTTTAAACGACCCCTACGTTTTTTTTTTGTTTTTTTTTTAGTAGGGGACATAAACATCTAATATTGTTCAAAGGGAGACTAATTAAATTAGAAAAAAAATAAATTATATAATAGCGATAATAATAAATTTCAAATGTAAACGTCTATTCTTTTTCGTATAAATTAAACTATTAATGTATAAGTAAAATCTGTTAATATCAAATATAATACATTTATATTTCTTTAAAAAAGTATTTTTAATTTTTAAATACGTACATTTTACAACCAATTACTGGGTTATAAATTTATTTCTTAAATTTCATTGTATACAAATTCATTGTAAGAATAAGTCAATGACCAATTTTCCTCCTATATGGGGGAGGAACATTTTTTTACTGGCCTCCTAAGGCCACATAAAAAGTACAGGAATTTAACCTCACACATCCCTCTCCTCCCGCAGGAGACAAGAAAGATGGTTGCAGCCACCATGGTGGAATGGAGAGGTCGAGAAGGTGTGGCTGGGAAAGAGGCAGGCTGTCAAAGACTGGCAAAAGGCCAGAAAGGCTAACATGCCACAGTTTGAGTTGGCGAACCTGAAGACTGAGGTCGATAGGACGACGACTTTATTCAAATCCTGCGCCAAACATGCCAAGGCGGAGAAATGGGACGAGTTCTGCAGGAAGGTGTGCTCCGAGCGTTCTCTTACGACATTCTGGCGCCTCCACAAGAGCATGAACGGTGCTGCACAACGTAGGGGTACTCCAGACTTTCAAGGCACAGACCTGGCATGGAAAAAGTCGGATGCGGATAAAGGTAAGGCCCTTCTTGCACGCTACATAGAACAGACTGACCAGAAAGACGAGCCCGCCAGACAGAGGACCACAACGACACTCTCTCAGTTGTGCGAGGGAGTCGGGACAGACGAAGAATGGACAATCACAGCTGAGATAGTGCGTGCGATGCTCAAGAAATCACCTAACACCGCCCCAGGCCCAGACGGCATCCGATATGGTGACCTACTGGTGATATCAGATGATGACATGGACGAACTGGCCAGAGAATTCAACACCAGTATCCAGAATCCAGGTCAAAGAAGAATGGCTACACAGCTACTTGCTGCCGCTGCCAAAACCGAACAAAGACCATTCCAAGATAAGCGGCTGCAGAATCATTACGATGCAGAATACTGTTGGCAAGCTACTGGAGAAAATTGTAGCACACAGATTTGCTTGGGACTTGGAACAGCTCGGCTGCTTCCCGCCCACACTTGGCGGATACAGACGCAACAAAGAGTCATGGCTGAATGTGGCGGTCTTTGCTCAAGATGTTTACGAAGGATTTCAGGTCAGAGAAGAGACATGTGCGGCCGCCATAGACTTAGAGGACGCATATAACAGAGTATCTTTCGAGCACTTGATGCAAACCCTCCTCAGGCTGAAAGTGCACCCTCACCTTGTACGATGGATAGCTGCAGTTCTGCTCCAAAGGAAGGTGGTGCTAAGATGAGGGAGTTTGTCTTCTGAGCCGATAACGATATGTCCAGGATTGCCGCAGGGCTCACCACTGTCACCAGTACTATTCAACGTGTATACGGTGCCGATCACTGAACAACAGTTGGACGGGAGGGGTAGGACTCTGTCATTCGTTGACGACATCCTCGTGTATCGACAGGGTCGAGATAGACAGGCGGTTGCCAATGATATGCAGGGCGAACTAGATCGAATTTCCTCATGGTGTGCTGATGCCGACGCCCTTGTCAACCCTGCAAAAGCAACGGTTACATGGTTCTTACTAAACAACCATATTGTGAAAACAGACCTGCCGGCAGTGAGAATGGATGGGAGCAGCTTGAGTAGAACCCAGTCAATGACATATCTTGGTGAGCGGCTTGATCGTAGCCTGTCCTTCAGAGATCATGTCGATTATGTCATAACGAAGGCTCGAAAAGGTTTGTCAGCAATGAGAGTCATGGCGACTGCCAATATCGAGCAAAGACTGCTAATACTTCTGTTCCAAGGACTTGTGCTTTCACGCATCGAGTATGCCCTGGCCATCCTCACTGTCAGAACTACACAGATTGGAAGACTTGAAAAGGTACAAAACGAAGCCATGCGCATCATTTTGGGCTGCACGAGAGACACCAGCTGTGTAGCAATGAGATACCTCCTTGACTTTCCGACAATGGAACACAGGATCAAGATCTGGAGAGCTCGTGCATACTTAAAAATAAGTGCAGATGAGCAGCACCCTCTGCATGACGCTATATTCAGAGAAAAGGGTGACAGGCTAAAGAGGGGCAAATCATGGATGGGTCGGGCGCAAGATGTCGTCAGACAGGTCTGCAGTCTTACTAGTATCAACCCCGGCAAGGAATGGGTGCTGGTGCCTCCAGCTTTTAAGTGCACGTTCTCCTGCATTATCACACTCGACAGACGGTGCAGAGAGCAGAACCCTGCCGCTGTCAATGCAGAGGTTAACGCGCTCATCTATGAACACTCAGATAGCCCCGAAGTGCTCATCTATACAGATGGATCTGTTGTAAAGCAGCAGAGAAGTGCGTGGGCATTTACAGCCCGTTCGGCGGGCCGAACCGTTCAAGAATCCAGTGGTGCCCACTCTATGACCACGAGCAGCATGACGATGGAGGTGATGGCAGTTACACAGGCTTTCATATGGCTGGAATCACAGCATTATACCAACGTGTGTGTACTAAGTGATTCAATGAGCATGATTCAGAAGGTCGAAGCTGGATCTGTACGTAGACAGTGGACTGAATCGCTGCGGAAGTCTGTTGTCCGTAAAGTCACCTTCATCTTCGTCCCGGGACATGCGGGAGTCGAGGGAAATGAAGGAGCTGACAAACTGGCTGGCTCTGCACCCCCTGTAGATGGCCAGCCCATGGATCGTGCCGATGTTATTAACGTCCTTAAAGATATGGCGAGAACAGAGGACTTTGACGTCAGTGATTCCACATCGCTGTCCAGGATGAAAGACCTGGGAGTAAGAATCGGCACAGCCAGACGCGAGAGATACATCGGGAAAACAAAGCGCCTCGTCAACCAACACAGAACTGGCACTATTAGCCACCGGACGCTGATGAATATGCTGGGGGGAGGATCTGAGCACTTATGGATATGTCCGGAGTGCAACGAAGATACCCCAACTGATAACTGATGATGATAACTGATGATCCCTCTCCTGTCTCTTCTCTTGTTCATAAAATATATAGACAACGTATGTCAAAGCAATGTCAAGCCAAACAGTTACCGCAAGAACACAGTATGACGAGAAGACAGAAGAAGAACTATCTGCAAATTACACCACAAGAGAACTCCTGTTTGTGGACGACCAAGCATTCCTAGTAAAATCAGAAGCTGAAATACAAGACCACATGAATAGTCTAAACGAAATGTATATTGCAGTGCTTCCCAAACTTTTCACTTTCGCGGACCGACATACAATTTTCCTTTTGCACCAGGGACCCGTGCCGTTAAAAATAAATAAATAAATTTTCTCCTTGTATTCTGGAATTTTATATGACCTCAATATACATTTTAATATAAATATAAGATTTATCGTAATTGTGGGTATTGTCCCGGTGCGCTAAATACTGCTCCATAATGTTATTGGATGACGGTGATTTATTTAATGGTGGTCCCATTTTCATGAGTAAAAATTTGTAGAGATTTACAAATAAAAAAAAAATGTTTCAAATGTCAACACTACATTTAGGTGTTAGGTCTTATTGTAAAGGTGTATATACTCGTATACACCGACAGTAATGAACACCGATATAAAATAAAAATAAAATATATCTTGGAAAACGATACAAAAACTTACTTTTTTCAACTCACGTTGTGGACCGGCAAAGCAGGGTTCGCGGACCGACACCGGTCCGCGGACCACAACTTTGGGAAGCACTGGTATAGGGAACATAACATGAAAATTAGTATAAATAAAACAGGGGTAATGACTATAACTACAGAAGAAAAATAAACAACAACAACAATTCACCTAAACGAACACCCCTTGAGACAAGTAAAGAGGTTCACATACTTAGGAAGTGTTATATCATCAAATGGCAAATCAGAAGACGTGATCGAAAAAAAGATGCAATAAGGCAAACCAACCCATTGGACAAATGGCACCAACACTAAAGAACAAACATGTATCACTAAATACTAAGAAAGCACTTTACAACACAATTTTCCCACCAACTCTATGTTACCATGCCAAACCTGGACAATGACAGAAAAAGAGAAATGAAAATCACAACAGAAATGAGATTCCTTAGAAGAATACTCAATGAATCAAGACGAGATAAGATCAGAAATGAAGAAATCAGGACTAAAGTGGGGGTTATATAGCTGCGCTAGATTTTATTAGAAGGCAACAAGTCAAATGGTTTGGCCATGCAAGTAGGTTACCAACTAACAGTGTATCACAACAAGCAATGATGTACAGACCAGATGGAAGCAGAGGAAGAGGCCGACCACGCAAACGATGGACGCAGTGAATAACAGAGTCCGTGGAAATATAGATACGTGAAGCCCATAAGCGGGCACTCTCCCGCGATTTATATGTCACCTCGACACCGCAAGGTACAAGAGGAACATGATGAGATGAGATCCCAAACTTTAATAACATTAAGAAAGAAATGAGAAGACTGAATATTAACATGTTAGGTGTCATGGAGGACCCCCAGATCCAACAACCGGCACCAACTCGACCTGGTGCTCACTAAACGCAACAATCTCCGTAATGTACGGCAGTAGTAGGGGAGACGCAAATGGAAGAGCAAATCTGGAGCAATACGTCATCGATGACGTCATTTTTTACTAAACAAGGGTATATCTCCAGATTGAAAACGGACCTAATTTTTCACATTTGGGCGGGTATTTTCTTGGGTTTGATTGTCACTTCCGGTTGTCGTGATGACTAATTCCTGTTGTCACATCCGGTGCGGGGGCGGGCGGGGCGGACAGCGAGGCAAGCCCCGGGCATGTGGAATACTTATATAGATAAGTAGACCAAGTAGTCGCCGGGCGTCTGGGTTCGGGTCCCAGTGAGTGTGTGTGTGTGTGTGTGTGTGTGTGTGTGTGTGTGTGTGTGTGCGCGTGCGGTGCGGTGCGGTCGAGCCCCATTTATGTAGATATCGAACCCTTCGATGAGGAGACCGAAATCAATATGACAGAATGGAAAAATGATTTATTCCATCACTCGAGTTACCCCGAGTATCCAGACATGGACGCATGAATATTTTTTTTTTTAAACTTTTATTGAGTGTTAAAATCGTTGCAAAGTATATTGTTCGTGTTTTTACAGAGCGTTGCATGTGGACATATGCGCAAAAATACAAATATTTTATAAATTTTATCATTTCTACATTGAATTTGTTTTAGGGTAAAACTTACAAAACAATAGCATGATGATAGTGTACCGTTTTTATTTCCCCCTCTGCCACCTTCTCCTGTCGGCTCCAAAACCACCAATATCATCACCACCAATCGGTAATTATGAGACTGGCAGTATAAAATGCTTGAACCAATCGGCGAGGGCGGCAGCAGAATCAACATACAACAGTATCAAGATGGTGGGAATGGGAGGTGTAACAGTATCCGGGGTTTACAAGGCAGAAAAGGTAGTGGTTGCATTTATAATGTTTGTGTTGTTACATGCGTTTTGTGTATTTAGTATTTGTGTAGGTGTATTTACTGAGCGTTGTATGTTGGCGTGTATGTGACGTGTGCATATTTTATTCATTGGACATACTTACATGTGAAGGGGGTAGATAGGGAGAAGGAAAAAAACTTCCCAATTTTGTTTCCCTTGTCACACTCTCACCTATTGGACCCACCACACCAATGCCCTCATCACCACTCTCTGGTAATGATGGTAAAGGCAGGATAAATATTTGAACCAAACGGTGAGGGTATCAGCAAGGGCAACAACAAACAATGAGCAAGGGAAGGAGGGGCACGTGGGAGATGACGTTTTATATTAATAAAGGTAACAATAATAATAATAATGCAAATAAAACCAAATACATCAATAATAATGAAGTCAAAAATTACCCACTAAAGGTGATAACAGTAATGATAGTAACAGCAATGATAATAGTAGTTATGACAATGATCACATTTTTCAAAACTGTGATTCCATTTGCTAGAATGATTTTCTTTGGAATGGTGTTAGCATAGCATAGCAGGCACATACAATTGCAACCTGCAATGTTCAATGATAGTAGCAATGTCAGAGTCATCGGGTTTTCCCGTTAACTTCCTGTTTCGTTTTCGTAATTTCGCGAACTTTTAGTCGCGACCAACGATTTCACTTCCGGTCTGAGCATGTCATTCTAAAAATTTAAAAAAAAACGAAAGAAGCGTGGTACGATGAAAGGGGAAGTTACTCAAATATTTTAAGTATTGGATCATCTGCTTCGTGGCAAAGTCATTGCGCCGACAAAACTGTTTTCTCAAGATTTTATTTGACTATAATCACGAATATTACGGTAATTTGTCTTATAACTCTTGTAGCTTAAAGAAGGCTAAACTTTTTATTGTATTTTTGAATGCCTCGTCCAATTTTACATAAATATGAAGAGTTTCAACACAGCTGCTGTCAGCTGAAGTTCAGGGGGAAAAATTAGTGACATCGCGATGGCCTTTATGTCATGTAAGATTGCGGCGCCCATAAAATAAACTATAGCGGGCCTGTATTTATTTATAATTAGAACTGGTAATTTAACTACTAAGATTAAACAGAATACAAGTGTCATTTATGGCAGTAAAGTATCGGTGTACTTGCATATATATTTCAGCATTTGACATGTCTGAAAATAATTTTGAAAGCCAGTTTTTAGACCCGTCTGTAAACTTGTAAGAAGTGTGAGTAAGGAGTACTTTTTTGCTAAGCTGCGCAGCAATACATAATTATTTAAATTTAAATACAGTACTGTAAAATAAGTTATATGTTTTAAGTAAGTTAGTATTTAAATTATTAATTGCTCACTATTAACTATTACTAGTATTAGATACAGAACAGTGTATCAGTGTAATAATTATAGTGAATATTTAATTATTTTATATTTTTATTTTTTTATTATTTAATATCTTAATAATTAATATCTTAATAATTAATTAACAGCTGCTTAATTTATGCAGCAGTTACAAACTTAGTTACTTACATTAATGTTTATAATATTTAATCAACAAAAGAAAGCTGTCGCAATGCAGTTAGTACATTAAGACAATATGATACATTTTCATGAATTGTTCTTTCACTAACGACGAACATTTCACATAACATTTAATTAATATAATAAATGTGCAGCTATTTTTAACTAGCAATTAGGTCACAGCACATCATAACAAAAAGTCTTATAAGTCAAGTGCATCTTTGTCAGAGACTCTGAGACTCTTGTGCTTTGTACGATGCTTTCGCCAGGCCGCCGTGTGGAAAGAGACTGAGCAAACCTGGTGCAATGAAGTTGATCCTCTCATTCCTCTCAACATTCTATCGAAAGAGGAATGTGACCTTTACTTTCCTGTTACCAAATCATAAGTAGAAACCCCATTTTAAAATATTCTCTGTATATGCAAATACTAATAATAATCATCATCAAGTGCCGGCTGGCGTAGGCGTTCATGGCTTTCCACAGATCTCGGTCTTTGGTGTTCTGGATCCTAATACTAAATTATATTATACACCTGCGTTATACACCTGAGAGAAGTGAGGAGTCTCATTCATGCCAACAAACCAGGCAAGCTAATACAGGAAAGTACTCTTACTAATAATTTACATATATTTAAAAAATTAGTTGTGAAACATAAAAAGCAATTAACCAAAGAATGGCCATCACTTGTGACACTCTTTCTTGAACAATTTCCTGTGACATTCAAGATTCTGCCTGTCACACCTACTTTGCCACAGCCTGTGTCAATTTGATAAAACAATTCAGGTGCACACCTTCCTGTGGTGAGGTTCTATATATTTGAATAACGAAGACACAAACAATAGATTGCACGATTTATTGCCTGGCATATTTCACTGCATCTCGTCAGGTAGATACTGTAGAAATCAAATACTTACGTGAATTAACTAGATAAATCCTTCAAACTGAAATATACACATGTCTCCCGACCGATGAAGCCGGACTGTTCCGGTGTATCGGCCTGCCTAGGCTACCATCTTCTGTGTGTAGTATCTTGTCCACCCAATTCGGAATGTGTAGCTATTAAAATTATGTACCGCCAACATTCAATTCAACTGTCTAAACAAGTCATATCCCCAAATTGACCGAGTGGCCATGGGCAGCCCACTTGGACCTATTCATCTCCTCGGAAGGTTAGCTGGATGAAATATTTCACGTCTCTTTTTTTTCTTTTTGTACTGCGACAAATCTGAAAATATAAAAAAATATAAAATTACACAGAGTAATGAAGCTTACATAAAAGAATAACGAAAAACACAGGATGTTTTAACTAGTTTCATCAGCAAACAAATACCTACACAAAATACAATAAATAATCACGGAGAAGACCCTCCAGTGGCTACATTGTTAATTAGGTCACGGCACATCCTATAAAAAAAAAAAATAATACGTCAAGTTAGGCCTCGCCGCCCCGGACGCAATTCTTCTTCTTCTTCTTCTTTCGTTCGCTTGAAATATGTCTATATCTGCAATGTCGTCTCTTGCATGAATTGAACTGGTTTTTTTTTTTCAGTTCACACAGTGGTCCATAGAGTTTATCTTCCACTGTCGTCTCTCTAGGCCAGAAGGTTTGCCTAGATATGTTATATTTTGGGCAGTCTTGGAGTATGTGCTCTGCTGTCTGCGACGCCAATCCACATGTGCACATGGCTGTTTCACCAATCTTGAATTTTGTATACATGTGGTTGCGTAATCTATTGTGTCCTGTTCTGAGGCGCAGAATAATGACTTGTTCTGGTCTGTCCATAACGTGGTAGTCATCTTGAGCAGGTTTTGGTGGCTTTCTGACTGATTTGATCATTCTTTTCTTTTGGTGGTATGTAACGGGCACATCAGGCTGTTCTTCTTTGGCTCCTTCCTTAGCCAATTGATCAGCTCTGTCGTTTCCGGGTACTCCACAGTGGGATGGTATCCACTGTATGGTGACTTTATGCTGACTGCTAAGTTCAGAAAGTAGTGTCCTTAGTACTGGCAATTTCCCAGAGAGGAGCGCCTCGAGTACTGATTTTGCATCTGTTAGTAGCACCACAGGTTGTGTACCATTGCTGTTATTTAGTAATTTCTCTGTTGCTATCTTGATTGCCTCAATTTCGGCATCATAGTTATGGCAGTACTTTCCTGTCGGTACTCTGGCCGTGTCCCTAGTATTATTTGGGTATTCTATGTACACTCCCGCTCCTCCATTTCGAACAGCATTTTGTGCTGACCCATCTGTGTAGACTCGGATCCAGAGATCCTGTGGGTATTCTTCATCAAGGAAGCTGAGAGTGGCTGTTCTGCGCTGCACACTGTTCTGTTCTTCCTTGTCAAATATTCCTCTCACTTTTGTCTGGATTTGTAACGATAGTCTATGCTCATCTTTCCATGGAGTTCGCTCTGGAATAGTTGTTAGGGGGATACCAACTGTGGGCAGATCAGTGGTTTCTCTGCAGAGTCGTTTGGCCTGGTGGATAAAACTACTTCTTTTCAACCGCCCCATAGCTAGGTTTTCAAATCTGTTCTTCATAGGGTGGCCTGGCAAGCTGAGGAACTTTTCTGCTTGTATTAGCGTTTTCGTATCTCTGCGCTAACTCAGTGCCTGTGTCCTCCCCATCTTCTCCATTTCCACTATAGGGGTTGATCTCATCCCTCCTGTGGTGACTCTAAGTGCTTGATTTTGCACCTTGTCCAGCTCTTGTAGTGTGGTTTTTGATGCTGAACACCACGCAGTTGACCCATATTCCAGGTGTGGTCGTATGCTCTGTTGGTAAACTTTGCTAAGTATTTTCATACTGGCTCCCCATGTGGTTCCACTTAGCTTTCTCAGGATGGCTATTTTCCTTCTGGCTTTTGCTACTGCTTTGTTGATGTGCTTTCTCCATGTCAGCTTGCCATCAAATGTTACTCCAAGGTATGTTGGTTCTTTATCTTCTCTTAGGGGTGTTCCATTTATCTGGATGATCCCTGCCTTTTGTTTTGGAGAGAGGGTAAATAGGGTGGTGCTACACTTGTCAGTGTTTATGCTGACACACCATCTATTTGCCCATGCAGCAAATGTATCTACAGCTCTTTGTAGCAATCTGGTGGCCACTGATGCATATTCATTTGTGCTCCATAGAACCAGGTCATCGGCGTACATTGCCGCTTTAATTCCATGCGGTAGGTGAGCGGTAGGTGGCCTGGCAAGCTGAGGAACTTTTCTGCTTGTATTAGCGTTTTCGTATCTCTGCGCTAACTCAGTGCCTGTGTCCTCCCCATCTTCTCCATTTCCACTATAGGGGTTGATCTCATCCCTCCTGTGGTGACTCTAAGTGCTTGATTTTGCACCTTGTCCAGCTCTTGTAGTGTGGTTTTTGATGCTGAACACCACGCAGTTGACCCATATTCCAGGTGTGGTCGTATGCTCTGTTGGTAAACTTTGCTAAGTATTTTCATACTGGCTCCCCATGTGGTTCCACTTAGCTTTCTCAGGATGGCTATTTTCCTTCTGGCTTTTGCTACTGCTTTGTTGATGTGCTTTCTCCATGTCAGCTTGCCATCAAATGTTACTCCAAGGTATGTTGGTTCTTTATCTTCTCTTAGGGGTGTTCCATTTATCTGGATGATCCCTGCCTTTTGTTTTGGAGAGAGGGTAAATAGGGTGGTGCTACACTTGTCAGTGTTTATGCTGACACACCATCTATTTGCCCATGCAGCAAATGTATCTACAGCTCTTTGTAGCAATCTGGTGGCCACTGATGCATATTCATTTGTGCTCCATAGAACCAGGTCATCGGCGTACATTGCCGCTTTAATTCCATGCGGTAGGTGAGCAACAAGATCATTGATGAAGATTAGAAAAAGTGTGGGGGACAAGACTCCGCCCTGGGGGACACCGTGACGCAGTAGTACTTTCTTGCTCTTGAGTCCGTCTATCTGTACTCGGGCTCTTCTGTTGTGCAAGTATGCTTTCACCCATTTGTACATTCTTCCATTGACTTTGCAGTTTCTCAGTTTCTTCATCAGACCTTCTTTCCAGACTTTGTCAAAGGCTTTCTTCAGATCTATCCATGCCGCAAGCACCAGCTTCTTCTCTTGGAATGCATCCTCAATTTCTTGAGAGAGGTAGGTTGTCTGATCTTCCGTAGAGTAGCACTGCCTAAAGCCAGCCTGCTGTGGCACAAGGATGTTTTTACTTTCAATGTACCACTGCAGTCTGTGATTGATGATGCGCTCCAGTGTTTTGCAGAGACAGCTGGTGAGGCTAATTGGTCTGTAGCTAGAGGCAATGGAACCATCTTTCCCTGATTTTAGGAGGGGTATCATGATTGCTTCTCTCCAGGCTTGTGGAACACTGCCTAAGGTCCAGCTGTTATTGAAGATCTGCAACAGCTTTGTTTTGGCCTCTGTTCCTAGGTTCCTGATAATTTCATTGGAGATACCATCAGCTCCTGGTGACTTTCTCATTTTCAGTTTTGATATGGCTAGCTCCAGTTCGCTGATTGTGATGGGTGCCTCCAGAACCTCATGTACTATTTCCTTCTGTCCTGTATGTTGTCGTTTCTCTCGAATCTCTTGTTGTTTCTCTGGACTAATTTTGATATTGCTATCTTGTGCGAACGAGTCCGCAAAATGGTCAGCTGCTTGCTTTCTTGTTAAGATTTTTCCATCTTTATGTGGCGCAATTTTTGAGTTTCTCCCTGTGCCCTCGTCATTAAGCTGTTTTATTAGCTTCCACAATTTCCTTGTGTCTCTTTCAAAGTTCAGAGACTCCGTTTTCTCCTGCCAGCTTTTCCGTCTAGCCTGCAGCTTGGCCCTTTGAAATTTGGCTTTTGCATGCTGGAATTTATTATGGTGCTCTTGGCTGGGTGTGGCCTCTGCTTGCTTACTACACACTTCAACATCATTATGCAACTGTTCCAGATCACTACTCCAGTAGGGTTTATATTGTTTACGGGCTCCTCTTGGTACTGTTTCTCGCGCTGCCTGTAGTATGCATTTCCCAAACTCTTCAACTACTTTATTTATGTCTTTCTCAGTGTTCAGGTTTCTAACCAATATGCTGGTGCGATGCTTGTACATTGCCCAGTCTGCTTTCTTGTAGTTCCACCTCGAGAGGGTGCTGCTTTCACTTACAAGCTCATTTTCTACGGTTAGAAAGACTGGCCGATGGTCACTGCCACCAAGTTGTTTCCCAACAATTCGTGTAATGTTCCACTCCAGGTCTGGTAAATGAAAAGCCAGGTCAGGTGTAGTTGTAGAGTGCCATGATCTCGAGTAGAAAGTATGTGGGTCGGACGGCTTGTTAATCAACATGAATCTATTCTCATCCTGCCAGTCTTCCAGTCTCTCTCCTCTCTGGTCCATGTGATCATAGCCCCAGCTCTGCGAGTGGCTGTTGAAATCGCCACACACAATCATTTTTTCTGTTAGTGGTAGTGTGTCCAGTGCCTGTGGGCGGTCACTTGGACAGTAGTAATTGATCAGATGTAGATCTGTATTACCTGTCTTAAGTTTAAGTGTCTGATACTCAGCCCCTTCCATGTAGACTTTGATTTGGGAAGCCATGATGTTATTTCTTACAAGGGTCAGTATCCCACCTTTTCGCCTGTCCTTTCGGTCGGATCGGTAACACTGGTAGCCTCTGATTTTGAAGGCTATATTTTCATTGAGGTGAGTTTCTTGCAAGCAACATATGCTTACTTTTTCTTGGTCCAAGATTTTTTCTAATTCTATTTTTTTGTTGCTGACTCCCTCCGCATTCCAGTGCATTATTTTAAGTCTTCGTTTGGTAAGGCCAGTCATCCTATTCTCATGTCCCCTGGCTCCACAGGACATCTGAGAAGGACTTCCAGTAGTTGGGGTTGGACCCTTTCGAGACATAGGGCCCGGCACTGCACCTGCCTGGGGGTCCAAAGCAGGGCGAGCACCATAACGATTAGCAGTAGTCGACATATTCCAATTTGCGTGATTGCGTGGCATCCTGATTTCTGTGGTGCGCCTCTTGCTGGTTGTCTCCGACTTCAGCACCTTTCTTTGCTAGAGCAGACTGTGGTCTCACTCGAGTGTAGATGTGTACACGTGCACACACCTGTCTGCGCATGCATGTACGTGCATACACATCTAGAGCATACTGGTTATTTTCCGGCGCCAGAGATTCGCCGTCGCCCCTTCTCCTGTTAGTTTAAACAGGTCCGCCGCGTGAAGGCCAGGAGTTGGACTTTTGCTGCATAGGTTATGTATTCACGAGCCATTGAGGTATTTAAGCAATGTTGGGCGCTCACCCCAACACCGCGCCTCGGCTACATACAGCAACATTTGGAACCCGGACGCAATGATATATGGCACAACGTTGTCCGTTTACAAATAAACAAGCCACGGTAATAGAAGGCAAATAATAAACAGTTGGCGGCCATTTTAAATTGTTAATTAGGTCACAGCACATCCTATAAAAAAAAAATAATACGTCAAGTTAGGCCTCGCCGCCCCGGACGCAATGATATATGGCACAACGTTGTCCGTTTAAAAATAAACAAGCCACGGTAATAGAAAGCAGAATTTCTCAGTTTCCAATCTTAGGGCCGGGATAAATCCTGACTTATCAGTTAATTCATCATTGCACTTCCTGGTATTAAATTATATAATTCATAACTCCGCTTAGAATCAACGAACAGTCTTCGTTGAGATACCGTTGGATTCGTCTTGTCAAGCTCTATCTAACTGGTATGATTTCATAAGTAAAAACCCAATTTTTAAATATTGACCAAAATTGCTAATAATAGTAGAAGTAAAAGGAGTTGCTAATCTTTTTCTCCTTGCTTCTTTTTTTTTTTTTTTTTTTTTTTGGGGGGGGGGGGGGGGGTCTTATTTGTAAGGGTTCATTCATTGTTTTCTCTTTCCTCCTTTTTTTAAAATAAAAAATAAACAAGCATTTGTATTAGCACGAATTTTTACAATCTCTTTGGTTTGGTAACCATATGTGGTTTTGTATTCATTCATTCAAACATTCACTCACATTTTCCTGTTTCTTTCTCGCACTCATGTATACTAAATTTTAAAATCATAAAGAAGAGTACTTGTGTTTACTCTGGAGATATCTGTGATATTTTGTGTTTACAACATAGGCAATTTCCCATTAGCATATTTCATTTCTTGAACATATTTACATGTGAAAAGGGGGTAACAAAGAAAAGGGGAAATCATTACATTGTTGTTTCCCTTGCCACACTCTCACTAATTGGTTCCACTCCACCAATGCCTTCATGAGCACTCCGGTAATGATGGTACAGGCAGGATAAATGTTTGAACCAACCAGTGAGGGTAGTAGCAAAGGCAACAAACCATAAGCAAAGGGGGGCACAGGGGAGATGAAGTTGTAAATTAATAATGATGATATCAATATAACATTAAAGATACTAAGGATAGTAAAAGTAAATTAAAGATAGTAATAATAATAATGATAATAATAATAGTAGTAGTAATAATAATAATAATAATAATCGGCTCCATGGCCGAGGGTTTAGCAGCTATCTCCGTTAACACCGAATACTCTCGTCACGTGACGTGACGAGAATTAGCAGTGGTTCGAATCGCAAAAGTGACTTATGAGAGTATGGAGCCGGTCGCTCAGAAAGTCGTGGCGTGCTGATGAGCGTAATCTAGCCTAGGAATCAACATACAGCTGAAAGATGCTGGTGTTGACCGCAATATCCTGAAAACAGGATGGAAACGCGGAAAAAAATAAAATAATAATAATAATGTAATAGTATAATAGATATGTGATTCTGTTTACTAAAATGATAATCTTAGTAATGGTGGTAGTATAGCATAGCAAGTGCATTTAAAGCAACATTCAATAATTAATAAATTGTAATGGAAGGAGTTGATTTTCTTTTCTCCTCCCCCCCCCCCTTCTATAAGGGTTAAATCATCATTTTGAAGCAAGTAAGCAAGCATTTACACTTCCACAAATATTTACATGAGGGATTGTTCATTGGTCTTGGTGACCATATGTGATATTTTATAATCATTCACTCACAATTCACTCACAGTTTATTCTTTCTTTCTCGCAATCATGTATACCAAAATTGTAATACAATAAAGAAGAATACATATGATTTACTCTGGAAATAGGTGTGTTATTTTGTGCGTGTACATAAATGATATTAAGTGTGTGTTATATGTGCGGAGTTTGTATCTGGCTGAGTTTCTACATGTCCATATGAGATGTCTATAGTAAGAAAGAGCTGTCAGTAGTTTTGTATGTATGTCTTTTGCTGTCTTTGGTATAGTGTTGAGAAAAATTGCTTTATATATGTCGGTTTGTTTGCCTGTGTGCGTTTGTATGAGGTGTTTGAGTGTTGCGCGTATGGCTGTAATTGTTGGACATGTATAATAAATATGTTCCTCTGTCTCTGTTGTGTTATTTCTACATAGCTGACATTGTGATATGTGTTTGAATTTGTATGCTTCTATCTGTATTGTCAGTGTCGTATTGTATAACAGTCTATATGTGATTTCCCTAGCTTTTGGTGTTATTTGTTTGTTGTATAGGTTTTAAAAGGTGCATGTGAAGTCAGACATGAAGTATTTGTGCCCTCTTTTAATCCTAAGTTTGAGTGGTGGTGCTTGCTCTCTAACTAACTGTTTGTATATTGTGTGTGTTGTTTGCTGTATTAACTGTTCATGTCCCTTTATTGCCTGTATGCATGTCTGGTAGAATGTTGGCAGTGTTCCCTGGTAGTGTGTAGCTGCATTGTTAAGAGGTGTGAGGTGTTTTATGTTGTGTGCTATATAATATAAAGCTAATCTATGTTGTTCTGGATGTCTGATGATTTTACCTATGTGACTGATTCTAAGTGACAGTATTTTTGTGTGGATGTCATGTAGTGCAATCCCCCTTGTTTTTTGTTTTGTATGAGTGTTTTGTGTTGTATGCTGTGTATTGTGTTGGTGAAGATGAAACGTCTGATTTGTTTGTTTATGTCTGTGACGGTCTGTTTGGGAGGGTCTAGTACTGTTGCTAAGTATAATATTTTGGGTATTATGTATGTGTTGACTATTGTGCTTCTACCAAATATTGTGGATGTTTTGTACCTATACCTATGTAACATGTCTGTGATCTGTTGGATCAGTGAGTGTCATGTCTGTCTGTGTGTTTCTGTGGGATCACATGGAAATGTGATCCCATACAGCTTCATGGTGTTTGTGTGTCTCAGCTCTGGGAGGAAATCAGACTTTTGTTTCCACTTTCCTAGACCCATTATCTGTGATTTCTGTATATTTACTTTGGCTCCACTGCCTTTTCCAAAATGGGTAAAGGTGTGGAGTATGTTCCTTATTGATGTGTTGCTAGTGGAAAAGAAGGCAGTGGCATCTGCATAAGCGACGAGCTTCTGCTCTTCTATCCCATGCAGGAAGGTTCCTTTAATACTAGTGTCTTGCCTTATCTTCTCTAGTAAAGGCTCTAAGGTGAGCACGTACAGTAGTGGTGATAAGGGACATCCCTGTCTTACAGATCTCGTGAGCCTGAAGCTAGCTGTCAGTGATTGGTTCACCAACACTTTGCTTTCAGGATTTTTGTACAAGATCTGTATCCACTGTCTGTAGTCTTCTCCTATGTTACAGTGTTCTAGTTTCTTATGCAGGTAAGTGTGGGAAATTCTGTCGAAGGCCTTCTCTTGATCCAAGGACAAGATGGAGGATGGACAGTCTTTCCCATGTGTGTAGTTGATTATGTCTCTAATGAGGTGGTTGTGGTTGTGTATATTTCTGTCTTTGACACTGCACTGTTGGTCTGGGTGTATTAGTGTTGGCATGAAAGGTTTGAGTTTGTTGATGGGTGATTTGGCAAGTATCTTATAGTCTGTGTTGAGTAAGGTAATTGTTCTGTAGTTCTTCAGTTGTGTTTTGTCGGTGTTGTCTTTGCGTATGAGTGTGATGTAGGACATGCTACAGCTTTCAGGTAATTGTTGTTTGTCAAAGGCTTCCTGATAGACTTTGAGGTGAAGATTGCCTAGGATAGGAAAGAAATGTTGGTATAATTCTACTGTCAAACCGTCTGGTCATGGAGTTTTGTCTTTGTTTAGTGTGCTCGGTGCCTGTGTTATGTCTGTTAGTGTCAGCTCTGTGTCCAGTGTTTCTCTGTCTGTGTCAGGTAATTTCTTTTTTCTTACTGTAAGAAGTTGTCTTTTATCTGTGTGTCTACTTCCTCTGCTGTGAATAGATGTGTGTAGTGTTGCTGGAAAGCGGTCCCTATGTGTCGTGTTTCTGTCTGCATGTTTCCCTGCATGTCTGATATTTTGCTTATTTGTCTCATATGCTGTATATTCTGCTCTATTGCAATTTACTGTGTACTGGCTGTCTCTTGTGTAATTGTGTTGAGCTTTGTTCTGAGAAGAGCACCCAGATATCTGTGTTGTTGGTGTTCTTCTAGCTGTGCTTCAAGTGTGTGTAAATGAAGTGCATCTCTGTCTGTCTGTTTTGTTAGTCGTATGGCTGTCTGTATATTACGCTCCTGTCTTAGTCTGTCTTTGTGGATAATGGTTGCTAAATGTTGTGTTCTGCTTCGTATCGTGCTTTTTAGCAAGTCCCAGTATTGTGTGATGTTCTCAGTCGGTATATTTTCTGTGTATGTGTGTATGAGCTGTGTAATATATTGCACATATCCTGCGTGTTTCAAAAGTGTGCAATTGAACTTCCAATGAGGTGAATGCTTGTGTGGCTGCGTGTCTGTGCTGTTTGGGCTAATGTGTACTAGTATACCTTTGTGGTCTGTGAAGTCTAGTGTTTCTCGTAGGTGTTGGGTTTTTATTATGTGGTGTGTTGCGGGTGTGTAGATTCTGTCTAATCTGGATGATCTGTTGTGTGCTTTGTTTGTGTATGTCGTTTCTCTACTGTCAGGGTGTGTTTGCCTGAATGCGTCTGTGAGGTTGTGTGTATCGATGATGTTTAGTAGTGTGCCTAGTTGATGCATGCTGTCCTTGCGGGATCTTCTCAGCTGTGTTCTTACTTCACCTCCTACCACATCCATTCCTTCAAGAACACAGTTGAAATCACCGGCAAGAACAATATTTTGTCCCCTGTATGTCTGAGTTAATAAGTCGTCTAACTGTTCATAAAATAGAGGTTGATAATTGTAGTTTGGTGGTGCATGTATGTTAACAATAGCGTACGTGTGTGCCTCGTTATTTACCTCAACTGTACAAATTCTACCATGTGGGTCTCTGTGTGTCGTAAAAATAGTCCATGTGCCGGACATTTGTAAGATCGCCTTCCCTGACCCTGTGTTGTTTTCCGCCAAACTGAATGACGAATTTTTAAATCCTAGCCGTGTTACCAATTCTGCTGCTTCAAAGTCTGTTCGGATATTTGTTTCTTGTAATAAAGGAAAATCTGGATTGTGTTTGTGTATGAGTGTGACTATGTGTTTTAATTTCATTCTCATACCACGGATATTTAAGCTAATTAAACATAAATTGTCAGCCATTTATAAATAACTAGCTGACCCTGCCCGGCTTCGCCCAGACCCTGGTGGGGAGCATCTCATTTAATTCATATAAGTAGTCATATAAGTTCTCGTTCCCGTTACCGACTGACTGTCTGTCTGTCTGTCTGTCTGTCTGTCTGTCTGACCCGGCCCGGCATTGCCCAGCTCCTGGTGTGGAGCATCTCATTTAATTCATATAAGTAGTCATATAAGTTCCCGTTCCCGACTGTCTATCTGTCTGTCTATCTGTCTGTCTGTCTGTCTGTCTGCCTGACCCTGCCCGGCTTCGCCCAGTCCCTGGTGGGGAGCATCTCATTTAATTCATATAAGTAGTCATATAAGTTCCCGTTACCAACTATCTGTCTGTCTGTCTGTCTGTCTGTCTGACCCGGCATCGCCCAGCTCCTGGTGTGAAGCATCTCATTTAATTTATATAAGTAGTCATATAAGTTCCTGTTCCCGACTGTCTATCTGTCTGTCTGTCTGTCTATCTGTCTGCCTGACCCTGTCCGGCTTCGCCCAGTCCCTGGTGGGGAGCATCTCATTTAATTCATATAAGTAGTCATATAAGTTCTCATTAAATTCATACAACAAAAAAAGTAACTTAAAAGAATGTCCTCACCATCCATTATTTTTAATGAAAACTCTTTCTAATCACCTGCATGACTACAGTAACTTCTTAAGCAAAAAAAGATGAGTTACAATGTTATGCATTGTGCATCATTTTTATGAAAACTTTGAAAATGCCTTACAGATTGTATCATTATTTATTATAACTCATATGCCGGTACATAACTATGGACAAAGAGTTTATAAATCTTTGAAAACGATGCCACAATATGACTATAAGTTATACAGAAAAGTTATGCCCCTTGAAATAACTTTTACAGAGTTAGGTCCCCTGAAATATATGAAATTATTATGAAAAATGAAAAATGAAATAATACTGAGTAAGCAGGCGATTTCACACTAACAAAATATCACAGTTGTCAGCTCTGGAATGAAAGGAAGGCGTGTAGAAAATTTCATCTCAATCGGATGGGCCGTTCGCGAACAAATAAAGGCCATACGGACAGAGATACATAAATACATACAGAGATACATACGCACAAGTCTTTTTTATATATAAGATTTAAAAACTAAATAAATGAGTAGGTTTGAAGTTAGTACCTTTTGCTGTCTTGTCTTCAGTTTTGGATTTTATCTCCCACTGTGGTGTTTCTTTCGTTGTTGTCGTCCTCCTCTTGGTCTTTGTCGTCGGTGTCAGAATCTGTGTTGATTAAAAGCGGCCCTTCCGCGTCGCTGTTTTCGCTCTGTTTGTCTTGTGTTTTTGAAGATTTCTTGTTTGGTTGAAAGGGGACGTTCCTTTCCTCCTCTTCTTTCAAGTCTTTGCTGGGTGACGAGTTTCTTCTCTCCCCCCCCCCCCCAATTGTCGTTTTCTGCCGTGGTGGACGATTTGAAAACCGTCATCTTCGTTTTCTTGTGTTGTTTTTGTCGCTGTTACTGAGTCCTCGTCTGGCCTCGTGGCTTCTTTTTGACCGGCTGTCTCTGCGACATCTTGTTTTTTTATGAATCGAATTTGTTTGAGGTTTTTCCCGAGTGCGGGGAACTCTTCTTGTGATCTTTCAGTGGTTTGTTTGAGATTGTCTTTCTTTTGTCTCCGGCTCGGGCATTTGTTGGCCCAGTGGGAGTCCAGGCCACATGTAGGACATTGGGTGCGGCGACCAACCATAGTAAACATGATACGGTGATCTCCTGTGATTTTCCCAGGAGCCGTGATATTGCATAATGTGGTATTGGTTTTGTCGGGGTATACAGGACTCCCCACTTTCCGCCACCGTACTGAATGCGGAATACTTCCGCATTTTCGTCACCAATTGTCTGTTTCACAATGAACTTAACTCCCTCTGGAGGAATTGTGTTGTGAAGCCAATGAATCGTCACACGTTCCCTTTCTTCTTCAAAGTGTTAAATCGACACCTCTAGTCCCTCCGTCGGCAGTTTTATCTTCTTGCCATGCAGGCCTTTGTAAACTGCCACATGGGCAGCTTGAGTCAGGTTTGCAAACCACCGTGCGGGTGTTTCGTAACGATAAATGTCCGCTACTCCGTCAGCAGGCACCCCGCATGGGCCGAGCAACGTGCTGGCAGTTGATACATGGGTACCCACTATGGACACCTGCCGAAGCTATCAAGCTAAGCCGTGGAAAAGTTTATTCATGAGTGACTCTGGTTTCTCTTCACAAACGAATAAATCTGTCGTGTTTTAGATTTTCATTGTGGTGATATTTCCGGACATCTTCATCGCAGCCATGGCACCAGTTGAGAGCATGGAATCCGTGAACATCGACCGTTTTCTCGAGGGATCACCGCTTCACAAGAAAGGTACGCGGCGGCCAAAGGCAATCAATCAATCATGTGCCATACCGGAAAGCGTGGGCGGTCATGACTCGCCATTTCACTCGATCACCAGTGTCGTGGATCAGCTCAGTGTTCCTGTCTCGTCCATGCCATGTGGCCAAGCCATCCAGGTATTTTCTTCTCGGTCTTCCTCTTGGTCTGTTCCCCTCGATCTTGCCAGTTGTCACTAAGTTCTCCAATCCATTTCTTCTCATAACATGACCAAAAAATGTTAACTGTCTACGTCTAATTTCTCTAATCAGTTTACGATGTTCATTTGTCTCCTGTAGTACTTGGTCATTGGTTTTTCTGTCTGTCCATGGTATTCTTTGCATTTTCCTCAGAAACCACATTTATGTAGCAATCAGATGCTTTTCAGCTTGACTGCTCATTGTCCAAGTTTCACATCCATACAAAAGAACAGGCTCTATGTATCCCCTCAACACTCTTTTTCTCGTTTCAATTGACATCTTTTTATTGGTCAGAATGTTTTTCATCTTGCTTTCCCTTTTCTTCTTTCCTTAATAATGTCCCCCTGAGCGCACAGGTAAAGGTCACGCGCTGACCCCACCACGACCCGCGAGAAATACGACAATGGCCAGTGATCAACGGCTGATAAGCTGTGAAGATAATATACCGGACACGCTAGCCAGTATAATCATGCTGGGTAGTGAGACTTGGCATGTAAGGCTTGCAATTGAATATACAGTCGCGTCAGAAATATATGTATCTATATGGTAACTCTGCAGAATCCTTAAAATGAATAGAATTATTAATACGGGTACTGCTAAAAAAAGACATTACTATCACATTCTCTCTC